>JAWNNS010000181.1:0-33560 GCA_035044605.1 Scaptomyza cyrtandrae | reverse complement strand
ATCCTTAAACGGATACTCGACAATTGGGAGCGCTTGTGAGTGACACAAAGTGATGCTCTGTTGGATCACTGGCGTCTAAGAGAGCTTGACTGGGCTGTATACTATCCATCTCCAAGGTCTGCGTGGTGTATGACGGCAGGAGCTATGGGTTCATCGATTACAGTGTATGAACCTGCAATATTCCAACCAAAAATTGTATTGAGAGCTATAGGAAAGTTGTTACCAAAAGATTTGCTTTCTCCAGTATATATAGACCATAGTTGATCTGATCCAACGATAACGTCAATAGATCCCGGTGTGCAAAAAGTTGGATCAGGTAACGGAAGCGCGCAAATTTGCTTCCACGCTGGAGAAGAGGTGTCTAGATCTTGCCCTGGTAGCGACGACGTCAGCGTAGTCAAGATAAACGAAGCCAGCACTGTTGGCTGCAAGACCAAGAATTGAAATGCGTGCGTGCGTTCGACGCACGCCTATCCGCTGGACAAATGATTCCGATGCCATTGTTATAGTAGATCCTGTGTCCAAAAGCATCCTGCAATTTGTATTATTTCCCCAGGCGTCGATGACGTCTGCAAGAATGGTTGGCAATAGTGTTTGCGAACCAACATTCGGAATATTCTCCAGGGTATGATGAGAACAGTTGCTGTTAGTGGGAGGATTGGTCTCCCTTTCTAGTGGTTGAGGATGTTTGATGACAATTCAAGATTCAGATCGTGAACTTGAAAGAAGATCGCTGTTGGCAATGTTTGCTTGCGCAACGTTGATACCATGGTCACTGTGCTGCTGCGAACCGTAAAACAAAGAATGATGTTTGCGCTGGCAGATCCGACACGTGTTTTTCGATGTACAATTGCCAACCATGTGTTTAGTTTCACCGTACATTTACGTACGACTGTACGTTCCCGCACAAAGGCAAGAGTAGCCAAAATTAATAAAAAAAAGCTCTGAATGGAAAAGAACTGGCAGACCATGCGCTTGGTCTAAGCTTTTACAGATACACATAAGTCAAGCTGCGATTTGTCTATGTGCGTGTGCGTGTGGATAAGAATAACAGATAACGCATTAAACGGCGACTACGGCTAAAGCAGAAATAGAGAAAATATTTACAGGGTGTCTGGGTCCCAAACACCGACTGACCAATTTTTATACCCTGAACCCATTAAAAATGGGTAAAACAACAGTCAACAGCCGAGTCGATATAGCCATGTCCGTCCGTTTGTCTGTATGTATGAACGCGTCGATCTAGGACACTATAGGAGCTAGAGACTCCAGATTTGGAACATAAACGCGCCAAATTCGATAACTCTTTCCGTTTCCGATATACACATGGGATCGATAACTACAAAATCTTGAATTTGCAAATCCTTGAGATGGCGTTTGAAACAATAAACAAAATAATGAAAATCACCGGAGATATGGAACATTGAAGCTGAGTATGCAGTATGCGCGTAGACAAACACACACCACGTGCCATCCCTTCAATAACCAGACTGCGTCTCACGAGTTGCAATAGTCAAAACTGCAGCGGACACCGTCAAAAGAGCCGTTGGCAAGATCGCTGCACTGCTCCTTGAGATGAAGTCGGTTGAAACCCTCGAACTTCCAACGGGGGGACCATGTCCGAGGCAGCAGCAGCTAACAAATAATTTAAGCATGTAAATTAAAAACTTAACGTAACTCATAACGCATAACTTGCGCATCTTTAATTGTTGTCATTGCCTTGCACATGCGAGTTTATCTAATTGCATAGATAACACTTCGTCTGGCTGCTAATCACAATCCTTTTGGAACAATTTGAACATAGGTGAATACAAAAATAGTGCCTCCTCTAAGCATATGCTATTACTTATATTTTTATTTGCTTACGTTCCCTGTTCCCAATCTTCTTAAAACGTCTACATTCTTTATTATCCGTGCGGGCTCACGGTGTCTTTCAATGATCGAATAATGGTCTTACTGCTTAAAAGTTGTTATCACTGTAGCGTGATTTTTTTTTGCGCATGCGTAACGCGCTTGCTTGATATTCTGGTTTTTATAACTTATTTTTTATTGTGCATGTTACACGGCTTCATTAGTTTTTATTTATTATTTATTGTGCGTTTTACAAGGCTTTATTAGATTGTTGTTTATAAAAATGTTCCTTTGTAACATTACTTACTAATAATAAAATGTGAATGGCGAAGCCTATAACTGGTCGGCCACGGGCAATAGCTCCGAAAGCAGAGCGATATCTATAAATTCTATTTTCCAGTTATGAAAATTCTTAGATAATTGCATCACTAAGAGCTGAGCATTTTTTTTTTATTTGTTAGAATAGTAACTGTATGCAATTCACAAAGAAAATACACCGAATACGTTGCAGTTCAATTTAGTTCCTTTGTTAGTATTTTTAATTGTTCTTTGTTAATGTTAATATTTTTTATACCCTGATCCCATTAAAAATGGGAAAAAAGGGTATTATGGTTTTGTCCAAAAGTATGTAACAGGCAGAAGGAAGCATCTCCGACCTTATAAAGTATATATATTCTTTATCAGCATCAACAGTCGAGTCGATATAGCCATGTCCGTCTGTCCGTCTGTCTGTCTGTATGTATGAACGCGTCGAGAGACTATAAGAGCTAGAGACTCCAGATTTGGAACTTAAGCTCGCCTAATCCCTAGGCAGTACAAGTTTGTTTTCGATTTTCGATAACTAATCCCGTTTCCGATAAACACATGGGAACAATAATAATAAAATCTTGAATTTGAAAAATTTGGTCTTTATTGGCTGTTGGATGTGTCCAAATGTGGCACAAGAAAAATGTGCCGGAATAACTGGTAGAATGACTGACCTATTAGCCACGACAAACCTTGAGTGGCCTTGTTGGTCATGCTTGGAAAGAAAAAAGGATATTGCGGATTTTACGAAGTATCTTCTAATCCCGATCATTTTGTTTCCATGAAGTAGTGTTAAGTTAATTCAACAACATGAACATAACATGCCTACGGAACCCAATATCCCCCTATCCGCGCCTGATCAAAATTCGGAAACAGTACAGGATATTATAAACAAATTTGTCGCAGTTCCACCGAAAAAACAAATTTTTATTTCAAGGCTTCCCCCTAATTTAACATCTGAAGATGTCAACATCTACATCAAGTCCAAATCAAAAGCCAACATTACGGTGGAGAAATTTAAATTCACGTATGAACGAAATATCTCGTCGTTTAAAATAAGCGTCTCAGGTCAGGATTTCGACACTATATGTTGTAGGAATTTTGGCCTAAACATATAATAGTGAAGAAATATACCGCAAAAAAGAAAAATCGTCCTCCGATTTCATTAGCCCCCCGGCTTCATCTGATAGTTCAAAAAACTAACAACCCACTTTTTACTGGGCTATCAGAATGTAAGGGGTCTTGGTAGCAAACTTAGTAGTTTATACATTAACAGCCATACTTTTAACTGTCAAGCCGTTGCCTTCACGGTTAAGGAAAGACATCCTTAACTCTGAAATTCTGTCCAGCAAATATTGCATTCACAGAAAAGACCGCGCTCTACGGCGTGGTGGTGGTGTGCTTATCGCTGCTGATGCTGACTTTTTCTCAGAGACAGTAATATCTGATCTTTCGTCCAATATAGAATTTATTGCTGTGAAGCTGTATTTTCAAGGAGGAAAAATTTTATTTACCTGCTCATATATACCACCTTCCTCAGACAAATCTGTGTACGAAGCACAGTTGTCTGCCATTCGTTCCGTCTCCGAAATGCTCTCTGATCGTGACCTCCTCATTGTCCTTGGTGATTTAAACATTTTTGAAACCATTTGGATCGCCAGTCCTGAGTCGTGTGCTTTAACACCCACGGCTCACAATGATTTTATTATAAACTTATTTGGACTGTCATTAAGACAAATCAATGCAGTCCCAAACTCATTGAATAAAATGCTTGATCTGATTTTTGCCTTGGATCCAGCATCCTTATCCGTTTCAAGGTCTAATCCTTTGTCGTCTCCCGAAGATGTATACCATCTTACATTAGAGCTGATGCTCACTATACCTACACAGGTGAAATACCGTGAAGTGAATCCATCAAGTTATGTCCGTCAATTTCGCAAAACAAATTTTGAAAAACTAACTTGGCTTTTATCCCAGACTGACTGGTCTTGCCTCTGCGGGTCTGATGACTTGGATGTGGCAATCAGTAAATTTTACAATACTTTATACTCTGCATTTGAGTTGTGTGTCCCAGTTGGTAAGCCTATCAGGTCTAGCAAGCCAGCATGGTTTACCCGCGAGTTGACAACTTTAAAAAAAAAAAATCAAAACTATACAAGAGTTTCAAGAAAACTAACTCTAACGCAGCTTATTCGCTATACATGATTGCCAGATCAAATTTTTCAGTCCTTAATAACAACTGTTATAGGAATTACCTGTCTCGGTGCAAACTTCAGTTCCAGCGGGATCCTTCTTTGGTGACTTAACCGCCAGCTCGGATGAGGCGATTGCTCATCTCTTTGCAAATTTTTTTCAAACGACATATACTTCATGTCACCATCAAACTGTTTTGCCATACCCTTATCCAGTAACTGGAACAAATTGTATTTTTGGCGCTTTACTTAGCGACCTACAAGTCCTTAAGCCCATTTTCTCCCCGGGTCCAGACGGAGTACCAAGCTGTGTACTGCGATACTGCGCTCAGGGACTCCTAAAGCCTTTGCATAAATTGTTCTGCCTATCCCTAAAGTTATGCTCTTTTCCGAAAATTTGTAAAGAATCGTTCATTATTCCTTAACATAAAAAAGGGAATAAATCGAATGTAAAAAACTATAGAGGGATATCAAAATTGTCCGCTATTCCGAAAATTTTTTGAAAAATTATTTACTTCTCATCTTTTGATTACTTAAGATTACTTAACTTTAAGGACACAAAGGGTACATTTTAAGGGTCTGGTTTCCAAGTCGGTTCAGGTTACCTCTGGTGTGCCTCAGGGAAGTCACCTTGGACCATTACTTTTTCACTTTTCATAAACAATCTCCCTTCAGTTATAACCCACTCACGGGTGTTCATGTTCGCCGATGATGTAAAGCTTTGTATCTCGGCAAAATCTTCTCAGTCAGCTCAACAATTACAATTAGATCTGAATAATTTTCAAACGTGGTATAATTTCAATTTACTATATCTCAATTGTAGTAAATGTAAAGTAATGTCTTTTTATAGACGTACTCCCTTCTTAAATACTTATATCTTGAATAATAAAACACTGAATCGAATTGAATGGTTGGTAGACTTAGGGATCCTCTTGGATTCAAAACTTAAATTTGATAAGCACATCACCTCCATTGCCACCCGAGCATCTGGTGTCCTGGGATTCATTAAGCGCTGGTCGAAGGAATTCGACGATCCCTATATTACTAAAACCCTTTATACTTCTCTGGTACGTCCAATCCTAGAATATGGATCCTGTATTTGGGGTACCAATTTATCAAGAGAGATTAGAATCGGTGCAAAAGCAATTTCTGCTGATTGCTCTCAGGGGTCTCCCCTGGGATACTAACATAAATTTACCCTCTTACAGTAGTAGACTCCTACTAATAAATTTGCCATTCCTATCTGATCACAGAAAAATGCTTAGTGTTGTCTTTTTAACCAAACTTATTAATGGTGAAATAGATTCTTCTGAACTAGTTAGCCAAATAAGTTTTGCAGTTCCGATTAGACCTACCAGAAATTTTCTACCTGTTTCCCTTCAAACCTTCCGAATCCTATGCTCAATTTATAATGAGCTCTCCAGCTTATTTAATGGTTCCACTTCTAGTGTCTCGCTTAAAATAATAGTTTTGTATCATTTGTCTATGTGTTCGCGTCCATCGTAATCGTACGATAAGCGATGTGCCCCTCGGTCGGTTAGGCGGGAGGTGGTCTGCGTAATGCTTGGGTCCGCGAGTTAACAAGCCGGTGCTTGGTATCGTTGGGCCACTTGTATGTACTGTCTCGTACATCTACGTCCAATATAGAAGTGTGGCAAATAGGAAGTTTTTAGGTGCATATATGTCAACACACATTTAAATCATAAGGCATACACCAATTATATAAGAAATGACACACAATTATCAACACAATTAAAACTACGTCAAGACCATACACATAACCATATATTTATTGACACAATTAAACTTGTATTCGATACTATAGGTCAGAAAACTCTTATCGACAATATACAGAATATCTCTTATTGCACAATATGCGAAGCGCTCAGCCAACCCGGTTGTTGCGAAATATAATAACTGACAACACTAACATGTAAACTAAGCTATTTTTATACCCTGATCCCATTAAAATTGGGAAAAAAGGGTATAATATTTTTTTGCAAAAGTATGTAACAGGCAGAAGGAAGCATTTCCGACCTTATAAAGTATATATATTCTTTATTAGCATCAACAGTCGAGTCGATATAGCCATGTCCGTCTGTCTGTCTGTATGTATGAACGCGTCGATCTCAGAGACTATAAGAGCTAGAGACTCCAGATTTGGAACTTAAGCTCGCCTAATCCCTAGGCAGTACAAGTTTGTTTTCGATTTTCGATAACTCATCCCGTTTTCGATACACACATGGGATCGATAACAATAAAATCTTGAATTGAAAAATTGTGAAAATCGGTTGAGAAACACCGGAGATATGGAACCTTGAAGTTGAGTATGCAGTATGCAGCATGTACTTGCAAGCACTGACTGTATGCGTAAAGTATAGGGATCAGGGTATCGTTTAGTCGGGATTTCTCGACTAGAGCCTTCTTACTTGTTACCTATAAATATTGTGACTTTTTCGTTAATAAAGATAGTCTTAGCACCACCGCTTTCAATACTGTTCACTCATTTCCACCATCGCACTTACTGTGCGCATCGAAGGCCCTCCCTCTCAGTTTATGTACTGAATACTTCCCTTCAAAAACACGGTCAAGTTTGACAAAAATATTTGGGGTAATGATTCAAAAAGTATCCCGACCGCTGATATGAATCAACACTCATTTAATTAATAAGCCATGTGTACCATTTCATCAACAGCAGAAAATCGCACGCAGCAGATAGCGCAGATACACAGCAAATAAGATACACCCCATCCACAAGTTGTGATTTGAAATATGTTCGCACGATCTGTCGAGCCGCCTGAAGTAATCAGATTGATTGTTTAGGTCGACTCGTAAGTATCATAACTAGTCCTAAGCAAACATTATCGTCTATGAATTTTGTATATAAACCATGTATTTCTACTCAACAAAGGCAGTGTTTTAGAGTCTTAGCAAAGTCATAAAAGTCTGTTCACTCATTTCTGACACTGCACTTACTGTGCGGAAAGTAGGACCTCCCTCTCCGTGCTAGGTACGACTAGGCGACAAAGGATAACTAACTCAAACAAATCCTTAACTGAAGTTGTAAGCTCAAGCGACTAAAATATAAACTGATTAACAAACAGCGACAAAAATCAGTCAAAATGGCATCAGAAAAAGTAACCATCGATGAGTTACTTGATGTCCAGCAAGATATCAGCTATCAGATTCTAAGGCTGATATCTAATTTCAAAAAGGATTCCGCTGAGAGAAAGTCTAAGACCGGTTACCACAAAATCAAAGCTGATTCTCTGAATGAGAAATGGAATATTGTCCAGGAAAATGATGACGTCATAAGAAGATCTGGCGGACTATCACAAAATCATGGATACTTCGCCTTCTATTAGTTCTTAGAACTAATCAAAAATGACGCTGAGACCATAAATCAAGCCACAAGCAAGAAGCTTGAGATTGGCGATGGACAACGTAAGCAACCAACAATGGAACCCAATGTTAAGTCTCATCTCTTAAGGGACTCGGATTGGACATCTCAACGTGGGACCCAATATTGATAGCGGTCGAAATAAGCTCGACAGCACAAACAAGACACTGTCAATCAATCAATAAGCAATTCGAAGCAAATACAAAAACTGGACACCATGCTCCAATTTCTCGAACAAAGAGTACGTGTTTTAGCTAACGGAAACAATACACACATCAATGCCAAAAGAGACTCGACGGGAGCAAGTTGTGCATCTTTTCAACTTCAAGGAAGGATTGATTGTCTCTATTGCTAATCACTTCATATTTCGATGCAACGATTTCCGTGCAAGCACAGCCGCTGAGAGATTGATTCAACGACAAAAACTATGCGTCAACTGCCTTAAAGGAGATCACATGGCAGAGGCCTGCCCAAGTCGCTTTAAATGTTTTAAATGCCAAGAAAGGCACATAACGCTGCTGCATTTGGAAAATTCTTCAATGGCGAAACAAAGTCCAATTGTAGCAGCAAGTAGAAAAAATATAAATCTTCTTGCAACAGCTACCTTTAAAGCTTTGCTGGATTCTGTATCACAGATTAACGTAATATCAGAAAGACTCGCCTCTTCATTATCTTTAAAACGTTACGACTCCACAATACGAATTGAAGGCATCGTTGGGCAAACAAAGACAATTAGAGTTCGTGTGAACCTATTGGTAAAGTCATTACACAACGCCTTTACAATGCATATCGAAGCATTTATTCTACCACACATTATTACGGATCAGCCAGCCCAAAGCATAAATGAAAAAGATTGGAACATGCCAGCAACCCTACCGTTGGAAGATCCCAAATTCAACAATCCCAAATTCTGCCCCAATCATGCAAAAGACCAGATTGGGATGGGATGTGGTTGGAAAAATAAAGGAACCAAGGATGTCAGCAGCCATTTGTGCACTAGCTACAGGAGAAGAATCAAATACACTAATGGAACGATTCTGGACCCTAGACAACCGAAAAGGAGTGCGACAGGCATTTCATTGAGAACTTGCAGACTGCTGCAGATGGAAGATTCATCGGAAAATTGCCGTTTACTGAACATTATTCAGTCCTGGGCCCTGAACTCATCCAAATGATGCGACTAAGTTTCTAAATCACTATCTATCGATTACATATGGAACAGCAGCGGCTCCGTTTTTAGGAACTAAGTGTCTAAATCACTTAGCCTCACTTCATCTCAGCAGATCACCATTAGGATCATCTGCCTTAAGGGATGACTTCTACGTAGATGATTGCCTCACAGGAGCAGACTCAAAACGAGAAGCAATAAAATTTTGAAAGGAGTTGGTAAAAACACTGCTCCCTAACGGATTCAAATTACGCAAATGGTGCTCAAACCATGAGCAAACCCTTCAAGGAATTCCCAAGGACGACATAGTAAGCGATATTACGCTTGACGAAACACTGGAACACTACAGTGTTAAGACACTGGGTCTTAGTTGGATGCCAAAAACAAAGCAAAATCATCTTTGCGGCCGCACACAAAACAGCACAGCAAAACGGTTGACAAAACGTGTTGTTTGCTCGGAGCTGGCACAGTTCTTCGACCCTCTAGGCTTGTTCGCTCGTCATGGTAAAGGCAAAAATCTTTATGCAACGACTCTGGCAATCAAAACTCAACTGAGATGACGAACTACCTACGAATCTTCAGAACAAGTGGAAGGATTATAGAGAGGACTTGCAAAGCCTCAACTCAATGCTAATTCCAAGGCACTTATACGATGGAAAAACTCCAGTCACATTTGTGGATCCGCCAGAGCAGGCATATGGAGCAGCGAAAAAAAGGCTCAAGCTGAGATCATCAATCATTGCAACAAAAAACAAGTTGCCTTCAAATTCATACCGCCAAGTCTGCAGAACGTCTACTGGCTACCACGACAAATACCGCATCTCTAACATTTGATGAACTAAATATGGTGATCATCGAAATTGAAGCGATTCTAAACTCTCGTCCAATAACACCAATGTCAAACGACACTACGGATCACCCCAGCACATTTTCTGATTGGTAAACCGATGACTGCTCCCCCCGATGTCAACACAGACCGCAACAAAAGTTCGTTACTAAAACGGTTGGAACTAGTATCCAGGCTCAAGCAAGGATTTTGGAGACAATGGTCGGAAGAATATATGCAAGAATTGCAAGCCAGACATAAGCGGAAGGCCGCCAAGCCCAATATCAAGGAAAATACGCTTGTGGACTTTGCAAGCAACAGCTACAAGGAGTGAGGCTGACAATATAGCCGTGCCTTAAGCATCCCCAAGACGATTCACACTGGATGTAGATGATGTTTGATCACCGATTCAACGGCCGGAAGAATGTTTAAGTGCATATAAGTCAACACACATTTAAATTACACAACACAATTAAAACTATGTCAAGACCATACATATTACTATACATTTATTGACACAATAAAATTTGTATTCGATACTATAGGTCAGAAAACTCTTAGGAAAAAAAACCGCTGACTACACAGAATGTCACTGACTGCACAATATGCGCAGCGGTCAGCCAATACGGTAGTTGCGAAATATGCTATTCTGAATAAGCAAGCAATTTCTGAGACCTCAATAACCCAATTTAACTGACAACACAAACATGTGAACTTAGCTATTTTTAACCTATAAATATTGTGAATTTTTCGTTAATAAAGTGAGTGCTTTAGTGTCTTAGCATTGAAGGACCTCCCTCTCCGTAGTCCACCTAGTTACAAGTGCTAGGTGCGACGCCACTTAGTAGCCAGTTTATGTACTGAATACTTCCCTTCCAACATAGACAAACATTTTGGTGACCCCGACGAGTGGATATTTGAACTATGCGACAAAATATAACTAACTCAACAAAATCGCACCAAGGACCAAATCCTTAATTTATGGTTTCAACAAGGCGTCAGTCATAATGAAACTTTAAACCAGCTAACACAATTCATTATACTTGTGCTAGTGTAACTAACTACAACCACCTAACACAATCACGATATTTGTGTTAGTGTGAATTACTGAAGTTGTCAACTAGGCGACACATCATTTTACAAAGTCCACCAAGCGACTAAAAAAATAACTGGTTAAGAAACAGACATACAAATACACATCTGTACAAGTTTAACACGCGACAAAAATCAATCAAAATTGCATCAGAAAAAGTAACCATCGAGCAAGATATTAGCAATCAGGTTCGAAGGCTGATATCTAATTACAAAAAGGATTCCGCTGAGAGAAAGTCTAAGACCGGTTACCACAAAATCAAAGCTGATTCTCTGAATGAGAAATGGAATATTGTCCAGGAAAATGATGACGTCATAAGAAGATCTGGCGGGCTACCACAAAATCATGAATACTTTGCCTTCTATGAGGACATAAGAACAACAGTTCTGAAGTTCTTAGAACTAATCAAAAATGACGCTGAGACCATAAATCAAGCCACAAGCAAGAAGCTTGAGATTGGCGATGGACAGCGTAAGCAACCAACCCTGGAACCCAGGTGATTGCGTTGTGCCGACGACAAGGTGCAATGATCGCACCAAAGAACTTCAATTGAGAACTAAGTATTAGAGCTCAAAAAGAATCTATAAGCTCAAATTCAAGAGGTCCATTTTCGACTTTGTGAGGAAGTTGAAAGCCTAGAAGAAAATGTATCTAACGGCAGAAATTGATGTTTAAAGGGAACTAGCATCAAGAAACAATATGAAGTGCACCAAGGACATAAGCTTGCCTCGCATGACGATTCCCAAATTTGATAGGGATATCTTAAAATGGACACAATTCTTTGATATGTTTGTGTCCATAGTATACAATACCAACTTGCCGACAATCCGGAAAATGTGGTATCTTAAAACCAGCGTGATCGGTGTGGTAGAAATATTAATCCGCCAAATCGACTTAAAAGAGGATAACTACCTCCACGCATGGAACATCTTGATTGACGCACACGACAACCCAAGATATATAGTATTAACGGTATTGAACCGATTTTTGATGCAAAAAACCATCAACGACAATGTAAAGTCGCTCAAGGAACTATATATAGTCACTTTGGAGTCCCTCGGATCTCTCAAAAGACTCGGATTGGACATGTCAACGACATACGAAATAAGCTCGACAGCAAAAATAAGACACTGAACGAGCAATCGATAAGCACTTCGAAGCAGATACAAAAACTGGACACCATGCTCCAGTTTCTCAAACAAAGAGTTCATGGTTAAGCTAGCGGAAGAAAAACACACTTCAATGCCAAATTGAGACTCGACGGGAGCAACTTGTGCATATTCTTCAACTACATGGAAGGATTGTCTCTATTGCCAGAAGTCTAAATATTTCGGTGCAACGATTTCCGTGCAAGGATAGCCGCTGAAAGATTGAATTGGATTCAACGACAAAAACTATGCGTCAGCTGCCTCAAAGGAGATCACATGGCAAAGGCTTGCCCAAGTCGCTTTAAATGTTTTAAGTGCCAAGGAAGGCACAACACGCTGCTGCATATGGAAAATTCTTCAATGGAGAAGCAAAATCCAATTGTAGCATCACACATTATTACGGATCAGCCAGCCCAAAGCATAAATGAAAAAGATTGGAACATGCCAGCTACCCTACCGTTGGCAGATCCCCAATTCAACAAACTGGGCAAAATCGACATGCTTATCGGTGCGGAACACTATTACGCACTATTGCTCCCACAACAACACAGAATACCATCTGGTCCAATCATACAAAGGACCAGATTAGGATGGGTTGTGGCTGGAAAAATAAAGGAACCAAGGATGTCAGCAGCCATTTGCGCAGTAGCTACAGGAGAAGAAACGAATACCTTAATGGAACGATTCATTCACGAGAGCCATTTCATTGAGAACTTGCAGACTGCTGCAGATGGGAGATTCATCGTAAAATTGCCGTTTGCTGAACATTCTTCAGCCCTGGGGCCCTCGTTGGAGACTGCTGAAAAGAAGGACAGATACAGAAATTTAGAAAAAATATGAACTCGGGTCACATGAAAGCTGTTCCTCGGAAATTCCTTCCAACAAAATATTATATCATCCCTCATCATTGTGATCTGAAACCTGACAGCAGCACCACAAAGCTAAGAGTAGTTTTTGATGCATCCTGTAAAACGTCAACGGGAAAATCGTTAAATGACATACTTCAAGTAGGACCCACGGACATCGAAAAGAAACCCAGAACACCAATTTAATTAAACGATAGTATGGAGGAGTAATCAAAATGATGAGTTGAAATACTATCGGTTAAAAACCAAGTGTCTAATTCACTTAGCCTCACTTCATCTCAGCAGATCACCATTAGGATCATCTGCATTAAGGGATGACTTCTACCTAGATGATTACCTTACAGAAGCAGACTCAATACGAGAAGCAATACAAATTCGAAAGTAGTTGGTTAAAATACAGCTCCCTAACGGATTCTAATTACGCAAAAGGTGCTCAAACTACAGTGTTAAGACAATTGGTCTTATTCGGATGCCAAAAATTGATCAACTTTGCGGCCGCACACAAATCAGCACAGCACAACGGTTGACAAAACGTGTAGTTTGCTCGGAGCTTGCACATGTCTTCAGCCCTCTAGGCTTGTTCGCTCCAGTCGTGGTGAAGGCAGAAATCTTTATGCAACGACTCTGGGAATCAAAACTCAACTGGGATGACGAACTACCAACGAATCTTCAGAACGAGTGGAAGGACTATGGAGAGGTCTTGCAAGGCCCAAGCACATATTTGTGGATGCGTCAGAGCAGGCATATGGAGAGCCCGTCCCATCATCTCTCCGAGCAATCTGTAGAGGAAAACAAAGCTGCATCTCAATTAACAATAGGCAAAGAGTTGTATACCTGTCAAAACAGCAACTCATTCTTCAAGTTACAACGCATTGTGGCTTACAAGTTGCGATTCTGCTACAAGCGACACAGATCAGAAACTACCACGCTGTGTAAAAAAGAACTGGTCCGCGCTCGCAATATAATTCTACAGACAATACGGCAAGTTGAATTTACAGCTGACTTTAAAAGTTTGAAGCGCCACAACACAGTGGATAAAAAGAGTCCTATCTCATCGTTGTCACCATTCCAAGGCTCAGATGAACTTATGCGAGTTGGAGGTAGATTTGAGCAAGCCTCACTCCCGTATTATGCAAGGCACCAGATTTTGCTGCCTAATAACGATCCAATAGTAAGGATGATATTGTGAGAACTATATGAAGACAACATGTACTGCGGTGCTCAAGTCTTACGAGCAATTGCTAGACAAGAATATTGGATACTGAATGACAAAATTTATATCGTTCCCAATTGCCCGTTCCTCACTACAGGCGCGGATTATTGAGGACCAGTCTGGAATCATCGTAAAGTTCGCGGAAAAGACCAGATAAAAAAACAAGGAGGATCAATGTTTGGCGAAAGGGCTCAAGCAGAGATCATCAATCATTGAAACAAGAAACAAGTTGCCTTCAAATTCATGCCGCCAAGAGCTCTATCATTTGGAGGCCCAAGAGAAGCTGCAGTCAAGTCTCCAAAACGTCTACTGGTTACCACGACAAATACCGCGTATCTAACATTCGAAGAATTAATACGGTGATCATCGAAATTGAAGCGATTCTAAACTCTCATCTTATTACACCAATGTCAAACGACACTACGGATCACCCCAGCACATTTTCTGATTGGTAAACCGATGACTGCTCCCCCCGATGTCAACAAGGTCGGAGATGCTTCCATCTGCCTGTTACATACTTTTGCACAAATTCATTATACCCTTTATTCCCATTTTTAATGGGTCCATGGTATAAAAAGTGAGAGGGCTCTAGTGGATAAATCCCGAGTAGACGATAATCTGAACCCTATCCTTTACGCGTACAGTCAGTGCTCGCAAGTATGTGTGTGTATGTACGCTCATACTGCACACTGCATACACAACTTCAATATTCCATATATCCGGTGTTTCTTTCCGATTTCAATAAAAATTTCACAGATTTTCATTGTTATGTTTAATAATTCAAATACCATATCAAAGTTGTCCATATTCAAGATTTTATTGTTATCGATCCCATGTGTATATCGAAAAAGGGATGAGTTATCGAAAATCGAAAACAAACTTCTACTGCCTAGGAATTGGGCGAGCTTAAGTTCCAAATCTGGAGTCTCTAGCTCTTATAGTCTCTGAGATCGACGCGTTCATACATACGGAAAGACAGACAGACGAACAGACAGACGAACAGACAGACGAAACAGACAGACGGACGGACGGACGGACGGACGGACGGACGGACAGACGGACGGAAGGACATACGGACGGTCAGACGGACATGGCTATAGCGGCTCGGCTGTTGATTTTGATCAAGCATATATACACCTTATGGGATCGGAGAAGCTTCCTTCTGCCTGTTACATATTTTGCACCCTTTTTACCCATTTTTAATGGGTGCCTTCAAGTAAGAAGGCTCTAGTCGAGAAATCCCGACTAGACGATAACCTGAACCCTATATTGAACTCGGGTCACATGAAAGCTGTTCCTAGGAAATTCCTTCCAACAAAATATTATTTCATCCCTGATCATTGTGATCTGAAATCTGACAGCAGCACCACAAAGCTAAGAGTGGTTTTTGATGCATCCTGTAAAACGTTACCGTGAAAATCGTTAAACGTCAATGTGCAAAGTGATCTAATGTTAATTCTACTGAGATTCAGAACACATAAATACGTATTTAGAACATATAGAACAGCAGCGGCTCCGTTCTTAGCAACCAAGTGTCTAATTCACTTAGCCTCACTTCATCTCAGCAGATCACCATTAGGATCATCTGCATTAAGGGATGACTTCTACGTAGTTGATTGCCTTACAGGAGCAGACTCAATACGAGAAGCAATACAAATTCGAAAGGAGTTGGTTAAAATACTGCTCCCTAACGGATTCTAATTTCGCAAAAGGTGCTCAAACTACAGTGTTAAGACAATGGGTCTTATTCGGATGCCAAAAATTGATCAACTTTGCGGCCGCACACAAATCAGCACAGCACAACGGTTGACAAAACGTGTAGTTTGCTCGGAGCTTGCACATGTCTTCAGCCCTCTAGGCTTGTTCGCTTCAGTCGTGGTGAAGGCAGAAATCTTTATGCAACGACTCTGGGAATCAAAACTCAACTGGGATGACGAACTACCTACGAATCTTCAGAACGAGTGGAAGGATTATAGAGAGGACTTGCAATGCCTCAATTCAATGCAAATTCCAAGACACATATACGATGGAAAAACTCCAGTCTCGAAAGAATTGCATACATTTGTGGATGCGTCAGAGCAGGCATATGGAGCAGCAATATATGTGCGCGCAACGTACAAAAACAAGCAAATATCTGTGAGTTTATTATGCTCAAAGTCTCGAGTGGCTCCAACCGCAAAACAGTCAATACCTCGTCTAGAACTATGTGCTGCATTATTAGGTGCTGAGCTCGCGGACAGAATTCGACGCGATCTCAACCTTGACGCCACCGCAGTGCCAGGATATTTTTGGTCGGATTCTACCGTTGTTCTTTCATGGATCAATGCACCGTCTTCAACATTTCATACGTTCGTGGCTAACCGAATAGCGAAAATTCAGGCAGTGACAAGTCAAAATAATTGGCGACATGTATCGTCCGCCAACAACGCAGCAGATGTGCTTTCAAGAGGAATATCTGCACGAAAACTACCCGAGCACAGTCTATGGCTCTATGGACCACTCTTTTTTCATGGTACTCCAGACAAATGGACAGCCCCTCCCATCATCTCTCCGAGCGATCTGTAGAGGAAAACAAAGCATATAAGCTTAGCGGCATCTAAATCAACAATAGGCGAAGAGTTGTATACCTGTCAAAACAGCAACTCATTCTTCAAGTTACAACGCATTGTGGCTTACAAGTTGCGATTCTGCTACAAGCGACACATATCAGAAACTACCACGCTGTGTAAAAAAGAACTGGACCGCGCTCGCAATATAATTCTACAGACAATACGGCAAGTTGAATTTACAGCTGACTTTAAAAGTTTGAAGCGCCACAACACAGTGGATAAAAAGAGTCCTATCTCATCGTTGTCACCATTCCAAGGCTAAGATGAACTTATGCGAGTTGGTGCAAGGCACCAGATTTTGCTGCCTAATAACGATCCAATAGTAAGGATGATATTGTGAGAACTGTATGAAGACAACATGTAACAATTGCTAGACAAGAATATTGGATACTGAACGACAAAATTTATGTCGAAAAATATCGTTCCCAATCGCCCGTTCCTCACTACAGGCGTGGATTATTGAGGACCAATCTGGAATCATCACAAAGTTCGCGGAAAAGACCAGATAAAGGAACTGGAAGGATCAATATTTGGCGAAAAGGCTCAAGCTGAGATAATCAATCATTGAAACAAAAAACAAGTTGCGTTCAAATTCATGCCGCCAAGAGCTCTATCATTTGGAGGCTTAAGAGAAGCTGCAGTCAAGTCTGCAAAACGTCTACTGGTTACCACGACAAATTCCGCGTATCTCACATTCGAAGAATGCGATTCTAAACTCTCATCTAATTACACCAATGTCAAACGACACTACGGATCACCCCAGCACATTTTCTGATTGGTAAACCGATGACTGCTCCCCCCGATGTCAACACAGACCGCAACGAAAGTTCGTTACTAAAACGGTTGGAACTAGTATCCAGGCTCAAGCAAGGATTTTGGAGACAATGGTCGGAAGAATATTTGCAAGAATTGCAAGCCAGACATAAGTGGAAGGCCGCCAATCCCAATATTAAGGAAGGTGTGCTTGTTCTAGTCAAGGAAGACAACATACACAACATAGACAGATGGCCAAAAAACGACCCATCAAGGAAACCGGGGACACAGATGAGACTGTCGCGCTTCCCGTTCAACGAAAACGGTTAATGTCGCCAACCATAACCTCGTCCTTGTTAATCCTGCTCTTTATGTTACCCTTGGTACTGACTGACTCAGTATCCGTGACACGGCTTAACTCAAAAAAAAATCCCGACTAGACGACATCCTGAACCCTATACTTAACGCGAATAGTCAGTACTTGCAAGTATGGGGAATCAAAACTCTACTGGGATGACGAACTACCTACGAATCTTCAGAACGAGTGGAAGGACTATAGAGAGATCTTGCAAGGCTCAAGGCACATATACGATGGAAAAACTCCAGTCACGAAGGAATTGCATTTGTGGATGCTTCAGAGCAGGCATATGGACAGCCCTACGGCGAAAGGGCTCAAGCAGAGATCATCAATCATTGCAACAAAAAACAAGTTGCCTTCAAACTCATGCCACCAAGAGCTCTTTCGCTTGGAGGCCTAAGAGAAGCTGCAGTCAAGTCTGCAAAACGTTCCAAATCTGGAGTCTTTAGCTCTTATAGACTCTGAGATTGACGCGTTCATACATACGGACAGACGGACGGACGGACAGACAGACGGACGGGCAGACGGACATGGCTATATTGACTCGATTGTTACATACTTTTGCACAAAACCATTACCCGTTTTTAATGGGTTCAAGATATAAAAATCGGTACAACAAAGAGGGCAGTACCCGAATGGACCATTGAAATGTATTATGAATTGGAACCATACTGGCGCGATTTGAAAACATTTGATTCGGGAATAAACGATCTAAAATACATAAGCCCAGAATTAAATAATAATCACTTATGTGATTCCATTTCCCAGCACTTTCGTCACTTGTATGACGATTTACAAATGAAAAATCCACTTATGCAACATACACGCAAACGCCGGTCCCCATTCGATGCAGTGGGTATGATTGCGAATAGTCTATTTGCAGTACTAGATTCAAACTTCGCTAATTTAATGACCAAGGTGATAGAGAAGGTAAAAACAAACGAAGAATTTTTACTGACATTACTGAAAAATCAAACTTCCGTACTTGACTCAACCATTAACATTGTCAAGAAGACAAGATCTGCGTCGGACAAGCGGATAAAACTTCTTGAACAGCAAGCTGCTATCATTAGCCAAACCAGAGGAAAATACACTGGTGCGCGTATCACAGACGCGCCTGGCGTTAACAACCCAATTAACACTGTTAGCAGCCACCCTTCAACGCATGCAATCAGAAATAGTCGATGTGCGATGGGATCAATTCATAGGACTTACAACAGATGATCTGCTTCGCTGCCGTACATCACCAAATGAAGAATACATATACAGACAATCGGTGTGAGTTTCAACACTTTAACAACAAAACACCAACCATTTGTCAAGTAGTTCACAGAACAACCAAAATGGTATGGGCAAAAACGCACCATCCTAATAATTGGATCTTTGCAACACATCCTGTAATGGATACAAGCATACAAGCCGTATGCAATGGAACCCCATCTACTATACATCATCAGGCTGTACTGCACGCAACTCAGAAATTAGCATTAATACTTTCAACATCATTATAAGTCAAATATCGTTCCCAATTGCCCGTTCCTCACTACAGGCGCGGATTATTGAGGACCAATCTGGATTCATCATAAAGTTCGCGGAAAAGACCAGATAAAGGAACTGGGAGGATCAATATTTGGCAAAACCATAACCTCGTCCTTGTTAATCCTGCTCTTTATGTTACCCTTGGTACTGACTGACTCAGTATCCGTGACACGGCTTAACTCAAAAAAAAATCCCGACTAGACGACATCCTGAACCCTATACTTAACGCGAATAGTCAGTACTTGCAAGTATGGGGAATCAAAACTCTACTGGGATGACGAACTACCTACGAATCTTCAGAACGAGTGGAAGGACTATAGAGAGATCTTGCAAGGCTCAAGGCACATATACGATGGAAAAACTCCAGTCACGAAGGAATTGCATTTGTGGATGCTTCAGAGCAGGCATATGGACAGCCCTACGGCGAAAGGGCTCAAGCAGAGATCATCAATCATTGCAACAAAAAACAAGTTGCCTTCAAACTCATGCCACCAAGAGCTCTTTCACTTGGAGGCCTAAGAGAAGCTGCAGTCAAGTCTGCAAAACGTTCCAAATCTGGAGTTCTTAGCTCTTATAGACTCTGAGATTGACGCGTTCATAAATACGGACAGACGGACGGACGGACAGACAGACGGACGGGCAGACGGACATGGCTATATTGACTCGATTGTTACATACTTTTGCACAAAACCATTACCCGTTTTTAATGGGTTCAAGATATAAAAATCGGTACAACAAAGAGGGCAGTACCCGAATGGACCATTGAAATGTATTATGAATTGGAACCATACTGGCGCGATTTGAAAACATTTGATTCGGGAATAAACGATCTCAAATACATAAGCCCAGAATTAAATAATAATCACTTATGTGATTCCATTTCCCAGCACTTTCGTCACTTGTATGACGATTTACAAATGAAAAATCCACTTATGCAACATACACGCAAACGCCGGTCCCCATTCGATGCAGTGGGTATGATTGCGAATAGTCTATTTGCAGTACTAGATTCAAACTTCGCTAATTTAATGACCAAGGTGATAGAGAAGGTAAAAACAAACGAAGAATTTTTACTGACATTACTGAAAAATCAAACTTCCGTACTTGACTCAACCATTAACATTGTCAAGAAGACAAGATCTGCGTCGGACAAGCGGATAAAACTTCTTGAACAGCAAGCTGCTATCATTAGCCAAACCAGAGGAAAATACACTGGTGCGCGTATCACAGACGCGCCTGGCGTTAACAACCCAATTAACACTGTTAGCAGCCACCCTTCAACGCATGCAATCAGAAATAGTCGATGTGCGATGGGATCAATTCATAGGACTTACAACAGATGATCTGCTTCGCTGCCGTACATCACCAAATGAAGAATACATATACAGACAATCGGTGTGAGTTTCAACACTTTAACAACAAAACACCAACCATTTGTCAAGTAGTTCACAGAACAACCAAAATGGTATGGGCAAAAACGCACCATCCTAATAATTGGATCTTTGCAACACATCCTGTAATGGATACAAGCATACAAGTCGTATGCAATGGAACCCCATCTACTATACATCATCAGGCTGTACTGCACGCAACTCAGAAATTAGCATTAATACTTTCAACATCATTATAAGTCAAATATCGTTCCCAATTGCCCGTTCCTCACTACAGGCGTGGATTATTGAGGACCAATCTGGATTCATCATAAAGTTCGCGGAAAAGACCAGATAAAGGAACTGGGAGGATCAATATTTGGCGAAACCATAACCTCGTCCTTGTTAATCCTGCTCTTTATGTTACCCTTGGTACTGACTGACTCAGTATCCGTGACACTGCTTAACTCAAAACAAAATCCCGACTAGACGACACCCTGAACCCTATACTTAACGCACTGCCTAGGGATAAGGCACAAAACCATTTACCCTTTTTCCCCATTTTTAATAAGATCAGGGTATAAAAAGGGTATGCTCTTTTTGGCGACATAATCAAGCCAGACACCACTCAAAGACCTTTAATAAAACTCAACATATCAGAGAACAAGGTACAAGAAGATAGAGATCTGGATGACTTGCAGCTTAAATTGAGCGCATTCTATAAACAAGAACTACACGACTGAATAAGTTCAGTAGAACATCATCATATCGCCGCTTATGCTGGTTTGGTGGCATCCGTCTTAGTGCTTTTTGCCTATGCCCTACGGAAGCAACGCTTCTGGACTTTGCAACCAACAGCTACAAGGAGTGAAGCTGCCAAAAAAGCCATGCTATCAGCATCCCCAAGACAATTCACACTGGATGTAGATGATGTTTGATCACCGATTCAACGGCCGGGAGAATGTTTAGGTGCATATAAGTCAACACACATTTTAATCATAAGGCATACATACACCAATTATATAAGAAATGACACACAATTGTCAACAATATTAAAACTATTTCAAAATCATACACATTACCACATATTTGTTGACACAATTAAACTTGTATTCGATACCATAGGTCAGAAAACTCTTATCGACAAAATATCGCTGACTAAACAGAATATCGTTGACTGCACAATATGCGCAGCCGTCAGCCAACCCGGTAGTTGCAAAATATGCAATCCCGCATAAGCAAGCAATTGCTGAGAACTCAATAACCCAATTTAACTGACAACACAAACCTGTAAACTAAGCTATTTTTACTTATAAATGTTGTTGAAGATTTTTCCAAATTTTTTTGGAGCAAACAAAGTTGTTGACAAGTTGCAGAAGCAGGCCGAAGTATTTGGAAATCCAAAGCGAGTTATTAGTGATCGAGGTACTGCTTTCACTGCTAATATTTTCAAAGAAAATTGCTAGGAGCAAGATTTAGAGCATTTACGAATACCTACAGGAGTTCCGCGTGGAAACAAGCAAGTTGAAAGACTAGGATTATAGTTGCAGTGTTGACCAAATTGTGCGTATCACATCCAAAAGCATGGTACAAGCAGGTTGGAAGAGTACAACAATTGATAAATTCTACTCCACCGAGGAGCACAAAGGAGTCTCCCCTTAAAATTCTTACAGGCTTACAAGTATGAACCAAATATAACAATGAATTTCAAATTGAGAAAGATTTGTTAAGGCAAAATGTAAAGGAAAGAGGGAACAAATTTGTCAATACAAGAATAAAGCCGTTACTTATTTAAATAATCAAAAAAGCAAGGAGTACAGCGTCAGCGATATGGTTGCCATTAAGCGAACGCAATTCGGAGCTGGACCAAAACTGAAGGGGAAGTTTCTTGGTGCCTATGTTATTAAACATAAGTTGAGACGTGAACGGTACATTGTAGAAAAACTAGGTAACCTTGAAGGACCAACAAATACTAGCACGATTGCTGAATATATGAAGATTTGGAACCCATTATTCGGAACAAATAATAAGTAGCACGGCCGAATGTTGGATTGGCAGCTCTAGCTGCAGATTTCGAAAGCTATTTATTAAGTAAGCTGTAATAATCGATGGTATATCTAGTATTAACTGAAAATATCTATCAAAATTGTTATTACTAAATTAATTAATTAATTAAAATATGTCCGCTGAATAAACTTTTTAGTTATTATGTTATATTTCAATCAACGAAGCCTAGAAGTTGTTTTGTTTTATGTGGTTCTATAGCTTAATCCTACATATATGTACGTAATTTCTTTATAAAAACCTAGCTCTTAGCCTTACGATTAGGCGTTTCCAAATATACTGATACGGGTAAGGATTAGGATAAGGGAAATAGAGAAGACGATCAATCTATTCAACTTATGACCTATTCAATCCTCAAGTTAAAAAATTAAAATTTATTTATTTGACTCGTGCCTTTTAAATTGTTATGTAATTCTTACTATTAACAAGTAAAAAGGCTCTAGTCGAGAGATCCCGACTAGACGATACCCTGATCCCTATACTTTACGCGTAGAGTCAGTGCTTGCAAGTATGAGTGCGTGTGTATGACCATACTGCATACTGCATACTCAACTTCAAGGTTCCATATCTCCGGTGTTTCACAACCGATTTTAACAAAAATTTCACAGATTGTTACTATTTTGATTAATATTTCAAATGAAATCTAAAGTTTTTTCAAATTCAAGATTTTATTGTTATCGATCCCATGTGTATATCGAAAACGGGATTAGTTATTGATAATCGAAAACAAACTTGTACTGCCTAGGGATTAGGCGAGCTTAAGTTCCAAATCTGGAGTCTCTAGCTCTTATACTCTCTGAGATCGACGCGTTCATACATACAGACGGACAGACGGACATGGCTATATCGACTCGACTGTTGATGCTGATCAAGAATATATATACTTTATAAGGTCGGAGATGCTTTCTTCTGCCTGTTACATACTTTTGCACAAATTCATTATACCCTTTTTTCCCATTTTTAATGAGATCAGGGTATAATAATCAATCAAATGAAACTTGACAAGTAAGAAGGCTCTAGTCCAGAAATCCCGACTAGACGATACCCTGATCCCTATACTTTACGCGTACAGTCAGTGCTTGCAAGTATGTGTGCGTGTGTGTACGACCATACTGCATACTGCATACTCAACTTCAAGGTTCCATATCTCCGGTGTTTCTAAACCGATTTTAACAAAAATTTCACAGATTGTTATTATTTAGATTAATAATTCAAATGCCATCTAAAATTGTTTCAAATTCAAGATTTTATTGTTATCGATCCCATGTGTATATCGGAAACGGGATGAGTTATCGAAAATCGAAAACAAACTTGTACTGCCTAGGGATTAGGCGAGCTTAAGTTCCAAATCTGGAGTCTCTCGCTCTTATAGTCTCTGAGATCGACGCGTTCATACATACAGACGGACAGACGGACATGGCTATATCGACTCGACTGTTGATGCTGATAAAGAATATATATACTTTATGGGGTCGGAGATGCTTCCTTCTGCCTGTTACATACTTTTGCACAACTTCATGATACCCTTTTTCCCATTTTTAATGGGATCAGGGTATAAAAATGCAAGAAATAAATGGCTTACTTAGAAGTAGTATGACCGCAACGCATAGGCTGCAATGTTGTTGTAGCAGCGGCGTGACATACCCTCCTCCTTCCGCTGAGTTTTCTTGATCGAAAATAATATATTTGAAAACTCCAAAAATTGGTTGCATTTACACTTTCCCATCTCACATAACTTAGCTTAAAACTTTGCACATACCTGAGACCATGTGTTTGTTAAAGAAAGTTTAAAATTGTATAGCTACGCCACTAAGAGCTGTTAAATCTAAAATTCGAGACACCTCGATGTGAATGGATAAAACACAAATAATTCCCACATTTTAACAGCTAGAGTCTCAATATTTGGGGAGAAGATACCTAATTACTTTCTCAAACAATCCACACAAAAAAAATTTTTAATATTTTGCCCAATCAGATCAAGGTTTTTATTAAGATAAGTTTGTTTGATAGATGTATATATCATTGATTTTACTCAATGACATCCAAAGTATGTCTATCAAAAATTGATTCTGACTAAACATAGATAGAACTTCAAAATTTAGATTTTCTTGCCTTGACCAAGTTTCAGTAAAGATAATGACAAGGAAAGGAATAAAAAGACAATTAAGATCTAGAATATTGATAGCCAAGTAAGAGATTGTTAGTTTTTTGAACTATCAGAAACTGGAAGAGTTATATAGGAACCAACACCAGGGAGATACAATTGGAGGTTTTTGTTTTGTTTCTAGCAGTAAATTTGTTCAGCATTTCGTGTTCCGGTCGAAATTCTTTACAACATATAGTGCTAATCATAATTTCTTAAAGACGAGATATCCCGAATGTAAGCGACATGACAGGATCCAATGACCGCTTAAGATTGGCATTTTTGCGCTTTGGAGAATCGTTCAAGAGATTTTTCACATTGAAATTTCTCTGTGCCCTGGAGAAATATCCTTAAAAATTTGATTTCTTGAATGTGTAAAGAAATTATACTGGGTTTCTGCAAGTGTTTGTGTCAAGTAATTTTCTGTGTGTTTCATTACGTAATTGTGTAACAGTTGTAGTGTTTGCTGTTGTTTATTATCTTATTTTTTCCAAAATTGCTCTTTTTTAATTGCTATTTGTTTTAGATACATAAATCATGATTGATTTTTGCAGTTTTATAGACATTTACTATTTTTAATAGGTTCAACCCAAACCATACAGAGCAGGAAAGAGTAAATAGCTCACTTTCTCAAAGCAACACCTTGAATATAGGGCTAACGATGAAAGACAGAACACTTTGAAGCACTCTGTTACAAAAAGGGATTCTTTAGTTAGGCGTTTATAGCAAATAGCAGAAACACTTTTCGCCGTTCTAGGCGCAGACAAGACCCTGAATATTGGACTGACGAACAAGAATACAAGACTTTGGAGCACTCTGTTTGAAAAAGTGATTCTTAAGTTAGACGTGTAGATCAAAAAAAGGCACTTCGCGTCAATCGAAGCGCCGATAAGACACTGAATATAGGGCGGACGAGCAAATAGCAGACACTTCGCGTCGATCAAGGCGCATACAAGAATATAGGGCTGACGAACAGCGACAAAACACTGTACAGCACGCCAACCGTCGAACTAATATTAAATTAGAATTTTAGAAAGAGCAAGAGATAGGAGACAGTGGGCCCAAGTTAGGAACAATCCAGTTCGTAGGTTGATTAAGCAGGCGCGAAACATAGGGGCAAGGCGAAGTGTTCGCCTTCTAGCAAGATTAGTAGATTAAATTAGATTAGATTATAAGCGATTAGCTGATTGTGCAAAAATGTCAGCTGATTTGTTGAGCGAGAGAGAAGATTCACCTATGCTTGATACTGCAAACTCAGCCTGGAGCTGCTTAGCGAAACGAGTGGAGAAGAAGATGAGCTGCGTAGCTGAATCCAGCAGAGCTCTACATGGTACGAAGGTGCCAGGTCGATTTCTGACGTGTATAACAGCCGTTGTGAGCAGCACGTATTCGTTTTCGCTATTTTTGTGGCGATGTGAATGTGTAGACAAGTAATGCAGTTTTAAAACGCGTTGAGACGTGGATGAACTTCTGTCCATATGCAACCGTGAATGGTGCTTCTGTTGGCAATTTTTGCAATGACCAGATTTGCATTGCTGCAGACTATACCCTTTGCGAAGGCAGGTTAGGCAGAGGTGCATTCTTTCAGGCAATGCTTCCTCCCACTTCTCCTGTGTGGCTTGATCCAATTTGGATGTGATGAGGTGATTTAGCAAGCCATCTGTAATGTCCTGAGCAGGTGCCCCTGCGTGCAACGCGCGTAGATGTGAAATGATGCTGTCACTCAATTGAGAGACGTTGATATGAACCGTATGTGTGCTTGAAAATGCAACAATTTATTATCAAAACGATTTGTCCACAATTCCATGGCTTTGTCATAGTTATCTTCCGTTGGTTCAAAAGCGCGAATGGCTTCCAGGGCTGGTCCTGTAAGGCATGAATCGATGCTGTAACTGTGTCACATTGCTTAATTCCTTGTTTTGGCCTGTATATTCTTGATCAGCATCAACAGTCGAGTCGATATAGCCATGTCCGTCCGTCCGTCCGTCCGTTTGTCCGTATGTATGAGCAAGTCGATCTCAGAGACTGTAAGAGCTAGAGGCTTCAGATTTTGAACTTAAGCTCGCCTTACCCCTAGGCAGTACAAGTTTATTTTCGATTTTTAATAACTCTTCCCGATTTCGATGTACACATGGGATCGATAACAATAAAATCTTGAATTTGGAAAACTTTGAGATGGCATTTAAAACATTAAGCAAAACAATGACAATCTTTATTAAAATCGGTTTAGAAACACCGGAGATATTGGACGTAGATGTACTAACGGACAGTACATTCAAGTGGCCCAACGATACCAAGCAACGGCTTGTTAACGCGCGGACCCAAGCATAAAGCGACCCACCTCCCGCCCATCCGACCGAGGGGCGCACCGCGTAACTTGCGGTTACGAAGATCGCGAACATGTAGACAAATGACGTCACATCATTTTTTTTAGAGAGCATGCAGAAGTGGTACTAGTTATAAGGTGGGAAAGATCGTTATATACTGAACAGAAGATCCGAAAAGGGTTATGGATCGCATAGTTAGAAAAGCAAGCATGCAGGGCTATTGGTAAAAAATGTCTACTACTTCTAATAGGTACAGCAAAGTTAATTTGGTTAGTTAGTATGGGGGAATCTATTTCACCATTTATTAATTTGTGAAAAAAGGTTGTTGCATAGCATAGTTCTACGATGATTAAGAGAGGGAAGATTTATTAGTAAAAGTCTACTGTGGTAAGCAGGTAAATTAGTACTATTGTCCCAGTTAAGACCCCGAAGGGCAAAGAGAAAAAAAATTGTTTTTGTACCGATTCTATTCTATCCTGATGAGTCCTGTATTTGGGATACCATATACAAGATCCATATTCAAGAATAGGGCGGACAAGAGACACATAAAGAGTTTTTGTTAAGTAGGGGTCGTCGAATTCCTTCGACCAACGTTTAATGAACCCCAAGACACTTGATGCTCGATTTGAGATTAAAGCAATATGCTTGTCAAACTTAAGCTTTGGGTCCATTAAGATACCCAAATCCTCAATCAAATCAATCCGATCCAATGGTAGGTAATCCAGAAGACAGATATTAAAAAAAGGCATTCGCCTATAAAAAGACATAACTTTGCATTTACTGCAATTGAGATGCAGTAAATTTACTCTGCACTAAGTTTGAAAATTGTCTAAGTCACTTTGCAGTCTATGACCAGACAGAAGACTTGCAGCTGACATGCATAATTGTACATCATCAGCATACATTAGTACCCGAGAATGATTAATAACAGACGGAAGGTCGTTTATGAACAGTGTAAATAATAACGGTCCAAGGTGACTTCCTTGTGGAACACCAGAAGTGACCTGCACCGCTTTAGATACTGAGCCATTAAAATAGACTCTCTGAGTTCTAGAAGTTAAATAATCTTGAATCCAAAGGATAAGATTATTGGGAAAGCCCAAAAGTTTAAGTTTATAAATTAACAGGAGGTGATTTACAGAGTCAAAAGCCTTACTGAAATCAGTGTAAATAACATCAGTTTGCAATTTGTCTTCAAAGCCCTTAATAACAAATGATGTGAATTCTAGTAAGTTAGTAGAGGTAGATCTATGTTTCATGAACCCGTGCTGGCACGGTGAAATCATAGATTTACAAAGATGTTGAAGATGAGAGGTTATTAGTTTCTCAAAAATCTTAGGAATAGCAGACAACTTGGAGATACCCCTATAATTTTGAGCATTTGATTTGTTTTCTTTTTTGTGCAAAGGAATAATATAAAACTCTTTCCAAATTTTTGGGAAAGAGCATAGCTCTACGGACATACTAAACAATTTATGCAAAGGTTTTAAGAGATCCTGAGCACAGTACCTAAGCACACAGCTTGGTATTCCATCAGGTCCTGGAGAAAATGTTGGCTTTATAACCAGAAGATCACAAAGTAGTGAGCTCTCTCTGATTTCCGGTATAAAAATGCAATTTAAGGCATTAAGCTGATAGGGGTAAGGCATGACGACTGGTTGAAAAAAAAGGGCTATAGGTCGTTTGAAAAAATTCAGCAAATAGATCGGCAATGGCCTGATCTGAATTGGCTTTCATTTTATCAAAGAATATATTAGATGGAAGAGTCGATGTCTTGCGTTTCGCATTAACGAAATCAAAAAACCGTTTAGGATCCTGCTGAAACTGTAATCTACACCTAGTCAGGTAATTCCTGTAACATTTGTTATTGAGGACTGAAAAGTTGGAACGAGCAATCAAATATGCAGAACAAGCTAACTGAGAGCTTGATTTTCTGAAACTCTTGTAGAGTTAGAGATATGGAACATTGAAGTTGAGAATGCAGTATGCAGTATGCGGGTACACACACATACTTGCAAGCACTGACTGTACGCGTTAAATATAGGGATCAGGGTATCGTCTAGTCGGGATTTCTCGACTAGAGCCTTCTTAATTGTTACTTATAAATATTGTGACTTTTTCGTAATACTTCTCTTACAATAAACGCAAAAACGTAACCGAAGAAAATATAAAAGAGTAAGAGAGAGAAAATAAGATAGGCCATGCCAAGCAGCCAGACGAAGTGTTATCTATGCAATTAGATAAACTCGCATGTGCAAGGCAATGACAACAATTAGAGATGCGCAAGTTATGCGTTATGAGTTACGTTAAGGTTTTAATTTACATGCTTAAATTATTTGTTAGCTGCAGCTGCCTCCGACATGCTCCCCCCGTTGGAAGTGCGAAGGTTTCAAGTCTCAAGGGGCAGCACAGCGATTTTGCCAACGGCTCTCGACCCGACCAAGACGCCATTGAAGAGGTGGCACGTTGTCATCCTTCAAGACAACGATTGAATTGGTCATCAGGTTAGGTGTCGATGAGCGCCACTTTGAACGCTCTTTAAGTAGTGATAAATAACTGGTGCTCCATTTGCGCCAGAATGCCTGCTGCATTTGACAAACGCGCTGCCAGCGACTTAGGCGATTGATGTCGATGTGCGTTATGTCCGGTTCTTCGATTGTGGCGTACGGGGCTCTGAATTTTCTGAAATGGGACAAAGAGGTCGAGAGTTCAGCATTGACGAAATTTCGCTTATAAGGGTACGAATTTCATGGAATGTTAAAACCGATTTTCCAACGACGCAATAGAAATGGTGTTTGGCAGATCTTACTGCGGCGGAACAAAGTTCCAGTTGATTCCACTCAAAAGGCAAAAATTTGAGGGTCGTTAAAAACTAGTATCGTTCTTGCAATGTTTCTTGCATTGTCAGACCAGTTGAGTCCTCCACCAATTCCAAGTGTAATGCCTTGGTAGAAAAGCACACAAATATTGATATGTAGCACTTTGAGGGCGCCCTATTCCTGACTTCTGACTTGATAAGGAATGGTCTAGAAAAATCAATTCCATTTGTGCAGAATGGGCGCCCTGGTTGCACTCGATCGGCTGGTAACGGGGCCTTGATGTGCTCCAGAAGCTTGGGCTTCAACCGGAAGGAACGAATGCATTTTCCGATGACTGTTGACACGGTTTTTCGCCCGCCAATGGGCCAAAATCCGGTTAAGTCCATAATCGGATTTAAAGATTGTATTCCTCTAAGTATAAGATGTGTGCCCGCCTTTATGTCGTCGACTGTAAGTGGGCCTTTGAATCGACCTTTATTCTTCGTCTTGAGCTCAGCGTACCTGTTTATGTAGGGTTAGGGCAGATCTGAACTGGTAGGGATGTTTGGCGGCCAATCGGCTGAAGATGAGCGTAGAAAATCCGATTCCTGGGTTCAAGTGAGAAGGAACGTGGCTCCAAATCATGCCCTTAGTGCGCTCCTCAATCTGAGAAATTTCGAGAGGGTCGTAGAGTTTGGCGATTGTGGTTAATATTGTACGCTTTGTTACAATGCTGTGTGAGAGAGCGTGCGACGGACTAAATAGAAAATTATCAGAATTAGTATCCCAAGCCAATCCCAGGGCCTTCTTGACATCGTTTCCATCGTCGAGCTTCACCAGTTTTTTGCAGTCCGCTTCCAGCTCGCCATTCAGAGCTGCTTCATTGTCGTCGTCATCACCTTATTCCTGCAGCTAGAGATGAGTGCTTAGAAATAGCACAGCCTCCCGACACTATCCAGCCTGTTTTGGTCTTCTGGAGCGTGGGCAAGTGATTTGCAAGTCGAACTTGCCCAACGCAAAGCAAGTCGAAGAACATGCCATAAGCATATCGATCCTTTGATCCTTGTTAAAGAGCGGGTCAGCGAGGTGCAAATTGTTGGGTATATTCCAGCCGGTGGGAGACTCGGTCCATTTCGGCCGACCTTTCAGGGGCAATGCTTCTTCAAACTTTTCCTGTGTCGCTTGATCCAATTTGGAGGTGGTGAGGTGAATCAGCAAGCCATCTGTGATATCCTGAGTAGAACCTACTACTCGCCGATTTGGCTCGTCCGTGTTACGGCGAATTTTTGTTTAATGGAGAATAGAAGTCTTACGAGAAAGCGTTGCTGTCACCACGCAGCGGAGCTGGCCTTGCGTCCGTGGCTAGCTCCATGAGATTAATCCTCTCAAGGCTCGATTGAGTGGCATCAAAGCTAGACCGCATTTCGCTGATTATATTCAGTCGAGCCTGCAATTCCGTTTCATCAAAATGCAAAAGCTACTCAGCAGTTGAAAACGCCCTTAATGCATTAAGTTGCCGAGTTATTGACTTTGCCTTTGCTTTGTAAAACTCAAAGATTATATTCATTCACAGACATTTTTTAATGTTAGTCACGATAGAATCACGCGATCAGCACTGTCGAATATGCACCCTATGTATGTTGTTGGCGAAACAACGGATAAACGAAATGCACACGAGACTAACGCCAGGTATAAGTCTCTGACGCAGCGCTGAGCGTTTGCAGATAAGCAGCCAGCACGGTTTCTTTCATTTATTAGGGTTCAATTTGTTTGACAATTGTTTTGGTAGGCGTCGTTTTTATTGCACATTAAATTTGCAAAAAAATAATGCGCGTGACAATTCGATGCTAACGCGCAAACGTAACCGAAGAATATATAAAAGAGTCAGAGAGGGAGAATATCCTGAGGCCGCCATCACCGCGTCAACCAAGCCCTTTAGCTGTTCTTTATAGCTTTGGATAGGCTGATTCGGCATAGATACCAACTGAAAAAAGTCGTCGTCCCACACCTCACCCAGACAAACCCGTTACCTCGACCTTGAGCGGCGACATGGGCCTTTCCGGGTTCCAACATCAAGTTGTAGATCAATAGGAAGGCTTCATTCTCCGGTACTGCTCGCTTAACAACAAAAGGTCGACCCTCCTCTCCGTTTTCAACTGATGCAGCAAATATTTCGTGTTTACCTTAAGAACACGAATCATTGCGGTATCTTATTTATGGCCTTTCCAAGCGCCTCTTTGAACGCTCTGCAATTTCCGGATCCTGTTTTGTGTTCAAGCTCATATCCAGTTAAGCCCTTGTCCACACAAATAATGCTTCGTGCCGGCGCCTTACATATCATGACCTTGTGTTCGGCTACGAGGCTAGATGCGATCAGGCCCTTTGCAGCCCTACATGCCCGTAACCAAGGCATCTTTAACAGTGCGTCACAAATATTGACATACTTGATGTTGGCCATATCTTGCTTAAGGGCCTCTTTTACATCGGCTACCTCTGTGGGGCAGTCAAGATTCGGGATCAAACACAGAAATCTAGAAAATATATATGGACTTTATGAATGAACATGAAGAATTGGGTCACTGAAAGCTGTCCCGCGAAAACTCCTCCAACAAAACATTATTTCATCACTCATTATTGTGTGCTAAAACCTGATAGCAGCACCTCAAAGCTAAGAGTAGTTTTTGACGCATCATGTAGAAGTCAACGGGAAAATCGTTAAACGACATATTGCAAGTAGGACCCTCGGCGCAATGTAATCTCATTTCGATTCTACTGAGATTCAAAACACATAAGTACGTATTTATTGCAGACATCGAAAAGATGTATCGCCAAGTATGGATAAACCCTGAACACCAATTTAATTAAATAATAGTTTGTAGAAAAAATCCAAATGATAAATTGAAATACTATCGATTAAAAACGGTTACATATGGAACTGCAGCGGCTCCATTTTCGGTGCTCAAACAATGAGCAAATTCTTGAAGGAATTCCCAAGGACGACATAGTAAGCGATATTAAGCTTGACGAAAAACTGGAACATTACAGTGTTAAGACATTGGGCCTTATTTTGATGCCAAAAAGGGATCAACTTTGCGGCCGCACTCAAAGCAGCACAGCAAAGAGGATTACAAAATGTGTAGCTTGCTGTGTAGTGTAGTTTGCTCAGAGATGGCACAGGTCTTCGACCCTCTAGGCCTGATCGGTCCAGTATGCAACGACTCTGGGAGTCAAAACTTGACTGGGACGACGAACTACAAATTACTCTTCAGAACGAATGAAAGGACTTTAGAGAGGACTTGCAAAGATTAAACTTAAGACAAATTCCAAGGCGATGGAAAAATTCCAGTCACGAAGGAATCGCAAACATTTGTGGATGGAAGAGTCGCAAATCTGCATTCATGCAGATCGGTTGTATCGCGCGCATGCAAAAGTGATTTTATTTCTCTATGTTGCTTTAACGGTACATTCTCTTGTGTGCTAAAAATAGCACAGAACTTAACATTCGGGCGCTGCTTCGCGCTGTTTCGGCATTTGGA
>JAWNNS010000180.1:0-37722 GCA_035044605.1 Scaptomyza cyrtandrae | reverse complement strand
CAATATTCCAACCAAAAATTGTATTGAGAGCTATAGGAAAGTTGTTACCAAAAGATTTGCTTTCTCCAGTATATATAGACCATAGTTGATCTGATCCAACGATAACGTCAATAGATCCCGGTGTGCAAAAAGTTGGATCAGGTAACGGAAGCGCGCAAATTTGCTTCCACGCTGGAGAAGAGGTGTCTAGATCTTGCCCTGGTAGCGACGACGTCAGCGTAGTCAAGATAAACGAAGCCAGCACTGTTGGCTGCAAGACCAAGAATTGAAATGCGTGCGTGCGTTCGACGCACGCCTATCCGCTGGACAAATGATTCCGATGCCATTGTTATAGTAGATCCTGTGTCCAAAAGCATCCTGCAATTTGTATTATTTCCCCAGGCGTCGATGACGTCTGCAAGAATGGTTGGCAATAGTGTTTGCGAACCAACATTCGGAATATTCTCCAGGGTATGATGAGAACAGTTGCTGTTAGTGGGAGGATTGGTCTCCCTTTCTAGTGGTTGAGGATGTTTGATGACAATTCAAGATTCAGATCGTGAACTTGAAAGAAGATCGCTGTTGGCAATGTTTGCTTGCGCAACGTTGATACCATGGTCACTGTGCTGCTGCGAACCGTAAAACAAAGAATGATGTTTGCGCTGGCAGATCCGACACGTGTTTTTCGATGTACAATTGCCAACCATGTGTTTAGTTTCACCGTACATTTACGTACGACTGTACGTTCCCGCACAAAGGCAAGAGTAGCCAAAATTAATAAAAAAAAGCTCTGAATGGAAAAGAACTGGCAGACCATGCGCTTGGTCTAAGCTTTTACAGATACACATAAGTCAAACTGCGATTTGTCTATGTGCGTGTGCGTGTGGATAAGAATAACAGATAACGCATTAAACGGCGACTACGGCTAAAGCAGAAATAGAGAAAATATTTACAGGGTGTCTGGGTCCCAAACACCGACTGACCAATTTTTATACCCTGAACCCATTAAAAATGGGTAAAAAGGGTATAATAGTTTTGTGCAAAAGTATGTAACAGGCAGGAGGAAGCTTCTCCGACCTTATAAAGTATATATATTCTTGATCAGCATCAACAGCCGAGTCGATATAGCCATGTCCGTCCGCTTGTCTGTATGTATGAACGCGTCGATCTAGGACACTATAGGAGCTAGAGACTCCAGATTTGGAACATAAACGCGCCAAATTCGATAACTCTTTCCGTTTCCGATATACACATGGGAGCGATAACTACAAAATCTTGAATTTGCAAATCCTTGAGATGGCGTTTGAAACAATAAACAAAATAATGAAAATCACCGGAGATATGGAACATTGAAGCTGAGTATGCAGTATGCGCGTAGACAAACACACACCACGTGCCATCCCTTCAATAACCAGACTGCGTCTCACGAGTTGCAATAGTCAAAACTGCAGCGGACACCGTCAAAAGAGCCGTTGGCAAGATCGCTGCACTGCTCCTTGAGATGAAGTCGGTTGAAACCCTCGAACTTCCAACGGGGGGACCATGTCCGAGGCAGCAGCAGCTAACAAATAATTTAAGCATGTAAATTAAAAACTTAACGTAACTCATAACGCATAACTTGCGCATCTCTAATTGTTGTCATTGCCTTGCACATGCGAGTTTATCTAATTGCATAGATAACACTTCGTCTGGCTGCTAATCACAATCCTTTTGGAACAATTTGAACATAGGTGAATACAAAAATAGTGCCTCCTCTAAGCATATGCTATTACTTATATTTTTATTTGCTTACGTTCCCTGTTCCCAATCTTCTTAAAACGTCTACATTCTTTATTATCCATGCGGGCTCACGGTCTCTTTCAATGATCGAATAATGGTCTTACTGCTTAAAAGTTGTTATCACTGTAGCGTGATTTTTTTTTGCGCATGCGTAACGCGCTTGCTTGATATTCTGGTTTTTATAACTTATTTTTTATTGTGCATGTTACACGGCTTCATTAGTTTTTATTTATTATTTATTGTGCGTTTTACAAGGCTTTATTAGATTGTTGTTTATAAAAATGTTCCTTTGTAACATTACTTACTAATAATAAAATGTGAATGGCGAAGCCTATAACTGGTCGGCCACGGGCAATAGCTCCAAAAGCAGAGCGATATCTATAAATTCTATTTTCCAGTTATGAAAATTCTTAGATAATTGCATCACTAAGAGCTGCGCATTTTTTTTTTATTTGTTAGAATAGTAACTGTATGCAATTCACAAAGAAAATACACCGAATACGTTGCAGTTCAATTTAGTTCCTTTGTTAGTATTTTTAATTGTTCTTTGTTAATGTTAATATTTTTTATACCCTGATCCCATTAAAAATGGGAAAAAAGGGTATCATGAAGTTGTGCAAAAGTATGTAACAGGCAGAAGGAAGCATCTCCGACCCCATAAAGTATATATATTCTTTATCAGCATCAACAGTCGAGTCGATATAGCCATGTCCGTCTGTCCGTCTGTCTGTCTGTATGTATGAACGCGTCGATCTCAGAGACTATAAGAGCTAGAGACTCCAGATTTGGAACTTAAGCTCGCCTAATCCCTAGGCAAGTTTGTTTTCGATTTTCGATAACTAATCCCGTTTCCGATAAACACATGGGAACAATAATAATAAAATCTTGAATTTGAAAAATTTGGTCTTTATTGGCTGTTGGATGTGTCCAAATGTGGCACATGAAAAATGTGCCGGAATAACTGGTAGAATGACTGACCTATTAGCCACGACAAACCTTGAGTGGCCTTGTTGGTCATGCTTGGAAAGAAAAAAGGATATTGCGGATTTTACGAAGTATCTTCTAATCCCGATCATTTTGTTTCCATGAAGTAGTGTTAAGTTAATTCAACAACATGAACCTAACATGCCTACGGAACCCAATATCCCCCTATCCGCGCCTGATCAAAATTCGGAAACAGTACAGGATATTATAAACAAATTTGTCGCAGTTCCACCGAAAAAACAAATTTTTACTTCAAGGCTTCCCCCTAATTTAACATCTGAAGATGTCAACATCTACATCAAGTCCAAATCAAAAGCCAACATTACGGTGGAGAAATTTAAATTCACGTATGAACGAAATATCTCGTCGTTTAAAATAAGCGTCTCAGGTCAGGATTTCGACACTATATGTTGTAGGAATTTTGGCCTAAACATATAATAGTGAAGAAATATACCGCAAAAAAGAAAAATCGTCCTCCGATTTCATTAGCCCCCCGGCTTCATCTGATAGTTCAAAAAACTAACAACCCACTTTTTACTGGGCTATCAGAATGTAAGGGGTCTTGGTAGCAAACTTAGTAGTTTATACATTAACAGCCATACTTTTAACTGTCAAGCCGTTGCCTTCACGGTTAAGGAAAGACATCCTTAACTCTGAAATTCTGTCCAGCAAATATTGCATTCACAGAAAAGACCGCGCTCTACGGCGTGGTGGTGGTGTGCTTATCGCTGCTGATGCTGACTTTTCCTCAGAGACAGTAATATCTGATCTTTCGTCCAATATAGAATTTATTGCTGTGAAGCTGTATTTTCAAGGAGGAAAAATTTTATTTACCTGGTCATATATACCACCTTCCTCAGACAAATCTGTGTACGAAGCACAGTTGTCTGCCATTCGTTCCGTCTCCGAAATGCTCTCTGATCGTGACCTCCTCATTGTCCTTGGTGATTTAAACATTTTTGAAACCATTTGGATCGCCAGTCCTGAGTCGTGTGCTTTAACACCCACGGCTCACAATGATTTTATTATAAACTTATTTGGACTGTCATTAAGACAAATCAATGCAGTCCCAAACTCATTGAATAAAATGCTTGATCTGATTTTTGCCTTGGATCCAGCATCCTTATCCGTTTCAAGGTCTAATCCTTTGTCGTCTCCCGAAGATGTATACCATCTTACATTAGAGCTGATGCTCACTATACCTACTACTATACCTTGAAAAACTAACTTGGCTTTTATCCCAGACTGACTGGTCTTGCCTCTGCGGGTCTGATGACTTGGATGTGGCAATCAGTAAATTTTACAATACTTTATACTCTGCATTTGAGTTGTGTGTCCCAGTTGGTAAGCCTATCAGGTCTAGCAAGCCAGCATGGTTTACCCGCGAGTTGACAACTTTAAAAAAAAAAAATCAAAACTATACAAAAGTTTCAAGAAAACTAACTCTAACGCAGCTTATTCGCTATACATGATTGCCAGATCAAATTTTTCAGTCCTTAATAACAACTGTTATAGGAATTACCTGACTCGGTGCAAACTTCAGTTCCAGCGGGATCCTTCTTTGGTGACTTAACCGCCAGCTCGGATGAGGCGATTGCTCATCTCTTTGCAAATTTTTTTCAAACGACATATACTTCATGTCACCATCAAACTGTTTTGCCATACCCTTATCCAGTAACTGGAACAAATTGTATTTTTGGACCAGAAATTACAAAAAGCGCTTTACTTAGCGACCTACAAGTCCTTAAGCCCATTTTCTCCCCGGGTCCAGACGGAGTACCAAGCTGTGTACTGCGATACTGCGCTCAGGGACTCCTAAAGCCTTTGCATAAATTGTTCTGCCTATCCCTAAAGTTATGCTCTTTTCCGAAAATTTGTAAAGAATCGTTCATTATTCCTTAACATAAAAAAGGGAATAAATCGAATGTAAAAAACTATAGAGGGATATCAAAATTGTCCGCTATTCCGAAAATTTTTTGAAAAATTATTTACTTCTCATCTTTTGATTACTTAAGATTACTTAACTTTAAGGACACAAAGGGTACATTTTAAGGGTCTGGTTTCCAAGTCGGTTCAGGTTACCTCTGGTGTGCCTCAGGGAAGTCACCTTGGACCATTACTTTTTCACTTTTCATAAACAATCTCCCTTCAGTTATAACCCACTCACGGGTGTTCATGTTCGCCGATGATGTAAAGCTTTGTATCTCGGCAAAATCTTCTCAGTCAGCTCAACAATTACAATTAGATCTGAATAATTTTCAAACGTGGTATAATTTCAATTTACTATATCTCAATTGTAGTAAATGTAAAGTAATGTCTTTTTATAGACGTAGTTCCTTCTAAAATACTTATATCTTAAATGATAAATTATTTAATCGAATTGAACGAATGGATTCAAAACTTAAATTTGATAAGCACATAACCTCCATTGCCACCCGAGCATCTGGTGTCCTGGGATTCATTAAGCGCTGGTCGAAGGAATTCGACGATCCCTATATTACTAAAACCCTTTATACTTCTCTGGTACGTCCAATCCTAGAATATGGATCCTGTATTTGGGGTACCAATTTATCAAGAGAGATTAGAATCGGTGCAAAAGCAATTTCTGCTGATTGCTCTCAGGGGTCTCCCCTGGGATACTAACATAAATTTACCCTCTTACAGTAGTAGACTCCTACTAATAAATTTGCCATTCCTATCTGATCACAGAAAAATGCTTAGTGTTGTCTTTTTAACCAAACTTATTAATGGTGAAATAGATTCTTCTGAACTAGTTAGCCAAATAAGTTTTGCAGTTCCGATTAGACCTACCAGAAATTTTCTACCTGTTTCCCTTCAAGCCTTCCGAATCCTATGCTCAATTTATAATGAGCTGTCCAGCTTATTTAATGGTTCCACTTCTAGTGTCTCGCTTAAAATAATAGTTTTGTATCATTTGTCTATGTGTGCCCCTCGGTCGGTTAGGCGGGAGGTGGTCTGCGTAATGCTTGGGTCCGCGAGTTAACAAGCCGGTGCTTGGTATCGTTGGGCCACTTGTATGTACTGTCTCGTACATCTACGTCCAATATAGAAGTGTGGCAAATAGGAAGTTTTTAGGTGCATATATGTCAACACACATTTAAATCATAAGGCATACACCAATTATATAAGAAATGACACACAATTATCAACACAATTAAAACTACGTCAAGACCATACACATAACCATATATTTATTGACACAATTAAACTTGTATTCGATACTATAGGTCAGAAAACTCTTATCGACAATATACAGAATATCTCTTATTGCACAATATGCGAAGCGCTCAGCCAACCCGGTTGTTGCGAAATATAATAACTGACAACACTAACATGTAAACTAAGCTATTTTTATACCCTGATCCCATTAAAATTGGGAAAAAAGGGTATAATATTTTTTTGCAAAAGTATGTAACAGGCAGAAGGAAGCATTTTCGACCTTATAAAGTATATATATTCTTTATCAGCATCAACAGTCGAGTCGATATAGCCATGTCCGTCTGTCTGTCTGTATGTATGAACGCGTCGATCTCAGAGACTATAAGAGCTAGAGACTCCAGATTTGGAACTTAAGCTCGCCTAATCCCTAGGCAGTACAAGTTTGTTTTCGATTTTCGATAACTCATCCCGTTTTCGATACACACATGGGATCGATAACAATAAAATCTTGAATTGAAAAATTGTGAAAATCGGTTGAGAAACACCGGAGATATGGAACCTTGAAGTTGAGTATGCAGTATGCAGCATGTACTTGCAAGCACTGACTGTACGCGTAAAGTATAGGGATCAGGGTATCGTTTAGTCGGGATTTCTCGACTAGAGCCTTCTTACTTGTTACCTATAAATATTGTGACTTTTTCGTTAATAAAGATAGTCTTAGCACCACCGCTTTCAATACTGTTCACTCATTTCCACCATCGCACTTACTGTGCGCATCGAAGGCCCTCCCTCTCAGTTTATGTACTGAATACTTCCCTTCAAAAACACGGTCAAGTTTGACAAAAATATTTGGGGTAATGATTCAAAAAGTATCCCGACCGCTGATATGAATCAACACTCATTTAATTAATAAGCCATGTGTACCATTTCATCAACAGCAGAAAATCGCACGCAGCAGATAGCGCAGATACACAGCAAATAAGATACACCCCATCCACAAGTTGTGATTTGAAATATGTTCGCACGATCTGTCGAGCCGCCTGAAGTAATCAGATTGATTGTTTAGGTCGACTCGTAAGTATCATAACTAGTCCTAAGCAAACATTATCGTCTATGAATTTTGTATATAAACCATGTATTTCTACTCAACAAAGGCAGTGTTTTAGAGTCTTAGCAAAGTCATAAAAGTCTGTTCACTCATTTCTGACACTGCACTTACTGTGCGGAACGAAGGACCTCCCTCTCCGTGCTAGGTACGACTAGGCGACAAAGGATAACTAACTCAAACAAATCTTTAACTGAAGTTGTAAGCTCAAGCGACTAAAATATAAACTGATTAACAAACAGCGACAAAAATCAGTCAAAATGGCATCAGAAAAAGTAACCATCGATGAGTTACTTGATGTCCAGCAAGATATCAGCTATCAGATTCTAAGGCTGATATATAGTTTCAAAAAGGATTCCGCTGAGAGAAAGTCTAAGACCGGTTACCACAAAATCAAAGCTGATTCTCTGAATGAGAAATGGAATATTGTCCAGGAAAATGATGACGTCATAAGAAGATCTGGCGGACTATCACAAAATCATGGATACTTCGCCTTCTATTAGTTCTTAGAACTAATCAAAAATGACGCTGAGACCATAAATCAAGCCACAAGCAAGAAGCTTGAGATTGGCGATGGACAACGTAAGCAACCAACTATGGAACCCAATGTTAAGTCTCATCTCTTAAGGGACTCGGATTGGACATCTCAACGTGGGACCCAATATTGATAGCGGTCGAAATAAGCTCGACAGCACAAACAAGACACTGTCAATCAATCAATAAGCAATTCGAAGCAAATACAAAAACTGGACACCATGCTCCAATTTCTCGAACAAAGAGTACGTGTTTTAGCTAACGGAAACAATACACACATCAATGCCAAAAAAGACTCGACGGGAGCAAGTTGTGCATCTTTTCAACTTCAAGGAAGGATTGATTGTCTCTATTGCTAATCACTTCATATTTCGATGCAACGATTTCCGTGCAAGCACAGCCGCTGAGAGATTGATTCAACGACAAAAACTATGCGTCAACTGCCTTAAAGGAGATCACATGGCAGAGGCCTGCCCAAGTCGCTTTAAATGTTTTAAATGCCAAGAAAGGCACAACACGCTGCTGCATTTGGAAAATTCTTCAATGGAGAAGCAAAATCCAATTGTAGCATCAGCAAGTAGCAAAAACATAAATCTACTTGCAACAGCAAAGGTAATAAATAGTACAAGGAAATAATGTACAAAAAGCTACCTTCAAGGCTTTGCTGGATTCTGGATCACAGATTAACGTAATTACAGAACGACTCGCCTCTTCATTATCTTTAAAACGTTACGACTCCACAATACGAATTGAAGGCATCGTTGGGCAAACAAAGACAATTAGAGTTCGTGTGAACCTATTGGTAAAGTCATTACACAACGCCTTTACAATGCATATCGAAGCATTTATTCTACCACACATTATTACGGATCAGCCAGCCCAAAGCATAAATGAAAAAGATTGGAACATGCCAGCAACCCTACCGTTGGAAGATCCCAAATTCAACAATCCCAAATTCTGCCCCAATCATGCAAAAGACCAGATTGGGATGGGATGTGGTTGGAAAAATAAAGGAACCAAGGATGTCAGCAGCCATTTGTGCACTAGCTACAGGAGAAGAATCAAATACACTAATGGAACGATTCTGGACCCTAGACAACCGAAAAGGAGTGCGACAGGCATTTCATTGAGAACTTGCAGACTGCTGCAGATGGAAGATTCATCGGAAAATTGCCGTTTACTGAACATTATTCAGTCCTGGGCCCTGAACTCATCCAAATGATGCGACTAAGTTTCTAAATCACTATCTATCGATTACATATGGAACAGCAGCGGCTCCGTTTTTAGGAACTAAGTGTCTAAATCACTTAGCCTCACTTCATCTCAGCAGATCACCATTAGGATCATCTGCCTTAAGGGATGACTTCTACGTAGATGATTGCCTCACAGGAGCAGACTCAAAACGAGAAGCAATAAAATTTTGAAAGGAGTTGGTAAAAACACTGCTCCCTAACGGATTCAAATTACGCAAATGGTGCTCAAACCATGAGCAAACCCTTCAAGGAATTCCCAAGGACGACATAGTAAGCGATATTACGCTTGACGAAACACTGGAACACTACAGTGTTAAGACACTGGGTCTTAGTTGGATGCCAAAAACAAAGCAAAATCATCTTTGCGGCCGCACACAAAACAGCACAGCAAAACGGTTGACAAAACGTGTTGTTTGCTCGAAGCTGGCACAGTTCTTCGACCCTCTAGGCTTGTTCGCTCGTCATGGTAAAGGCAAAAATCTTTATGCAACGACTCTGGCAATCAAAACTCAACTGAGATGACGAACTACCTACGAATCTTCAGAACAAGTGGAAGGACTATAGAGAGGACTTGCAAAGCCTCAACTCAATGCTAATTCCAAGGCACTTATACGATGGAAAAACTCCAGTCACATTTGTGGATGCGTCAGAGCAGGCATATGGAGCAGCAATATATGTGCGCGCAACGTACAAAAACAAGCAAATATCTGTGCGTTTATTATGCTCAAAGTCTCGAGTGGCTCCAACCGCAAAACAGTCAATACCTCGTCTAGAACTATGTGCTGCATTGTTAGGTGCTGAGCTCGCGGACAGAATTCGACGCGATCTCAACCTTGACGCCACCGCAGTGCCAGGATATTTTTGGTCGGATTCTACCGTTGTTCTTTCATGGATCAATGCACCGTCTTCAACATTTCATACGTTCGTGGCTAACCGAATAGCGAAAATTCAGGCAGTGACAAGTCAAAATAATTGGCGACATGTATCGTCCGCCAACAACGCAGCAGATGTGCTTTCAAGAGGAATATCTGCACGAAAACTACCCGAGCACAGTCTATGGCTCTATGGACCACTCTTTTTTCATGGTACTCCAGACAAATGGACAGCCCCTCCCATCATCTCTCCGAGCGATCTGGAGAGGAAAACAAAGCATATAAGCTTAGCGGCATCTAAATCAACAATAGGCGAAGAGTTGTATACCTGTCAAAACAGCAACTCATTCTTCAAGTTACAACGCATTGTGGCTTACAAGTTGCGATTCTGCTACAAGCGACACAGATCAGAAACTACCACGCTGTGTAAAAAAGAACTGGACCGCGCTCGCAATATAATTCTACAGACAATACGGCAAGTTGAATTTACAGCTGACTTTAAAAGTTTGAAGCGCCACAACACAGTGGATAAAAAGAGTCCTATCTCATCGTTGTCACCATTCCAAGGCTAAGATGAACTTATGCGAGTTGGTGCAAGGCACCAGATTTTGCTGCCTAATAACGATCCAATAGTAAGGATGATATTGTGAGAACTGTATGAAGACAACATGTAACAATTGCTAGACAAGAATATTGGATACTGAACGACAAAATTTATGTCGAAAAATATCGTTCCCAATCGCCCGTTCCTCACTACAGGCGTGGATTATTGAGGACCAATCTGAAGTCATCACAAAGTTCGCGGAAAAGACCAGATAAAGGAACTGGGAGGATCAATATTTGGCGAAAGGGCTCAAGCTGAGATAATCAATCATTGAAACAAAAAACAAGTTGCGTTCAAATTCATGCCGCCAAGAGCTCTATCATTTGGAGGCTTAAGAGAAGCTGCAGTCAAGTCTGCAAAACGTCTACTGGTTACCACGACAAATTCCGCGTATCTCACATTCGAAGAATGCGATTCTAAACTCTCATCTAATTACACCAATGTCAAACGACACTACGGATCACCCCAGCACATTTTCTGATTGGTAAACCGATGACTGCTCCCCCCGATGTCAACACAGACCGCAACGAAAGTTCGTTACTAAAACGGTTGGAACTAGTATCCAGGCTCAAGCAAGGATTTTGGAGACAATGGTCGGAAGAATATTTGCAAGAATTGCAAGCCAGACATAAGTGGAAGGCCGCCAATCCCAATATTAAGGAAGGTGTGCTTGTTCTAGTCAAGGAAGACAACATACACAACATAGACAGATGGCCAAAAAACGACCCATCAAGGAAACCGGGGACACAGATGAGACTGTCGCGCTTCCCGTTCAACGAAAACGGTTAATGTCGCCAACCATAACCTCGTCCTTGTTAATCCTGCTCTTTATGTTACCCTTGGTACTGACTGACTCAGAATCCGTGACACGGCTTAACTCAAAAAAAAAATCCCGACTAGACGACATCCTGAACCCTATACTTAACGCGAATAGTCAGTACTTGCAAGTATGGGGAATCAAAACTCTACTGGGATGACGAACTACCTACGAATCTTCAGAACGAGTGGAAGGACTATAGAGAGATCTTGCAAGGCTCAAGGCACATATACGATGGAAAAACTCCAGTCACGAAGGAATTGCATTTGTGGATGCTTCAGAGCAGGCATATGGACAGCCCTACGGCGAAAGGGCTCAAGCAGAGATCATCAATCATTGCAACAAAAAACAAGTTGCCTTCAAACTCATGCCACCAAGAGCTCTTTCACTTGGAGGCCTAAGAGAAGCTGCAGTCAAGTCTGCAAAACGTTCCAAATCTGGAGTCTTTAGCTCTTATAGACTCTGAGATTGACGCGTTCATACATACGGACAGACGGACGGACGGACAGACAGACGGACGGGCAGACGGACATGGCTATATTGACTCGATTGTTACATACTTTTGCACAAAACAAGATATAAAAATCGGTGCAACAAAGAGGGCAGTAACCGAATGGACCATTGAAATGTATTATGAATTGGAACCATACTGGCGCGATTTGAAAACATTTGATTCGGGAATAAACGATCTCAAATACATAAGCCCAGAATTAAATAATAATCACTTATGTGATTCCATTTCCCAGCACTTTCGTCACTTGTATGACGATTTACAAATGAAAAATCCACCTATGCAACATACACGCAAACGCCGGTCCCCATTCGATGCAGTGGGTATGATTGCGAATAGTCTATTTGCAGTACTAGATTCAAACTACGCTAATTTAATGACCAAGGTGATAGAGAAGGTAAAAACAAACGAAGAATTTTTACTGACATTACTGAAAAATCAAACTTCCGTACTTGACTCAACCATTAACATTGTCAAGAAGACAAGATCTGCGTCGGACAAGCGGATAAAACTACTTGAACAGCAAGTTGCTATCATTAGCCAAACCAGAGGAAAATACACTGGTGCGCGTATCACAGACGCGCCTGGCGTTAACAACCCAATTAACACTGTTAGCAGCCACCCTTCAACGCAAGCAATCAGAAATAGTCGATGTGCGATGGGATCAATTCATAGGACTTACAACAGATGATCTGCTTCGCTGCCGTACATCACCAAATGAAGAATACATATACAGACAATTGGTGTGAGTTTCAACACTTTAACAACAAAACACCAACCATTTGTCAAGTAGTTCACAGAACAACCAAAATGGTATGGGCAAAAACGCACCATCCTAATAATTGGATCTTTGCAACACATCCTGTAATGGATACAAGCATACAAGCCGTATGCAATGGAACCCCATCTACTATACATCATCAGGCTGTACTGCACGCAACTCAGAAATTAGCATTAATACTTTCAACATCATTATAAGTCAAATATCGTTCCCAATTGCCCGTTCCTCACTACAGGCGCGGATTATTGAGGACCAATCTGGATTCATCATAAAGTTCGCGGAAAAGACCAGATAAAGGAACTGGGAGGATCAATATTTGGCGAAACCATAACCTCGTCCTTGTTAATCCTGCTCTTTATGTTACCCTTGGTACTGACTGACTCAGTATCCGTGACACTGCTTAACTCAAAACAAAATCCCGACTAGACGACACCCTGAACCCTATACTTAACGCACTGCCTAGGGATAAGGCACAAAACCATTTACCCTTTTTCCCCATTTTTAATAAGATCAGGGTATAAAAAGGGTATGCTCTTTTTGGCGACATAATCAAGCCAGACACCACTCAAAGACCTTTAATAAAACTCAACATATCAGAGAACAAGGTACAAGAAGATAGAGATCTGGATGACTTGCAGCTTAAATTGAGCGCATTCTATAAACAAGAACTACACGACTGAATAAGTTCAGTACAACATCATCATATTGCCGCTTATGCTGGTTTGGTGGCATCCGTCTTAGTGCTTTTTGCCTATGCCCTACGGAAGCAACGCTTCTGGACTTTGCAACCAACAGCTACAAGGAGTGAAGCTGCCAAAAAAGCCATGCTATCAGCATCCCCAAGACAATTCACACTGGATGTAGATGATGTTTGATCACCGATTCAACGGCCGGGAGAATGTTTAGGTGCATATAAGTCAACACACATTTTAATCATAAGGCATACATACACCAATTATATAAGAAATGACACACAATTGTCAACAATATTAAAACTATTTCAAAATCATACACATTACCACATATTTGTTGACACAATTAAACTTGTATTCGATACCATAGGTCAGAAAACTCTTATCGACAAAATATCGCTGACTAAACAGAATATCGTTGACTGCACAATATGCGCAGCGGTCAGCCAACCCGGTAGTTGCAAAATATGCAATCCCGCATAAGCAAGCAATTGCTGAGAACTCAATAACCCAATTTAACTGACAACACAAACCTGTAAACTAAGCTATTTTTACTTATAAATGTTGTTGAAGATTTTTCCAAATTTTTTTGGAGCAAACAAAGTTGTTGACAAGTTGCAGAAGCAGGCCGAAGTATTTGGAAATCCAAAGCGAGTTATTAGTGATCGAGGTTCTGCTTTCACTGCTAATATTTTCAAAGAAAATTGCTAGGAGCAAGATTTAGAGCATTTACGAATACCTACAGGAGTTCCGCGTGGAAACAAGCAAGTTGAAAGACTAGGATTATAGTTGCAGTGTTGACCAAATTGTGCGTATCACATCCAAAAGCATGGTACAAGCAGGTTGGAAGAGTACAACAATTGATAAATTCTACTCCACCGAGGAGCACAAAGGAGTCTCCCCTTAAAATTCTTACAGGCTTACAAGTATGAACCAAATATAACAATGAATTTCAAAAATTGTTAGTCGAGGAATTTGTAGTTGAGTTACAAAAAGAGAAAGATTTGTTAAGGCAAAATGTAAAGGAAAGAGGGAACAAATTTGTCAATACAAGAATAAAGCCGTTACTTATTTAAATAATAAAAAAGCAAGGAGTACAGCGTCAGCGATATGGTTGCCATTAAGCGAACGCAATTCGGAGCTGGACCAAAACTGAAGGGGAAGTTTCTTGGTGCCTATGTTATTAAACATAAGTTGAGACGTGAACGGTACATTGTAGAAAAACTAGGTAACCTTGAAGGACCAACAAATACTAGCACGATTGCTGAATATATGAAGATTTGGAACCCATTATTCGGAACAAATAATAAGTAGCACGGCCGAATGTTGGATTGGCAGCTCTAGCTGCAGATTTCGAAAGCTATTTATTAAGTAAGCTGTAATAATCGATGGTATATCTAGTATTAACTGAAAATATCTATCAAAATTTTTATTACTAAATTAATTAATTAATTAAAATATGTCCGCTGAATAAACTTTTTAGTTATTATGTTATATTTCAATCAACGAAGCCTAGAAGTTGTTTTGTTTTATGTGGTTCTATAGCTTAGTCCTACATATATGTACGTAATTTCTTTATAAAAACCTAGCTCTTAGCCTTACGATTAGGCGTTTCCAAATATACTGATACGGGTAAGGATTAGGATAAGGGAAATAGAGAAGACGATCAATCTATTCAACATATGACCTATTCAATCCTCAAGTTAAAAAAATTAAAATTTATTTATTTGACTCGTGCCTTTTAAATTGTTATGTAATTCTTACTATTAACAAGTAAAAAGGCTCTAGTCGAGAGATCCCGACTAGACGATACCCTGATCCCTATACTTTACGCGTAGAGTCAGTGCTTGCAAGTATGAGTGCGTGTGTATGACCATACTGCATACTGCATACTCAACTTCAAGGTTCCATATCTCCGGTGTTTCACAACCGATTTTAACAAAAATTTCACAGATTGTTACTATTTTGATTAATAATTCAAATGAAATCTAAAGTTTTTTCAAATTCAAGATTTTATTGTTATCGATCCCATGTGTATATCGAAAACGGGATTAGTTATTGATAATCGAAAACAAACTTGTACTGCCTAGGGATTAGGCGAGCTTAAGTTCCAAATCTGGAGTCTCTAGCTCTTATACTCTCTGAGATCGACGCGTTCATACATACAGACGGACAGACGGACATGGCTATATCGACTCGACTGTTGATGCTGATCAAGAATATATATACTTTATAAGGTCGGAGATGCTTTCTTCTGCCTGTTACATACTTTTGCACAAATTCATTATACCCTTTTTTCCCATTTTTAATGAGATCAGGGTATAATAATCAATCAAATGAAACTTGACAAGTAAGAAGGCTCTAGTCCAGAAATCCCGACTAGACGATACCCTGATCCCTATACTTTACGCGTACAGTCAGTGCTTGCAAGTATGTGTGCGTGTGTGTACGACCATACTGCATACTGCATACTCAACTTCAAGGTTCCATATCTCCGGTGTTTCTAAACCGATTTTAACAAAAATTTCACAGATTGTTATTATTTAGATTAATAATTCAAATGCCATCTAAAATTGTTTTAAATTCAAGATTTTATTGTTATCGATCCCATGTGTATATCGGAAACGGGATGAGTTATCGAAAATCGAAAACAAACTTGTACTGCCTAGGGATTAGGCGAGCTTAAGTTCCAAATCTGGAGTCTCTAGCTCTTATAGTCTCTGAGATCGACGCGTTCATACATACAGACGTACAGACGGACATGGCTATATCGACTCGACTGTTGATGCTGATAAAGAATATATATACTTTATGGGGTCGGAGATGCTTCCTTCTGCCTGTTACATACTTTTGCACAACTTCATGATACCCTTTTTCCCATTTTTAATGGGATCAGGGTATAAAAATGCAAGAAATAAATGGCTTACTTAGAAGTAGTACGACCGCAACGCATAGGCTGCAATGTTGTTGTAGCAGCGGCGTGACATACCCTCCTCCTTCCGCTGAGTTTTCTTGATCGAAAATAATATATTTGAAAACTCCAAAAATTGGTTGCATTTACACTTTCCCATCTCACATAACTTAGCTTAAAACTTTGCACATACCTGAGACCATGTGTTTGTTAAAGAAAGCTTAAAATTGTATAGCTACGCCACTAAGAGCTGTTAAATCTAAAATTCGAGACACCTCGATGTGAATGGATAAAACACAAATAATTCCCACATTTTAACAGCTAGAGTCTCAATATTTGGGGAGAAGATACCTAATTACTTTCTCAAACAATCCACACAAAAAAATTTTTTAATATTTTGCCCGATCAGATCAAGGTTTTTATTAAGATAAGTTTGTTTGATAGATGTATATATCATTGATTTTACTCAATGACATCCAAAGTATGCCTATCAAAAATTGATTCTGACTAAACATAGATAGAACTTCAAAATTTAGATTTTCTTGCCTTGACCAAGTTTCAGTAAAGATAATGACAAGGAAAGGAATAAAAAGACAATTAAGATCTAGAATACTGATAGCCAAGTAAGAGATTGTTAGTTTTTTGAACTATCAGAAACTGGAAGAGTTATATAGGAACCAACACCAGGGAGATACAATTGGAGGTTTTTGTTTTGTTTCTAGCAGTAAATTTGTTCAGCATTTCGTGTTCCGGTCGAAATTCTTTACAACATATAGTGCTAATCATAATTTCTTAAAGACGAGATATCCCGAATGTAAGCGACATGACAGGATCCAATGACCGCTTAAGATTGGCATTTTTGCGCTTTGGAGAATCGTTCAAGAGATTTTTCACATTGAAATTTCTCTGTGCCCTGGAGAAATATCCTTAAAAATTTGATTTCTTGAATGTGTAAAGAAATTATACTGGGTTTCTGCAAGTGTTTGTGTCAAGTAATTTTCTGTGTGTTTCATTACGTAATTGTGTAACAGTTGTTGTGTTTGCTGTTGTTTATTATCTTATTTTTTCCAAAATTGATCTTTTTTAATTGCTATTTGTTTTAGATACATAAATCATGATTGATTTTTGCAGTTTTATAGACATTTACTATTTTTAATAGGTTCAACCCAAACCATACAGAGCAGGAAAGAGTAAATAGCTCACTTTCTCAAAGCAACACCTTGAATATAGGGCTAACGATGAAAGACAGAACACTTTGAAGCACTCTGTTACAAAAAGGGATTCTTTAGTTAGGCGTTTATAGCAAATAGCAGAAACACTTTTCGCCGTTCTAGGCGCAGACAAGACCCTGAATATTGGACTGACGAACAAGAATACAAGACTTTGGAGCACTCTGTTTGAAAAAGTGATTCTTAAGTTAGACGTGTAGATCAAAAAAAGGCACTTCGCGTCAATCGAAGCGCCGATAAGACACTGAATATAGGGCGGACGAGCAAATAGCAGACACTTCGCGTCGATCAAGGCGCATACAAGACCCTGAATATAGGGCTGACGAACAGCGACAAAACACTGTACAGCACGCCAACCGTCGAACTAATATTAAATTAGAATTTTAGAAAGAGCAAGAGATAGGAGACAGTGGGCCCAAGTTAGGAACAATCCAGTTCGTAGGTTGATTAAGCAGGCGCGAAACACAGGGGCAAGGCGAAGTGTTCGCCTTCTAGCAAGATTAGTAGATTAAATTAGATTAGATTATAAGCGATTAGCTGATTGTGCAAAAATGTCAGCTGATTTGTTGAGCGAGAGAGAAGATTCACCTATGCTTGATACTGCAAACTCAGCCTGGAGCTGGTTAGTGAAACGAGTGGTGAAGAAGATGAGCTGCGTAGCTGAATCCAGCAGAGCTCTACATGGTACGAAGGTGCCAGGTCGATTTCTGACGTGTATAACAGCCGTTGTGAGCAGCACGTATTCGTTTTCGCTATTTTTGTGGCGATGTGGATGTGTAGACAAGTAATGCAGTTTTAAAACGCGTTGAGACGTGGATGAACTTCTGTCCATATGCAACCGTGAATGGTGCTTCTGTTGGCAATTTTTGCAATGACCAGATTTGCATTGCTGCAGACTATACCCTTTGCGAAGGCAGGTTAGGCAGAGGTGCATTCTTTCAGGCAATGCTTCCTCCCACTTCTCCTGTGTGGCTTGATCCAATTTGGATGTGATGAGGTAATGTCCTGAGCAGGTGCCCCTGCGTGCAACGCGCGTAGATGTGAAATGATGCTGTCACTCAATTGAGAGACGTTGATATGAACCGTATGTGTGCTTGAAAATGCAACAATTTATTATCAAAACGATTTGTCAACAATTCCATGGCTTTGTCATAGTTATCTTCCGTTGGTTCAAAAGCGCGAATGGCTTCCAGGGCTGGTCCTGTAAGGCATGAATCGATGCTGTAACTGTGTCACATTGCTTAATTCCTTGTTTTGGTCTGTATATTCTTGATCAGCATCAACAGTCGAGTCGATATAGCCATGTCCGTCCGTCCGTCCGTCCGTTTGTCCGTATGTATGAGCAAGTCGATCTCAGAGACTGTAAGAGCTAGAGGCTTCAGATTTTGAACTTAAGCTCGCCTTATCCCTAGGCAGTACAAGCTTATTTTCGATTTTTAATAACTCTTCCCGATTTCGGTATACACATGGGATCGATAACAATAAAATCTTGAATTTGGAAAACTTTGAGATGGCATTTGAAACATTAAGCAAAACAATGACAATCTTTATTAAAATCGGTTTAGAAACACCGGAGATATTGGACGTAGATGTACTAACGGACAGTACATTCAAGTGGCCCAACGATACCAAGCAACGGCTTGTTAACGCGCGGACCCAAGCATAAAGCGACCCACCTCCCGCCCATCCGACCGAGGGGCGCACCGCGTAACTTGCGGTTACGAAGATCGCGAAAATGTAGACAAATGACGTCACATAATTTTTTTTAGAGAGCATGCAGAAGTGGTACTAGTTATAAGGTGGGAAAGATCGTTATATACTGAACAGAAGATCCGAAAAGGGTTATGGATCGCATAGTTAGAAAAGCAAGCATGCAGGGCTATTGGTAAAAAATGTCTACTACTTCTAATAGGTACAGCAAAGTTAATTTGGTTAGTTAGTATGGGGGAATCTATTTCACCATTTATTAATTTGTGAAAAAAGGTTGTTGCTAGCATAGTTCTACGATGATTAAGAGAGGGAAGATTTATTAGTAAAAGTCTACTGTGGTAAGCAGGTAAATTAGTACTATTGTCCCAGTTAAGACCCCGAAGGGCAAAGAGCAAAAATTGTTTTTGTACCGATTCTATTCTATCCTGATGAGTCCTGTATTTGGGATACCATATACAAGATCCATATCCAAGAATAGGTCGGACAAGAGACACATAAAGAGTTTTTGTTAAGTAGGGGTCGTCGAATTCCTTCGACCAACGTTTAATGAACCCCAAGACACTTGATGCTCGATTTTAGATTAAAGCAATATGCTTGTCAAACTTAAGCTTTGGGTCCATTAAGATACCCAAATCCTCAATCAAATCAATCCGATCCAATGGTAGGTAATCCAGAAGACAGATATTAAAAAAAGGCGTTCGCCTATAAAAAGACATAACTTTGCATTTACTGCAATTGAGATGCAGTAAATTTACTCTGCACTAAGTTTGAAAATTGTCTAAGTCACTTTGCAGTCTATGACCAGACAGAAGACTTGCAGCTGACATGCATAATTGTACATCATCAGCATACATTAGTACCCGAGAATGATTAATAACAGACGGAAGGTCGTTTATGAACAGTGTAAATAATAACGGTCCAAGGTGACTTCCTTGTGGAACACCAGAAGTGACCTGCACCGCTTTAGATACTGAGCCATTAAAATAGATTCTCTGAGTTCTAGAAGTTAAATAATCTTGAATCCAAAGGATAAGATTATTGGGAAAGCCCAAAAGTTTAAGTTTATAAATTAACAGGAGGTGATTTACAGAGTCAAAAGCCTTACTGAAATCAGTGTAAATAACATCAGTTTGCAATTTGTCTTCAAAGCCCTTAATAACAAATGATGTGAATTCTAGTAAGTTAGTAGAGGTAGATCTATGTTTCATGAACCCGTGCTGGCACGGTGAAATCATAGATTTACAAAGATGTTGAAGATGAGAGGTTATTAGTTTCTCAAAAATCTTAGGAATAGCAGACAACTTGGAGATACCCCTATAATTTTGAGCATAAGATTTGTTTTCTTTTTTGTGCAAAGGAATAATATAAAACTCTTTCCAAATTTTTGGGAAAGAGCATAGCTCTGCGGACATACTAAACAATTTATGCAAAGGTTTTAAGAGATCCTGAGCACAGTACCTAAGCACACAGCTTGGTATTCCATCAGGTCCTGGAGAAAATGTTGGCTTTATAACCAGAAGATCACAAAGTAGTGAGCTCTCTGTGATTTCCGGTATAAAAATGCAACTTAAGGCATTAAGCTGATAGGGGTAAGGCATGACGACTGGTTGAAAACAAGGGCTATAGGTCGTTTGAAAAAATTCAGCAAATAGATCGGCAATGGCCTGATCTGAATTGGCTTTCATTTTATCAAAGAATATATTAGATGGAAGAGTCGATGTCTTGCGTTCCGCATTAACGAAATCAAAAAACCGTTTAGGATCCTGTTGAAACTGTAATCTACACCTAGTCAGGTAATTCCTGTAACATTTGTTATTGAGGACTGAAAAGTTGGAACGAGCAATCAAGTATGCAGAACAAGCTAACTAAGAGCTTGATTTTCTGAAACTCTTGTAGAGTTAGAGATATGGAACATTGAAGTTGAGAATGCAGTATGCAGTATGCGGGTACACACACATACTTGCAAGCACTGACTGTACGCGTAAAATATAGGGATCAGGGTATCGGTCTAGTCGGGATTTCTCGACTAGAGCCTTCTTAATTGTTACTTATAAATATTGTGACTTTTTCGTAATACTTCTCTTACAATAAACGCAAAAACGTAACCGAAGAAAATATAAAAGAGTAAGAGAGAGAAAATAAGATAGGCCATGCCAAGCAGCCAGACGAAGTGTTATCTATGCAATTAGATAAACTCGCATGTGCAAGGCAATGACAACAATTAGAGATGCGAAAGTTATGCGTTATGAGTTACGTTAAGGTCTTAATTTACATGCTTAAATTATTTGTTAGCTGCAGCTGCCTCCGACATGCTCCCCCCGTTGGAAGTGCGAAGGTTTCAAGTCTCAAGGGGCAGCACAGCGATTTTGCCAACGGCTCTCGACCCGACCAAGACGCCATTGAAGAGGTGGCACGTTGTCATCCTTCAAGACAACGATTGAATTGGTCATCAGGTTAGGTGTCGATGAGCGCCACTTTGAACGCTCTTTAAGTAGTGATAAATAACTGGTGCTCCATTTGCGCCAGAATGCCTGCTGCATTTGACAAACGCGCTGCCAGCGACTTAGGCGATTGATGTCGATGTGCGTTATGTCCGGTTCTTCGATTGTGGCGTACGGGGCTCTGAATTTTCTGAAATGGGACAAAGAGGTCGAGAGTTCAGCATTGACGAAATTTCGCTTATAAGGGTACGAATTTCATGGAATGTTAAAACCGATTTTCCAACGACGCGATAGAAATGGTGTTTGGCAGATCTTACTGCGGCGGAACAAAGTTCCAGTTGATTCCACTCAAAAGGCAAAAATTTGAGGGTCGTTAAAAACCAGTATCGTTCTTGCAATGTTTCTTGCATTGTCAGACCAGTTGAGTCCTCCACCAATTCCAAGTGTAATGCCTTGGTAGAAAAGCACACAAATATTGATATGTAGCACTTTGAGGGCGCCCTATTCCTGACTTCTGACTTGATAAGGAATGGTCTACAAAAATCAATTCCATTTGTGCAGAATGGGCGCCCTGGTTGCACTCGATCGGCTGGTAACGGGGCCTTGATGTGCTCCAGAAGCTTGGGCTTCAACCGGAAGCAACGAATGCATTTTCCGATGACTGTTGACACGGTTTTTCGCCCGCCAATGGGCAAAAATCCGGTTAAGTCCATAATCGGATTTAAAGATTGTATTTTTCTAAGTATAAGATGTGTGCCCGCCTTTATGTCGTCGACTGTAAGTGGGCCTTTGAATCGACCTTTATTCTTCGTCTTAAACTAAGCGAACCTGTTTATGTATCCAAAGACTCGTTGCATTTTGACAAGGGAGTTTTGGTACTTGCATCTGTACGATATGTTCAGCTTGTCCGTAACGATGAAAACGTGACGACGACGTTAGGGCAGATCTGAACTGGTAGGGATGTTTGGCGGCCAATCGGCAGAAGATGAGCGTAGAAAATCCGATTCCAAGAGTTCCAGTGCTCCACAGACACGTGATTATGTGTCGGCTGGGTTCAAGTGAGAAGGAACGTGGCTCCAAATCATGCCCTTAGTGCGCTCCTCAATCTGAGAAATTTCGAGGGGGTCGTAGAGTTTGGCGGTTGTGGTTAATATTGTACGCTTTGTTACAATGCTGTGTGAGAGAGCGTGCGACGGCAGGTCGATGTGTACACCGCCAAAACGTCGTGGAAGCTGAAATTGCGGTAGCCTAGAGAGACACGCTGCGCTTTTTATACCCTGATCCCATTAAAAATGGCAAAAAGGGTATAATGAATTTGTGCAAAAGTATGTAACAGGCAGAAGGAAGTATCTCCGACCTTATAAAATATATATATTCTTTATCAGCATCAACAGTCGAGTCGATATAGACATGTCCGTCTGTATGTATGAACGCATCGATCTCAGAGACTATAAGAGCTAGAGACTCCGGATTTGGAACTTAAGTCCGCCTAATCTCTAGGCAGTAAAAGTTTGTTTTTGATTTTCGATAACTCATCCCGTTTTCGATATACACATGGGATCGAAACCAATAAATTCTTGAATTTGAAAAAACTTTAGATTTCATTTGAATTATTAATCAAAATAATAAAAATCTGTGAAGCCTTCTTACTTGTTATTTATCTAAAAAAAATATGTTTGAAAACTCCAAAATTGGTTGCATTTACACTTTCCCATCTCACATAACTTAGCTTAAAACTTTGCACATACCTGAGTCCATGTGTTTGTTAAAGAAAGTTTAAAATTGTATAGCTACGCCACTAAGAGCTGTTAAATCTAAAATTCGAGACACCTCGATGTGAATGGATAAAACACAAATAATTCCCACATTTTAACAGCTAGAGTCTCAATATTTGGGGAGAAGATACCTAATTACTTTCTCAAACAATCCACACAAAAAAATTTTTTAATATTTTGCCCAATCAGATCAAGGTTTTTATTAAGATAAGTTTGTTTGATAGATGTATATATCATTGATTTTACTCAATGACATCCAAAGTATGTCTATCAAAAATTGATTCTGACTAAACATAGATAGAACTTCAAAATTTAGATTTTCTTGCCTTGACCAAGTTTCAGTAAAGATAATGACAAGGAAAGGAATAAAAAGACAATTAAGATCTAGAATACTGATAGCCAAGTAAGAGATTGTAAGTTTTTTGAACTATCAGAAACTGGAAGAGTTATATAGGAACCAACACCAGGGAGATACAATTGGAGGTTTTTGTTTTGTTTCTAGCAGTAAATTTGTTCAGCATTTTTCACATTGAAATTTCTCTGTGCCCTGGAGAAATATCCTTAAAAATTTGATTTCTTGAATGTGTAAAGAAATTATACTGGGTTTCTGCAAGTGTTTGTGTCAAGTAATTTTCTGTGTGTTTCATTACGTAATTGTGTAACAGTTGTTGTGTTTGCTGTTGTTTATTATCTTATTTATTCCAAAATTCCTCATTTTTAATTGCTATTTGTTTTAGATACATATATCATGATTGATTTTTGCAGCTTTATAGACATTTACTATTTTTAATAGGTTCAACCCAAACCATACAGAGCAGGAAAGAGTAAATAGCTCACTTTCTCAAAGCAACACCTTGAATATAGGGCTGACGATGAAAGACAGAACACTTTGAAGCACTCTGTTCGAAAAAGCGATTCTTTAGTTAGGCGTGTATATCAAATAGCAGAAACACTTCTCGCCGTTCTGGGCGCAGACAAGACCCTGAATATTGGACTGACGAACAAGAATACAAGACTTTGGAGCACTCTGTTTGAAAAAGTGATTCTTAAGTTAGACGTGTAGATCAAAAAAAGGCACTTCGCGTCAATCGAAGCGCCGATAAGACACTGAATATAGGGCGGACGAGCAAATAGCAGACACTTCGCGTCGATCAAGGCGCATACAAGACCCTGAATATAGGGCTGACGAACAGCGACAAAACACTGTACAGCACGCCAACCGTCGAACTAATATTAAATTAGAATTTTAGAAAGAGCAAGAGATAGGAGACAGTGGGCCCAAGTTAGGAACAATCCAGTTCGTAGGTTGATTAAGCAGGCGCGAAACACAGGGGCAAGGCGAAGTGTTCGCCTTCTAGCAAGATTAGTAGATTAAATTAGATTAGATTATAAGCGATTAGCTGATTGTGCAAAAATGTCAGCTGATTTGTTGAGCGAGAGAGAAGATTCACCTATGCTTGATACTGCAAACTCAGCCTGGAGCTGGTTAGTGAAACGAGTGGTGAAGAAGATGAGCTGCGTAGCTGAATCCAGCAGAGCTCTACATGGTACGAAGGTGCCAGGTCGATTTCTGACGTGTATAACAGCCGTTGTGAGCAGCACGTATTCGTTTTCGCTATTTTTGTGGCGATGTGGATGTGTAGACAAGTAATGCAGTTTTAAAACGCGTTGAGACGTGGATGAACTTCTGTCCATATGCAACCGTGAATGGTGCTTCTGTTGGCAATTTTTGCAATGACCAGATTTGCATTGCTGCAGACTATACCCTTTGCGAAGGCAGGTTAGGCAGAGGTGCATTCTTTCAGGCAATGCTTCCTCCCACTTCTCCTGTGTGGCTTGATCCAATTTGGATGTGATGAGGTGATTTAGCAAGCCATCTGTAATATCCTGAGCAGGTGCCCCTGCGTGCAACGCGCGTAGATGTGAAATGATGCTGTCACTCAATTGAGAGACGTTGATATGAACCGTATGTGTGCTTGAAAATGCAACAATTTATTATCAAAACGATTTGTCAACAATTCCATGGCTTTGTCATAGTTATCTTCCGTTGGTTCAAAAGCGCGAATGGCTTCCAGGGCTGGTCCTGTAAGGCATGAATCGATGCTGTAACTGTGTCACATTGCTTAATTCCTTGTTTTGGCCTGTATATTCTTGATCAGCATCAAAAGTCGAGTCGATATAGCCATGTCCGTCCGTCCGTCCGTCCGTTTGTCCGTATGTATGAGCAAGTCGATCTCAGAGACTGTAAGAGCTAGAGGCTTCAGATTTTGAACTTAAGCTCGCCTTATCCCTAGGCAGTACAAGCTTATTTTCGATTTTTAATAACTCTTCCCGATTTCGGTATACACATGGGATCGATAACAACAAAATCTTGAATTTGGAAAACTTTGAGATGGCATTTGAAACATTAAGCAAAACAATGACAATCTTTATTAAAATCAGTTTAGAAACACCGGAGATATGGAACATTGAAGTTGAGAATGCAGTATGCAGTATGCGGGTACACACACATACTTGCAAGCACTGACTGTACGCGTAAAACATAGGGATCAGGGTATCGTCTAGTCGGGATTTCTCGACTAGAGCTTTCTTAATTGTTACTTATAAATATTGTGACTTTTTCGTAATACTTCTCTTACAATAAACGCAAAAACGTAACCGAAGAATATATAAAAGAAGTGTTATCTATGCAATTAGATAAACTCGCATGTGCAAGGCAATGACAACAATTAGAGATGCGCAAGTTATGCGTTATGAGTTACGTTAAGGTTTTAATTTACTTGCTTAAATTATTTGTTAGCTGCAGCTGCCTCCGACATGGTCCCCCCGTTGGTGCTCCATTTGCGCCAGAATGCCTGCTGCATTTGACAAACGCGCTGCCAGCGACTTAGGCGATTGATGTCGATGTGCGTTATGTCCGGTTCTTCGATTGTGGCGTATGGGGCTCTGAATTTTCTGAAATGGGACAAAGAGGTCGAGAGTTCAGCATTGACGAAATTTCGCATATAAGGGTACGAATTTCATGGAATGTTAAAACCGATTTTCCAACGACGCGATAGAAATGGTGTTTGGCAGATCTTACTGCGGCGGAACAAAGTTCCAGTTGATTCCACTCAAAAGGCAAAAATTTGAGGGTCGTTAAAAAACAGTATCGTTCTTGCAATGTTTCTTGCATTGTCAGACCAGATTGAGTTGGGTTTGCCTCTGATGCCGATGAATTGCTTTAATGCAGCGATAAACGATGCGGTTGACAAGTCCTTGGTAGAAAAGCACACAAATATTGATATGTAGCACTTTGAGGGCGCCCTATTCCTGACTTCTGACTTGATAAGGAATGGTCTACAAAAATCAATTCCATTTGTGCAGAATGGGCGCCCTGGTTGCACTCGATCGGCTGGTAACGGGGCCTTGATGTGCTCCAGAAGCTTGGGCTTCAACCGGAAGGAACGAATGTATTTTCCGATGACTGTTGACATGGTTTTTCGCCCGCCAATGGGCCAAAATCCGGTTAAGTCCATAATCGGATTTAAAGATTGTATTCCTCTAAGTATAAGATGTGTGCCCGCCTTTATGTCGTCGACTGTAAGTGGGCCTTTGAATCGACCTTTATTCTTCGTCTTAAACTTAGCGAACCTGTTTATGTATCCAAAGACTCGTTGCATTTTGACAAGGGAGTTTTGGTACTTGCATCTTGCATCCAAGAGTTCCAGTGCTCCACAGACACGTGATAATGTGTCGGCTGGGTTCAAGTGAGAAGGAACGTGGCTCCAAATCATGCCCTTAGAGCGCTCCTTAATCTGAGAAATTTCGAGGAGTCGTAGAGTTTGGCGATTGTGGTTAATATTGTACGCTTTGTTACAATGCTGTGTGAGAGAGCGTGCGACGGCAGGTCGATGTGTACACCGCCAAAACGTCGTGGAAGCTGAAATTGCGGTAGCCTAGAGAGACACGCTGCGCTTTTTATACCCTGATCCCATTAAAAATGGCAAAAAGGGTATAATGAATTTGTGCAAAAGTATGTAACAGGCAGAAGGAAGTATCTCCGACCTTATAAAGTATATATATTCTTTATCAGCATCAACAGTCGAGTCGATATAGACATGTCCGTCTGTATGTATGAACGCATCGATCTCAGAGACTATAAGAGCTAGAGACTCCGGATTTGGAACTTAAGTTCGCCTAATCTCTAGGCAGTACAAGTTTGTTTTTGATTTTCGATAACTCATCCCGTTTTCGATATACACATGGGATCGAAACCAATAAATTCTTGAATTTGAAAAAACTTTAGATTTCATTTGAATTATTAATCAAAATAATAAAAATCTGTGAAGCCTTCTTACTTGTTATTTATCTAAAAAAAATATGTTTGAAAACTCCAAAAATTGGTTGCATTTACACTTTCCCATCTCACATAACTTAGCTTAAAACTTTGCACATACCTGAGTCCATGTGTTTGTTAAAGAAAGCTTAAAATTGTATAGCTACGCCACTAAGAGCTGTTAAATCTAAAATTCGAGACACCTCGATGTGAATGGATAAAACACAAATAATTCCCACATTTTAACAGCTAGAGTCTCAATATTTGGGGAGAAGATACCTAATTACTTTCTCAAACAATCCACACAAAAGAAATTTTTTAATATTTTGCCCAATCAGATCAAGGTTTTTATTAAGATAAGTTTGTTTGATAGATGTATATATCATTGATTTTACTCAATGACATCCAAAGTATGTCTATCAAAAATTGATTCTGACTAAACATAGATAGAACTTCAAAATTTAGATTTTCTTGCCTTGACCAAGTTTCAGTAAAGATAATGACAAGGAAAGGAATAAAAAGACAATTAAGATCTAGAATACTGATAGCCAAGTAAGAGATTGTAAGTTTTTTGAACTATCAGAAACTGGAAGAGTTATATAGGAACCAACACCAGGGAGATACAATTGGAGGTTTTTGTTTTGTTTCTAGCAGTAAATTTGTTCAGCATTTTTCACATTGAAATTTCTCTGTGCCCTGGAGAAATATCCTTAAAAATTTGATTTCTTGAATGTGTAAAGAAATTATACTGGGTTTCTGCAAGTGTTTGTGTCAAGTAATTTTCTGTGTGTTTCATTACGTAATTGTGTAACAGTTGTTGTGTTTGCTGTTGTTTATTATCTTATTTATTCCAAAATTCCTCATTTTTAATTGCTATTTGTTTTAGATACATATATCATGATTGATTTTTGCAGCTTTATAGACATTTACTATTTTTAATAGGTTCAACCCAAACCATACAGAGCAGGAAAGAGTAAATAGCTCACTTTCTCAAAGCAACACCTTGAATATAGGGCTAACGATGAAAGACAGAACACTTTGAAGCACTCTGTTACAAAAAGGGATTCTTTAGTTAGGCGTTTATAGCAAATAGCAGAAACACTTTTCGCCGTTCTAGGCGCAGACAAGACCCTGAATATTGGACTGACGAACAAGAATACAAGACTTTGGAGCACTCTGTTTGAAAAGAAAAAGTGTAGATCAAAAAAAGGCACTTCGCGTCAATCGAAGCGCCGATAAGACACTGAATATAGGGCGGACGAGCAAATATCAGACACTTCGCGTCGATCAAGGCGCATACAAGACCCTGAATATAGGGCTGACGAACAGCGACAAAACACTGTACAGCACGCCAACCGTCGAACTAATATTAAATTAGAATTTTAGAAAGAGCAAGAGATAGGAGACAGTGGGCCCAAGTTAGGAACAATCCAGTTCGTAGGTTGATTAAGCAGGCGCGAAACACAGGGGCAAGGCGAAGTGTTCGCCTTCTAGCAAGATTAGTAGATTAAATTAGATTAGATTATAAGCGATTAGCTGATTGTGCAAAAATGTCAGCTGATTTGTTGAGCGAGAGAGAAGATTCACCTATGCTTGATACTGCAAACTCAGCCTGGAGCTGGTTAGCGAAACGAGTGGTGAAGAAGATGAGCTGCGTAGCTGAATCCAGCAGAGCTCTACATGGTACGAAGGTGCCAGGTCGATTTCTGACGTGTATAATAGCCGTTGTGAGCAGCACGTATTCGGTTTCGCTATTTTTGTGGCGATGTGGATGTGTAGACAAGTAATGCAGTTTTAAAACGCGTTGAGACGTGGATGAACTTCTGTCCATATGCAACCGTGAATGGTGCTTCTGTTGGCAATTTTTGCAATGACCAGATTTGCATTGCTGCAGACTATACCCTTTGCGAAGGCAGGTTAGGCAGAGGTGCATTCTTTCAGGCAATGCTTCCTCCCACTTCTCCTGTGTGGCTTGATCCAATTTGGATGTGATGAGGTGATTTAGCAAGCCATCTGTAATGTCCTGAGCAGGTGCCCCTGCGTGCAACGCGCGTAGATGTGAAATGATGCTGTCACTCAATTGAGAGACGTTGATATGAACCGTATGTGTGCTTGAAAATGCAACAATTTATTATCAAAACGATTTGTCAACAATTCCATGGCTTTGTCATAGTTATCTTCCGTTGGTTCAAAAGCGCGAATGGCTTCCAGGGCTGGTCCTGTAAGGCATGAATCGATGCTGTAACTGTGTCACATTGCTTAATTCCTTATTTTGGCCTGTATATTCTTGATCAGCATCAACAGTCGAGTCGATATAGCCATGTCCGTCCGTCCGTCCTTCCGTTTGTCCGTATGTACGAGCAAGTCGATCTCAGAGACTATAAGAGCTAGAGGCTTCAGATTTTAAACTTAAGCTCGCCTTATCCCTAGGCAGTACAAGCTTATTTTCGATTTTTAATAACTCTTCCCGATTTCGGTATACACATGGGATCGATAACAACAAAATCTTGAATTTGGAAAACTTTGAGATGGCATTTGAAACATTAAGCAAAACAATGACAATCTTTATTAAAATCGGTTTAGAAACACCGGAGACATGGAACATTGAAGTTGAGAATGCAGTATGCAGTATGCGGGTACACACACATACTTGCAAGCACTGACTGTACGCGTTAAATATAGGGATCAGGGTATCGTCTAGTCGGGATTTCTCGACTAGAGCTTTCTTAATTGTTACTTATAAATATTGTGACTTTTTCGTAATACTTCTCTTACAATAAACGCAAAAACGTAACCGAAGAATATATAAAAGAAGTGTTATCTAAGCAATTAGAAAAACTCGCATGTGCAAGGCAATGACAACAATTAGAGATGCGCAAGTTATGCGTTATGAGTTACGTTAAGGTTTTAATTTACTTGCTTAAATTATTTGTTAGCTGCAGCTGCCTCCGACATGGTCCCCCCGTTGGTGCTCCATTTGCGCCAGAATGCCTGCTGCATTTGACAAACGCGCTGCCAGCGACTTAGGCGATTGATGTCGATGTGCTTTATGTCCGGTTCTTCGATTGTGGCGTATGGGGCTCTGAATTTTCTGAAATGGGACAAAGAGGTCGAGAGTTCAGCATTGACGAAATTTCGCATATAAGGGTACGAATTTCATGGAATGTTAAAACCGATTTTCCAACGACGCGATAGAAATGGTGTTTGGCAGATCTTACTGCGGCGGAACAAAGTTCCAGTTGATTCCACTCAAAAGGCAAAAATTTGAGGGTCGTTAAAAAACAGTATCGTTCTTGCAATGTTTCTTGCATTGTCAGACCAGATTGAGTTGGGTTTGCCTCTGATGCCGATGAATTGCTTTAATGCAGCGATAAACGATGCGGTTGACAAGTCCTCCACCAATTCCAAGTGTAATGCCTTGGTAGAAAAGCACACAAATATTGATATGTAGCACTTTGAGGGCGCCCTATTCCTGACTTCTGACTTGATAAGGAATGGTCTACAAAAATCAATTCCATTTGTGCAGAATGGGCGCCCTGGTTGCACTCGATCGGCTGGTAACGGGGCCTTGATGTGCTCCAGAAGCTTGGGCTTCAACCGGAAGGAACGAATGCATTTTCCGATGACTGTTGACACGGTTTTTCGCCCGCCAATGGGCCAAAATCCGGTTCCGTCCATAATCGGACTTAAAGATTGTATTCCTCTAAGTATAAGATGTGTGCCCGCCTTTATGTCGTCGACTGTAAGTGGGCCCTTCGAATCGACCTTTATTCTTCGTCTTGAGCTAAGCGTACCTGTTTATGTAGGGTTAGGGCAGATCTGAACTGGTAGGGATGTTTGGCGGCCAATCGGCAGAAGATGAGCGTAGAAAATCCGATTCCAAGAGTTCCAGTGCTCCACAGACACGTGATAATGTGTCGGCTGGGTTCAAGTGAGAAGGAACGTGGCTCCAAATCATGCCCTTAGTGCGCTCCTCAATCTGAGAAATTTCGAGGGGGTCGTAGAGTTTGGCGATTGTGGTTAATATTGTACGCTTTGTTACAATGCTGTGTGAGAGAGCGTGCGACGGACTAAATAGAAAATTATCAGAATTAGTATCCCAAGCCAATCTCAGGGCCTTCTTGACATCGTTTCCATCGTCGAGCTTCACCAGTTTTTTGCAGTCCGCTTCCAGCTCGCCATTCAGAGCTGCTTCATTGTCGTCGTCATCACCTTATTCCTGCAGCTAGAGATGAGTGCTTAGAAATAGCACAGCCTCCCGACACTATCCAGCCTGTTTTGGTCTTCTGGAGCGTGGGCAAGTGATTTGCAAGTCGAACTTGCCCAACGCAAAGCAAGTCGAAGAACATGCCATAAGCATATCGATCCTTTGATCCTTGTTAAAGAGCGGGTCAGCGAGGTGCAAATTGTTGGGTATATTCCAGCCGGTGGGAGACTCGGTCCATTTCGGCCGACCTTTCAGGGGCAATGCTTCTTCAAACTTTTCCTGTGTCGCTTGATCCAATTTGGAGGTGGTGAGGTGAATCAGCAAGCCATCTGTGATATCCTGAGCAGAACCTACTACTCGCCGATTTGGCTCGTCCGTGTTACGGCGAATTTTTGTTTAATGGAGAATAGAAGTCTTACGAGAAAGCGTTGCTGTCACCACGCAGCGGAGCTGGCCTTGCGTCCGTGGCTAGCTTCATGAGATTAATCCTCTCAAGGCTCGATTGAGTGGCATCAAAGCTAGACCGCATTTCGCTGATTATATTCAGTCGAGCCTGCAATTCCGTTTCATCAAAATGCAAAAGCTACTCAGCAGTTGAAAACGCCCTTAATGCATTAAGTTGCCGAGTTATTGACTTTGCCTTTGCTTTGTAAAACTCAAAGATTATATTCATTCACAGACATTTTTTAATGTTAGTCACGATAGAATCACGCGATCAGCACTGTCGAATATGCACCCTATGTATGTTGTTGGCGAAACAACGGATAAACGAAATGCACACGAGACTAACGCCAGGTATAAGTCTCTGACCGCTGCGTTGCCGAAAGTTCTAACGCAGCGCTGAGCGTTTGCAGATAAGCAGCCAGCACGGTTTCTTTCATTTATTAGGGTTCAATTTGTTTGACAATTGTTTTGGTAGGCGTCGTTTTTATTGCACATTAAATTTGCAAAAAAATAATGCGCGTGACAATTCGATGCTAACGCGCAAACGTAACCGAAGAATATATAAAAGAGTCAGAGAGGGAGAATATCCTGAGGCCGCCATCACCGCGTCAACCAAGCCCTTTAGCTGTTCTTTATAGCTTTGGATAGGCTGATTCGGCATAGATACCAACTGAAAAAAGTCGTCGTCCCACACCTCACCCAGACAAACCCGTTACCTCGACCTTGAGCGGCGACATGGGCCTTTCCGGGTTCCAACATCAAGTTGTAGATCAATAGGAAGGCTTCATTCTCCGGTACTGCTCGCTTAACAACAAAAGGTCGACCCTCCTCTCCGTTTTCAACTGATGCAGCAAATATTTCGTGTTTACCTTAAGAACACGAATCATTGCGGTATCTTATTTATGGCCTTTCCAAGCGCCTCTTTGAACGCTCTGCAATTTCCGGATCCTGTTTTGTGTTCAAGCTCATATCCAGTTAAGCCCTTGTCCACACAAATAATGCTTCGTGCCGGCGCCTTACATATCATGACCTTGTGTTCGGCTACGAGGCTAGATGCGATCAGGCCCTTTGCAGCCCTACATGCCCGTAACCAAGGCATCTTTAACAGTGCGTCACAAATATTGACATACTTGATGTTGGCCATATCTTGCTTAAGGGCCTCTTTTACATCGGCTACCTCTGTGGGGCAGTCAAGATTCGGGATCAAACACAGAAATCTAGAAAATATATATGGACTTTATGAATGAACATGAAGAATTGGGTCACTGAAAGCTGTCCCGCGAAAACTCCTCCAACAAAACATTATTTCATCACTCATTATTGTGTGCTAAAACCTGATAGCAGCACCTCAAAGCTAAGAGTAGTTTTTGACGCATCATGTAGAAGTCAACGGGAAAATCGTTAAACGACATATTGCAAGTAGGACCCTCGGCGCAATGTAATCTCATTTCGATTCTACTGAGATTCAAAACACATAAGTACGTATTTATTGCAGACATCGAAAAGATGTATCGCCAAGTATGGATAAACCCTGAACACCAATTTAATTAAATAATAGTTTGTAGAAAAAATCCAAATGATAAATTGAAATACTATCGATTAAAAACGGTTACATATGGAACTGCAGCGGCTCCATTTTCGGTGCTCAAACAATGAGCAAATTCTTGAAGGAATTCCCAAGGACGACATAGTAAGCGATATTAAGCTTGACGAAAAACTGGAACATTACAGTGTTAAGACATTGGGCCTTATTTTGATGCCAAAAAGGGATCAACTTTGCGGCCGCACTCAAAGCAGCACAGCAAAGAGGATTACAAAATGTGTAGCTTGCTGTGTAGTGTAGTTTGCTCAGAGATGGCACAGGTCTTCGACCCTCTAGGCCTGATCGGTCCAGTATGCAACGACTCTGGGAGTCAAAACTTGACTGGGACGACGAACTACAAATTACTCTTCAGAACGAATGAAAGGACTTTAGAGAGGACTTGCAAAGATTAAACTTAAGACAAATTCCAAGGCGATGGAAAAATTCCAGTCACGAAGGAATCGCAAACATTTGTGGATGGAAGAGTCGCAAATCTGCATTCATGCAGATCGGTTGTATCGCGCGCATGCAAAAGTGATTTTATTTCTCTATGTTGCTTTAACGGTACATTCTCTTGTGTGCTAAAAATAGCACAGAACTTAACATTCGGGCGCTGCTTCGCGCTGTTTCGGCATTTGGACAAAAACCAAAAGCATTAGGCGAAGTGCAGTGCAACGGTATTCGCTGCCCGTTGGGCAAGAAATTCCCCTTACCCTGCGCAACGACGCAAAAGAGGGGCAATAAAAACTTAGCTTATCAGCACAGTTGATCTGTTTTTGTTCTGTTTTTGGGACATTTACGTGCGCAAATTTCTTTACCAAAAATTGAGACATTATTAAAACAATGGATGAGAACAATTTGTTTGACTTGCTGCCTATAAATAAGCAGTTTGATCATAAAAAAATGTTCTCAATAGCAGGCAAATAACCTAATAAAATTAGAGATGAGTGCCGATCAGAAATTAAACGCATTACATGCAATGTGACTCAAAGCAGTAGTTTCACCACAACAACGGTGACATTTACTTATGCCATTAGCAGCACCACATACACCATGGCAAATGCTACAATAAGCAGCATCTGCCCTGGAATAAGCATCAATAACCAGGGAAGCTCTCTATTGTCGCCTCCTGACACGACAGCAAAAAATCTTAGCGATGCTGCCAGAAGACTTTTGAATGATCAAAATCGGAGAGCGGGCAAGAGGAAAAATGTAAGGACTCTGTCCCCAATCTCTAACTCGAAAAGAGTGAGCACCAGCCAGCTTATGAATTCGACCCCACAACTAGCCAACAGGCTAAGTCCAGTAATAGATTTGCCATTTTCAACACGGATATCTCTACTAATGAAGAGAATGAGGGAGACATGATTAATGAGGATGCTGATGTTGACAGTGTTCATATGGATGAACAACCTGCTGGAACCAACACTATCCTAAATTCGCAAGAATCATCTAACGGTATCAATCAACTTAAAGGCCCCAAGAAACCACCGCAAATTGTTGTTAATATTAGCAATTTAAATGATTTATTTGAGCTTATAAAAGAAAAACTCAGTTTAAATAGGGGGGAAACAGTCAGAATCTTTCCCAAAGACAGTGACACTTATAGAAACATTGTAAGTCATATGGAAAAAATTGGTATGCAGTTTCACACTTACCAAATGCAGTCAGAAAAAGCACACAGAATTGTTGTAAGAGATTTACATCACAGCACACAAAACAAAGACATAACCAATGATCTAAGATACTTAGGCTATGAAGTTCTTCATATCCACAACCATTCATCAAGAATTAATAAAGACGAAAAACTAAATATCTTTTTCATTAATATAAAGCCTTGTGCAAAAATTAATTAAATTTATCACGTAAAGACCCTCTGCCGACAGAAAATAAAAATTGAAAGGATGCGAAAATCTACCGAAATTGCACAATGCCGTCGCTGCCAGGAGCACGGCCACACGGCTAAATATTGCCACAAGCAACCAAATTATGCAAGGTGTGGGGAAAATCACCAAACCACACAATGCATACGTTCCGCAGACGCACTGCCCACATGCTACCATTGTTCGGGTGACCATATGGCTAGCTATAAAGGGTGCCAAATGTACCAGGAGTTTCTTTGCAGATCTTTGGGACCTGCAAGAAAGCCGAATAATTTAAATAAAAATGCAAATACAATCATTTCGAGAGATCAGCAACACTTTCCTTCGTTGCAGCCTAATCGCCGCAAGAGTACCAACCAACCAACAGTACGGCAGCAACCAACACAACAACAGCAATATACGGCTCAAAATCAATCATCAGTAGGCACTAACGGAGACACAAGAGTGTCCTACGCCACAGTAGAAAAAGGAAACATAAACACAACGCCCTTCAAGGATGGACCAGCTCAGCGACGTTTTTACAATTTACAAGCGCAACAAAAATCGCAACGGTCGAATATCGACCATCGCGTAATAACAATAGCGTTGGCGGGGCACAAAGGGTCATAGAGACACGCAGCATTCAAATGTCATCTGTAAAAGTAGCAACGGAACTGGGTGACGTGCACTTCATCGCCATTTACTGTCCTCCCAATGTCAGGATCGAGGAAAGACACTTTACTGATACGCTACGAGCTTGCGGCCAAAGGTACTTGATTGGTGGCGACTGGAATGCCCGACACTGGCTATGGGGCGGCACTTACAATTCACCTCGGGGGCGAGAATTAGCAGATGCCATCTCTTTAACTGGAGCTAAGATCCTTGCAACTGGCTCACCAACTAGGTACCCATATGTGCCCAGTCATACGCCTTCCTGCATAGACTTTGCAGTGTATCACGGAATACCAGATTCTCGAGCAACTATAACACAAAGCTGGGATTTGGACTTTGATCACTTGCCCTTGATCATCAGCATTGAGACAGATGGCACTTATGTCAATCCGAGTCCCCGTTTAGTCACCAAACGCACTGACCTGCTTGCCTTTAGTCAACACTTGGAGAGATCGATTCAGCTGAATACTACGCTAAATTCTGGTGAAGAAATTGAAATGGCTTTTGATAACTTTACACAAAGTATTCATAGATCTGCAACCGCCTCAACGCCTCCTGTTCCTCGGACAGGCACCACCTATGGAATAGCCTTAACAAGAGAGGCCAGAGACCTTTTGACGCAGAAAAGGAGACTCCGTAGGCGACCCATCCGAACTCAAGACCCCTGGGACCGAATCTTATGGAACCGCGCTGCGAAGCAACTACGAAACGTCTTAAGAGAACTTCGAAGCAATTTTTTTGAGCAGAAGTTGGCTTCTATGAATTATACAGTGGATGCCGGATACTCGCTATGGAAGTGCACCAAGTCCCTTAAAAGGCAACCGTTTAGACAAATTCCTATTAGATTTCCAGGAGGCGAACTTGCTAAAAACGAAGAGGAGCAGGCCAATTCTTTTGCACATCATCTAGAGACTAGGTTCACCCATTACCAATTCGCTCCAATGGAGCAGTACAGAGAAACGTACGATAGCCTACAGACACCTCTGCAAATGTCCCTACCAATCAAACCTGCCAGGGTCGAGGAAATTGTCGAAGTCATCAAATCACTACCGACAAAGAAGGCTCCTGGCATCGATAATGTTTGTAATGCTACATTAAAAGCACTACCTATTAGAGCAATCCTATACATGGCGCTATTATTTAACGCGATGCTCAGGGTGCAGTTCTTCCCAAAACAGTGGAAGATGGCAACAATTCATATGATACATAAGCCCGGAAAACCCGAAGAGGATCCTGAATCGTATCGGCCTATAAGCCTCCTGTCTTTGCTTTCTAAGGTATGGGAGAGGCTTATTGCCAACCGATTAGGTGACATTATTAAAGATCACCAATTTGGTTTTCGAGAGAGACATTATACCGTGGAGCAGGTCCACAGATTGGCAAAACATATCCTACAAGCATTTGATGATATGGAATAATGTAATGCTGTATTCATTGATATGCAACAAGCATTCGACAGAGTTTGGCATGTTGGCCTACT
>JAWNNS010000177.1:0-61353 GCA_035044605.1 Scaptomyza cyrtandrae | reverse complement strand
TATTTAACAGAACTTAAAAAACATTAACATTAACAAAGAAATATTTAAAATACTAACAAAGGCACTAAACTCAACTGCCCAATAAATCTTGCGACACTCCGTTTTTGATGCATTTTCGTTGTGAGATTCGTATGAAATTCGTATGTACAGTTACTTTTAATTAAATTAAAAATGCGTAGATCCATAAAAGTCAAAATTTTTTTGCGCAGATCGGTTGCCAAAGAGATGAAGAATGATTGTGGAATCAACATATATCGCGAATGTGGCCTAAAAAAATTGTGAGTACGTACCCTTAATCTCGAGCTGTACAGTCGGTATAATAGTTTTGGTTTTCAATTGCTTTCAACGGCTGGCGCCACACTCTGCTGGGGCCATCATCATAGTATAGCATCATTTTGGATTCATCACATAATACCACGTCGTCCCAATATTAATTTGGCTGCCCACGTCAATCATATCAAAAGTTAAACGTGTCTGAACATGCTCCGTCGATATCATCGGTTTTTTCGAGCAGCTCGTGTTTTTTGGGTAGGTACTTAAAATTTTTTAGGCCACATTCGCGATATATGTTGATTCCACAATCATTCTTCATCTCTCAAACTTTTGGCATTCTTATTCTCTGGATTGAAGATTTTTTAACTTTTCGAACTCTGAGGGTGTTTTTTAATGGCTCAGTTTCTAAAGCGGTTCAGGTCAGTCAAGAAAGTCACCTTGGACCGTTATTAAACTGCAAATTGATTTAGACAACCTTCAAACTTGGTGCAGAGTAAATTTTTTGCATCTCATTTGCACTTAATGTAAAGTTATGTCTTTTTATAGACGAATGCCCTTTTTCAATATATACATTTTGGATAACCAACCACTTGATCGGATTGAATTGGTTGAGGATTTGGGTATCCTAATGGACCCAAAGCTTAAATTTGATAAGCATATAGCTTCAATAACAAATCGAGCATCAGGTGCCTTGGGGTTCGTTAAGCGCTGGTCGAAGGAATTCGACGACCCCTACATAACAAAAACTCTTTATGTCTCTTGTCAGACCAATTCTTGAATATGGGTCTTGTATATGGTATCCCAAATACAGGATTCATCAGGATAGAATAGAATCGGTGCAAAAACAATTTTTGCTATTTCGCATTCGGGGTCTTAACTGGGATAATAATATTAATTTACCTGCTTACCACAGTAGACTTTAACTAATAAATCTTCCCTCTTTTACTAATCGTAGAACAATGCTAGCAATAACCTTTGTCCACAAACTAATAAATGATGAAATTCATTATCCCATACTTATCAAACAAGTACCTATTAGAAATACTAGAAATTGTTTACCTTTAGCTCTTCAAGCTTGTTACTCTAACTATGCTAATACATACACTCCTATTTGCTTGTTAAAAAGAACTTGTCTTGTGTCATGTTGTCTACGTGTTTGCGATCTTTGTAAGCGCACGCTACGCGGTGCGCCCTCGGTCGGACAGGCGGGAGGTGGGTCGCTTTGTGCTTGGATTCGCGCGTTAACGAGCCGGTGCGTGGTATCTTTGGGCCACTTGAACGAAACTTTAAAATCTAATAATAACTTAATATCTTCGTCCCTGCATGCGTCGGAAAAATTGTCAAAACATAGTGGGGATACGCCCACAGAGCGGATAGATAATGGATAACAAGTCGATACGAAAAGTCTTGTTTGCGGATGAGTTTATATACGAAACTGATTTGCTATGCCTTGGAGCAAGTGCAACAACGAAAGAGGAATGGGAACAAACCATGGAATGCTTTTTATACCCTGATCCCATTAAAAATGGGAAAAAAGGGTATAATGGTTTTGTGCAAAAGTATGTAACGGGCAGAAGGAAGCATCTCCCCATAAAGTATATATATTCTTGATCAGCATCAACAGCCGAGTCGATATAGCCATGTCCGTCTGTCCGTCCGTCTGTCCGTCCGTCTGTCCGTCTGTCCGTATGTATGAGCCAACCGATCTCAGAGATTATAAGAGCTAGAGACTCCAGATTTGGAACTTAAGCTCGCCTAATACCTAGGCAGTACAAGTTTGTTTTCGATTTTCGTAACTCTTCCCGTTTTCGATATACACATGTGATCGATAACAAAAAAATATTGAATTTTGAAAACTTTGAGATGGCATTTCAATAAGTAAACAAAATAATGACAATCTGTGAAATTTTGTTTTAAAAGAAACACTGGAGATATGGGACATTGAAGTTGTGTATGCAGTATGCAGTATGTGCGTACATACAAACACACACACTTGCAAACACTGACTGTACGCGTAAAGTGTAGGGATCAGGGTATCGTCTAGTCGGGATTTCTCGACTAGAGCCTTCTTACTTGTTCTTCATCGCTTATACTTCTCGGCCTGCCGCTATATTTGAATTTGTTTTTGCTTTGTGTACGGACTGCTGCGTCGTATGTATTTGGCACTGGGAAAAATGGGAAAAAGATAATGGTTTTGTGTTAACGTATGTAGCACGCAAAAGGAAGCTTCTCCGACCCCAAAAAGTATATATGTTATTGATCAGTATGAACAGCCAAGTCGATGTGTAGTAAGTAGTAGTAAGTATAGTATAGAGTTCAGGGGATTTCGGGATTGTCGGGATTTCTCGACTAGAGCCTTACTTACATATACATATGTATGTTTGTGTTTGTCTGTGCAGACAGAAACAAAAGTCGAATATTTAAAATCTCAACTTCGGACACCACACAACGGCAAAATGAAGTACGACAGCGTTTAATCTTCGTCTGACGCATCACACGCTTCGAGCTAATGACAATCCATGTACACTAAGATTCTCATTGGAGTTGACAAAGCAAAAACGATATTCGTTTTCCCAGGTGCTTATTTCAGGTTTTATCGTTTCTGGTAAAAAAGAGGGGTAGCTTGTTTCCAGTCTTGATACTTGACATTGTCATTTAGTTTAATGAACAAATCTTATTTGGTCACTCACTTATGAGCAATCAAACACTATTTTATAAGGATGTCTAATCTTGAGCAGCTTTTACAAGCAACAAATGCAAGTTTTATTAATATTGATCGCAACCGACAAGTGTACGCAGAACATTACAATACACTGCGCGACTCACTTTACAGCGAATTGAAAAAGGAGCCGCTAATGAAAAAATGGTTATGTGGACACAAATTGGGTGGTATGTAAATAAAACGCTTGCTGATAAAACTGCTAATGCCGGTGGAACCACGTCATAGTAAACTGTAGCCAGCTATCGGCGACAAAAGAAAAAACCGGACAGTAATTTTGAAGTTTCTAAATTTTAAACTTTTATTTTATTTAAATATTTATTATACCCTGAACCCATTAAAAATGGGTAAAAAGGGTATAATGGTTTCGTGCAAAAGTATGTAACAGGCAGAAGGAAGCATCTCCGGCCCCATAAAGTATATATTCTTGATCGGTATCAGCAGGCGAGTCGATATAGTCATGTCCGTCTGTCTGTCCATCCGTATGTATGAACGCGTCGATCTTTGACATACAGTATGCCCAATTAAGGTTGCGACAAGGCGAAAAATGTTGATTTTTCCACTTTAGAGATATATGGTCACCCTGGTTGTTGTTTTTTTTATTTTGTTTTGTTATTTTTTATAAGTAATTCAATCAATTATCTCTTAAACCTATTTAACAGAACTTAAAAAACATTAACATTAACAAAGAAATATTTAAAATACTAACAAAGGCACTAAACTCAACTGCCCAATAAATCTTGCGACACTCCGTTTTTGATGCATTTTCGTTGTGAGATTCGTATGAAATTCGTATGTACAGTTACTTTTAATTAAATTAAAAATGCGTAGATCCATAAAAGTCAAAATTTTTTTGCGCAGATCGGTTGCCAAAGAGATGAAGAATGATTGTGGAATCAACATATATCGCGAATGTGGCCTAAAAAAATTGTGAGTACGTACCCTTAATCTCGAGCTGTACAGTCGGTATAATAGTTTTGGTTTTCAATTGCTTTCAACGGCTGGCGCCACACTCTGCTGGGGCCATCATCATAGTATAGCATCATTTTGGATTCATCACATAATACCACGTCGTCCCAATATTAATTTGGCTGCCCACGTCAATCATATCAAAAGTTAAACGTGTCTGAACATGCTCCGTCGATATCATCGGTTTTTTCGAGCAGCTCGTGTTTTTTGGGTAGGTACTTAAAATTTTTTAGGCCACATTCGCGATATATGTTGATTCCACAATCATTCTTCATCTCTCAAACTTTTGGCATTCTTATTCTCTGGATTGAAGATTTTTTAACTTTTCGAACTCTGAGGGTGTTTTTTAATGGCTCAGTTTCTAAAGCGGTTCAGGTCAGTCAAGAAAGTCACCTTGGACCGTTATTAAACTGCAAATTGATTTAGACAACCTTCAAACTTGGTGCAGAGTAAATTTTTTGCATCTCATTTGCACTTAATGTAAAGTTATGTCTTTTTATAGACGAATGCCCTTTTTCAATATATACATTTTGGATAACCAACCACTTGATCGGATTGAATTGGTTGAGGATTTGGGTATCCTAATGGACCCAAAGCTTAAATTTGATAAGCATATAGCTTCAATAACAAATCGAGCATCAGGTGCCTTGGGGTTCGTTAAGCGCTGGTCGAAGGAATTCGACGACCCCTACATAACAAAAACTCTTTATGTCTCTTGTCAGACCAATTCTTGAATATGGGTCTTGTATATGGTATCCCAAATACAGGATTCATCAGGATAGAATAGAATCGGTGCAAAAACAATTTTTGCTATTTCGCATTCGGGGTCTTAACTGGGATAATAATATTAATTTACCTGCTTACCACAGTAGACTTTAACTAATAAATCTTCCCTCTTTTACTAATCGTAGAACAATGCTAGCAATAACCTTTGTCCACAAACTAATAAATGATGAAATTCATTATCCCATACTTATCAAACAAGTACCTATTAGAAATACTAGAAATTGTTTACCTTTAGCTCTTCAAGCTTGTTACTCTAACTATGCTAATACATACACTCCTATTTGCTTGTTAAAAAGAACTTGTCTTGTGTCATGTTGTCTACGTGTTTGCGATCTTTGTAAGCGCACGCTACGCGGTGCGCCCTCGGTCGGACAGGCGGGAGGTGGGTCGCTTTGTGCTTGGATTCGCGCGTTAACGAGCCGGTGCGTGGTATCTTTGGGCCACTTGAACGAAACTTTAAAATCTAATAATAACTTAATATCTTCGTCCCTGCATGCGTCGGAAAAATTGTCAAAACATAGTGGGGATACGCCCACAGAGCGGATAGATAATGGATAACAAGTCGATACGAAAAGTCTTGTTTGCGGATGAGTTTATATACGAAACTGATTTGCTATGCCTTGGAGCAAGTGCAACAACGAAAGAGGAATGGGAACAAACCATGGAATGCTTTTTATACCCTGATCCCATTAAAAATGGGAAAAAAGGGTATAATGGTTTTGTGCAAAAGTATGTAACGGGCAGAAGGAAGCATCTCCCCATAAAGTATATATATTCTTGATCAGCATCAACAGCCGAGTCGATATAGCCATGTCCGTCTGTCCGTCCGTCTGTCCGTCCGTCTGTCCGTCTGTCCGTATGTATGAGCCAACCGATCTCAGAGATTATAAGAGCTAGAGACTCCAGATTTGGAACTTAAGCTCGCCTAATACCTAGGCAGTACAAGTTTGTTTTCGATTTTCGTAACTCTTCCCGTTTTCGATATACACATGTGATCGATAACAAAAAAATATTGAATTTTGAAAACTTTGAGATGGCATTTCAATAAGTAAACAAAATAATGACAATCTGTGAAATTTTGTTTTAAAAGAAACACTGGAGATATGGGACATTGAAGTTGTGTATGCAGTATGCAGTATGTGCGTACATACAAACACACACACTTGCAAACACTGACTGTACGCGTAAAGTGTAGGGATCAGGGTATCGTCTAGTCGGGATTTCTCGACTAGAGCCTTCTTACTTGTTCTTCATCGCTTATACTTCTCGGCCTGCCGCTATATTTGAATTTGTTTTTGCTTTGTGTACGGACTGCTGCGTCGTATGTATTTGGCACTGGGAAAAATGGGAAAAAGATAATGGTTTTGTGTTAACGTATGTAGCACGCAAAAGGAAGCTTCTCCGACCCCAAAAAGTATATATGTTATTGATCAGTATGAACAGCCAAGTCGATGTGTAGTAAGTAGTAGTAAGTATAGTATAGAGTTCAGGGGATTTCGGGATTGTCGGGATTTCTCGACTAGAGCCTTACTTACATATACATATGTATGTTTGTGTTTGTCTGTGCAGACAGAAACAAAAGTCGAATATTTAAAATCTCAACTTCGGACACCACACAACGGCAAAATGAAGTACGACAGCGTTTAATCTTCGTCTGACGCATCACACGCTTCGAGCTAATGACAATCCATGTACACTAAGATTCTCATTGGAGTTGACAAAGCAAAAACGATATTCGTTTTCCCAGGTGCTTATTTCAGGTTTTATCGTTTCTGGTAAAAAAGAGGGGTAGCTTGTTTCCAGTCTTGATACTTGACATTGTCATTTAGTTTAATGAACAAATCTTATTTGGTCACTCACTTATGAGCAATCAAACACTATTTTATAAGGATGTCTAATCTTGAGCAGCTTTTACAAGCAACAAATGCAAGTTTTATTAATATTGATCGCAACCGACAAGTGTACGCAGAACATTACAATACACTGCGCGACTCACTTTACAGCGAATTGAAAAAGGAGCCGCTAATGAAAAAATGGTTATGTGGACACAAATTGGGTGGTATGTAAATAAAACGCTTGCTGATAAAACTGCTAATGCCGGTGGAACCACGTCATAGTAAACTGTAGCCAGCTATCGGCGACAAAAGAAAAAACCGGACAGTAATTTTGAAGTTTCTAAATTTTAAACTTTTATTTTATTTAAATATTTATTATACCCTGAACCCATTAAAAATGGGTAAAAAGGGTATAATGGTTTCGTGCAAAAGTATGTAACAGGCAGAAGGAAGCATCTCCGGCCCCATAAAGTATATATTCTTGATCGGTATCAGCAGGCGAGTCGATATAGTCATGTCCGTCTGTCTGTCCATCCGTATGTATGAACGCGTCGATCTTTGACATACAGTATGCCCAATTAAGGTTGCGACAAGGCGAAAAATGTTGATTTTTCCACTTTAGAGATATATGGTCACCCTGGTTGTTGTTTTTTTATTTTGTTTTGTTATTTTTTATAAGTAATTCAATCAATTATCTCTTAAACCTATTTAACAGAACTTAAAAAACATTAACATTAACAAAGAAATATTTAAAATACTAACAAAGGCACTAAACTCAACTGCCCAATAAATCTTGCGACACTCCGTTTTTGATGCATTTTCGTTGTGAGATTCGTATGAAATTCGTATGTACAGTTACTTTTAATTAAATTAAAAATGCGTAGATCCATAAAAGTCAAAATTTTTTTGCGCAGATCGGTTGCCAAAGAGATGAAGAATGATTGTGGAATCAACATATATCGCGAATGTGGCCTAAAAAAATTGTAAGTACCTACCCTTAATCTCGAGCTGTACAGTCGGTATAATAGTTTTGGTTTTCAATTGCTTTCAACGGCTGGCGCCACACTCTGCTGGGGCCATCATCATAGTATAGCATCATTTTGGATTCATCACATAATACCACGTCGCCCCAATATTAATTTGGCTGTCCACGTCAATCATATCAAAAGTTAAACGTGTCTGAACATGCTCCGTCGATATCATCGGTTTTTTCGAGCAGCTCGTGTTTTTTTGGGTAGGTACTTAAAATTTTTTAGGCCACATTCGCGATATATGTTGATTCCAAAATCATTCTTCATCTCTTTGGCAACCGATCTGCGCAAAAAAATTTTGACTTTTATGGATCTACGCATTTTTAATTTAATTAAAAGTAACTGTACATACGAATTTCATACGAATCTCACAACGAAAATGCACCAAAAACGGAGTGTCGCAAGATTTATTGGGCAGTTGAGTTTAGTGCCTTTGTTAGTATTTTAAATATTTCTTTGTTAATGTTAATGTTTTTGAAGTTCTGTTAAATAGGCTTAAGAGATAATTGATTGAATTACTTATAAAAAATAATAAAAAAAATAAAAAACAACAACCAGGGTAACCAAATATCTCTAAAGTGAAAATATCAACATATTTCGCCTTGTCGCAACCTTATTTGGGCATACTGTAAGTGCTTATCTGTATATCGGTTAAAAGGTCTTTATTTACGCCCGTAGAAGCCTTCTTACTTAAACATATAAATATGTTCTCTGCAAACAAAATCAAACATTTTTTGTTTTTGCATTAAAATATAGGAAATTTCTTAGCTTTGTTGGAGTCCTAAAGTGATTTCAATTGCTCTTACTAGTCAAGTTTGTTTTTACACGAAACTACATATGTCAAAAAAAATTTTCTTGTTAGCCGAAGGTCAAAGAATTATAAGACGTATGAAAAAGTTTGTCTTAAGATTTGAATCAAAACTTTTTTTGAATTCGTTAATACGAAACGCAAGTCATCGACACTTTCATCAATCATATTCTTTGATGAAATGAAAGCCAACTCAGATCATTCCATAGCCGATATATTTACTAAATTTTTTCAAACGACTTGCATTTTTATACCGGAAAACACCAAGCTGTGTGCTTACCTACTGTGCTCAGGGTCTTTTCCAACAATTTGGAAAGAGTCATATATTATTCCTGTGCATAAAAAAGGAAACAAATATAATGCTCAAAAGTATAGGCGTATCTCCAAGTTCTCTGCTATTCCTAAGATTTTTGAGAAATTAATAACCTCTCATCTTAAACATCTTGAAACAAAGATCTACCACTACTAACTTGCTAGAATTCACATCAATCGTTATTAAGGGCTTTGAAGATAAAATGCAAACTGATGTTATTTACACTGATTTCAGTAAGGATTTCAACTCTGTAAATCACTACCTTTTAATTTATAAACTCAAACTTTTGGCATTCCCAATAATCTTAGTCTTTGGATTAAAGATTTTTTAACTTTTCGAACTCGGAGGGTATTTTTTAATGGCTCAGTTTCTAAAGCGGTTCAGGTCATTTCTAGTGTTCTACAAGGAAGTCACCTTGGACCGTTATTAAACTGCAAATTGATTTAGACAACCTTCAAACTTGGTTCAGAGTAAATTTTTTGCATCTCATTTGCACTTAATGTAAAGTTATGTCTTTTTATAGACGAATGCCCTTTTTCAATATATACATTTTGGATAACCAACCACTTGATCGGATTGAATTGGTTGAGGATTTGGGTATCCTAATGGACCCAAAGCTTAAATTTGATAAGCATATAGCTTCAATAACAAATCGAGCATCAGGTGCCTTGGGGTTCGTTAAGCGCTGGTCGAAGGAATTCGACGACCCCTACATAACAAAAACTCTTTATGTCTCTTGTCAGACCAATTCTCGAATATGGGTCTTGTATATGGTATCCCAAATACAGGATTCATCAGGATAGAATAGAATCGGTGCAAAAACAATTTTTGCTATTTGGCATTCGGGGTCTTAACTGGGATAATAATATTAATTTACCTGCTTACCACAGTAGACTTTAACTAATAAATCTTCCCTCTTTTACTAATCGTAGAACAATGCTAGCAATAACCTTTGTCCACAAACTAATAAATGATGAAATTCATTATCCCATACTAATCAAACAAGTACCTATTAGAAATACTAGAAATTGTTTACCTTTAGCTCTTCAAGCTTGTTACTCTAACTATGCTAGCCATAACCCTTTTCGGATCTTATGTTCAATATATAATGATCTTTCCCAATTAATACATACACTCCTATTTGCTCGTTAAAAAGAACTTGTCTTGTGTCATGTTGTCTACGTGTTTGCGATCTTTGTAAGCGCACGCTACGCGGTGCGCCCTCGGTCGGACAGGCGGGAGGTGGGTCGCTTTGTGCTTGGATCCGCGCGTTATCGAGCCGGAGCTTGGTATCTTTGGGCCACTTGAACGAAACTTTAAAATCTAATAATAACTTAATATCTTCGTCCCTGCATGCGTCGGAAAAATTGTCAAAATATAGTGGGGATACGCCCACAGAGCGGATAGACAATGGATAACAAGTCGATACAAAAAGTCTTGTTTGCGAATGAGTTTATATACGAAATTGATTTGCTATGCCTTGGAGCAAGTGCAACAACGAAAGAGGAATGGGAACAAACCATGGAATGCTTTCATTTTTTATATTTATATTTATATCATATTTTGCTGGCTGTTTTCTGCACTAGAACATCTTAATGAGTAAAATGATTATTGGTGTAGAGATCTTAATATTTGAAAAGATTCTGCTGGCCTGTAACCGTGACTAACACTACCGCACACTTTATTTTTCTTTAAATTTTTAGTTGCTTGGTACATATCATATACCGTCAAAATATAAGCACTTAAACAGAGAGCAGACCCGATAAACCCTTTACCTTATTACAATTTCACCACGGTTATCTTTATAAACAACGAGAAGTAACAAGTAAGAAGGCTCTAGGCGAGAAATCCCGATTAGACGATACCCTGATCCCTACACTTTACGCGTACAGTCAGTGTTTGCAAGTATGTGTGCGTGTGTGTACGACCATACTGCATACTCAACTTCAAGGTTCCATATCTCCGGTGTTTCTTAACCGATTTTAATAAAAATTTCACAGATTGTTATTATTTTGATTAATAATTTAAATGTCATCTAAAGTTTTTTCAAATTCAAGTTTTTATTGTTATCGAAAATCGAAAACAAACTTGTACTGCCTAGGGACTAGGCGAGCTTAAGTTCCAAATCTGGAGTCTCTAGCTCTTATAGTCTCTGAGATCGACGCGTTCATACATACAGACGGACAGACGGACAGTTGATGCTGATAAAGAATATATATACTTTATAAGGTCGGAGATGCTTCCTTCTGCCTGTTACATACTTTTGCACAAATTCATTATACCCTTTTTCCCCATTTTTAGTGGGATCAGGGTATTTCTGATTCCTCCAGTGGGCGTAGCGCCCCAATCTCTATATATTGACAGTAAAGAGGAGACAAATAACAAGTGCAGACTCTACATCTGCATGAATAAAAAACACCCGCTTCTTGGCAACAGATCTTATTGTCACCAAAAATATAATATTTTAATTTCACAGCGCATTATTCATCATCATGGTGCATCATTGTGAATGCACCAATTTGCTTAGAAGCAGATCTACACTTATTTTTCGAAATGTTTAAGCAAAATCTTGTTTTTATGATTTTGTGTTCCGGCAACAAAAATTTCTTCAGAGAGATGTTTTCCTCTCTCAAATTCGTGTTGTCGGGTAAAAGTGCTTCTCTAGGTAAAAACATTATTGAGGACATCATGCTAATTAATCTAAAACAAAATTGAGTTGATTTAAATGTGTAATGCAATGAATGCATAACAGTTACTATCCAATAACTTAATGAAAATATTTTTATTTAAAGAAATCAAATGTCTGTCTTTTTAAAACTCGACGAACCCGGGGTTCGAAAATATTCAGACTCTGGTTTTAAAGCACCTGTGTATTTTCGCCCAAGGGTTTCAGAATCCGAACCGTTTTTTCAGGGGTTTGCAGCACTGGTATATGATATATATATAAATATGTTTTTATTTTACTGCATAGGTAGTTATGCTGACAATTTAAAAATAACAAAACCTGATGAATACGATTTGTTGTTGCACATCAAATTTCCCGAGAATCACAAGGTTATTGTGAGGAGAGATCCCAAGAAACCCGGCAATGTAACTTTGGACATGACGGAGGTTCTTAGTGTTTTGCAGAAGCAACAGCATAACGAAGTTTCTTATATAGAGTTAAAAAAAATGGTTACAGCTGCGAATTTGCTTCTTGAGGATAAATTGCAGAATATGATAGGTGGTGCTGTGACACGCGCTCTAAATCGAATGGACTACCATATAACGGTCAATGGAAAAATCGCAAAAATATTATACAACAGATGTGGTCCAGCACACACGATGAACATCAATGAAAAAGATACTAAATACTCAGTGGATTTTGTTCCAGCCATTAGATTAGACTCAAAGCAAAATATTTTAGGCCCCGAACAACGTGAATATCTAAACGGCATTCTCTTTTGGGAAGCTATACCTAAACCCTTGAAGCCATTCCAAAATAATAATGTTTCTTTCCGGGCGTCCTACTTTGATGCCGAGACCGTTATGCTTATGAATAAAAATCGGTTGAAAGATGCCGTCAGATTTGTCAAGAAATTTCGTGATAGCCACCAGAATATGGCCAACCTGAAGAGCTACTACATCAAGACAATTTTGCTATGGCAAGTTAAGGAGAAGCCTGCTTCCTATTGGAATAGCCAGCAACTTAAAGATATTCTGATCGATGTAAGTGTTTAGTATTAACGCAGTCAAACGGAAACCAAGGTTTGTTTACCTATGTTATTAAATTGTTTAGATGTTTAGAGAGTTGAAGAAATCACTGGCAACTTCTAATAAAAATGGGAAGCTGCCTTTCTTTTGGGACCCTAAACTGGATTTTTTTGCTGGATTTAACAAAAATCAAAGGGATAATATGTTCGATTGCGTTACGGGCGAGCTTTATTGGCTAGAAAGAGCAGATGGCAACTTGACAAAAGATATTGATCAGAATGTTACATTTTCATTTAGTATGGATGCATCGAAATTAAGTCTGTATGTTGAAAAATAATATAATTATACTTGAATCACTAGGTACACCTCAGGAGCGGCAGAAAAGCCCTTTGAATCGAGATGTGGTTATACTAAATCCAAGGTCGCAGTCAAGATTGATTGCACCGGAAAAAAAAGACCCGAATTCCAAATCAAACTGTAGCGTGGCCTAATTAAATTGTCAAAGTAAGTTTTAAAATTTTATTAACAGCAAATTGTAAAGAAAATAATTTATTACATAGCTTTAAATAATTCGATGGTTTCCTATTTCTAGAATATATAAGCGTCTTATCCTTCAAAGTCACTTACAAGCCTCCACCAGAGCGGTCAACAGTGATCTTCTGCTTAAGATTTGCCGCCTCGTGCTTCTGCTCTTCTAACTCGGCCATGCGAGCAAAACGGGAATAGGCCACATCGCCCGTTTTTATGGCTGACATCATCTGTTCGATTTGAAATGTTTTTTATACATATAGTTTTTATTGTTAAATACATACGAATATAAAATTAATGTATAGACTTACCTGTAGATATTCATCGAGCTCCACCTGGCCGTTCATGTTGGTGTCAATCTCCTTGAGAATATCGTGTAGCTGCTCGCCGGAGACGTCGCCATCTCCGAAGTTCTTCAGCGCACGACGGATGTCGTTTATTGAGACATATCCCTTCTTGTCCTTGTCAATCAGCTCAAATCGTTTGATATATGTCTGTATTTCCTCTTTGGACAGCTTGATAGGTATTCTCTCCTTGGATGTGCGATTGATCGCATGACCCATTTCGTTAGCGAGGAACTCAGTGGCAAGCTTGATCTGGCGCTGCTTCTCTTCCTTAGACCACTTAAGCTCCTCCCCCATAATGTCAACGACAGCGGGCAACGCCTCCGAAGCCGCCTGAACGTTGAGGAAGGACAAACGCATCCGACGTGCAATCATATCTACAGCAGTGCACGCGTACTCACGAACGCCATATCGAATCTCTGCATCTATGTAGGGGAACTCAGGATGGATACGATTACCAATAATGGGCCAGCGTTTCCCAGTAAGCGATGCCATCTTGGCGACAGCAAAGGCGCGATCACCATACGACTTAGCAAGATGCTGAGCCACCTCGCATTCTAGTCCGAAATCTTGCACTAGGCGTATATACATGGTAGGTGTCCAGCCCTGTCCGCCCTCAATTTTCAAAAACGACGTGACAGCCTCGAGGCGTTCCGGCTTAAGATTGCAGGCTGGCAAAGTTTAATAAAATATTTATACTATTTTGTAAGTGATCGAAAAATCAATATCAAATGTGAAAAGTTACCCTTAATGGCCGCATCAACAGTGTGCTCCGCCATGGCTCTGTAAGTAGTCCACTTGCCACCGGCGATAGTGATTAGGTTGGAGGAGCTGACATGGACGATATGATTGCGCGCCAGGGATTGTGTGTCGTCTTTGTTAGGGTCAGAAACAAGCGGGCGAATGCCACTCCAGGCGGAAAGCACGTCTCCACGCCGCACCTCAACGTCGGCATTAAGATAATTTTTAATTTCGCTCAGAATGAACTGAATCTCGTCCTCAGTTGGAGTGGGACTGTGCGTAATTTCGCAGGGTAAATCTGTGGTGCCTGCAATCGTTTGGCGTTGCCAAGGCAGGAAGAAAATCACACGGCCATCGGTCGTCGAGGGATCAAGCAGACCCATCTGATCGGGACTGTAGTAGCCGGGCAAAACAATATGTACACCAGAGCTAGGACAGCAAATGCTCTTCACCGTTGGATCATCCATTTTGCGAATGGAGTCAGTGAAGGGGCCGGTAGCATTGATGACGCATTTGGCCTTAACGGTGAATTCCTTGCCCGTGATATGATCCGTGACCCTGGCGCCGCACAGTACCTTCTTCCCAGTTCCATCGTCCTTCTTAAGCAGCTCCTTGACCTCTACATGATTGCACACTGTGGCACCATGGCGAGCCGCGGTCAAAGCCACCGCAAGGCACATGCGCGCATCATCCTGCTGGCCATCGTAGTAGACAATAGCGCCGCATAGCTTGTCCTTTTTCAGCATTGGAAAAAGCTCCAAAGCATCCTTCTTTGATAGTAAATACGAACTTTTAACATTACGATCGCCGGCCACCATATCATACGCCTTTATGCCCACCCAGAAGTACGGAACCTGCCACCAACTAAAAAATTGGTAAAAAAAATCTGCGTAATATACACGACAATATAGAATATGACAGTTATTGCTATTTACGTGTAGACTGGCAGCATAATAGGCAACGGATGCGTCAAATGGGGCGCTGATTCTAGCATTGTGGCGCGTTCTGCCAGAGCCTCCTTAACCATTCTATATTGCTCAAGGTCTAGCTGTAGCGATAATGAGAGTAAATGTTCATACAGGCATTTATTTCTAATGAAAGAATTTTCAAATTTAAATATTGTTCTATATTAGTTTTCCACCAGTGGTTAAAATTTAACATCGAAATAAATTCTTACTCGTCTACGCAGACATCAATAAGAATGTGTACCTTTAATCTGATGAGTAATTTAGAAGCACTAACTAAAACATTAAGTTTGTGTCAGAAATAAGCAATGAAGTGAAAGCGTCTGCTAATACGAAATTATCTTGATATATTAAGCAGGTCAATCGTTAGACCTCAGAGTTTCGAAAAGCGTTCGAAAATTATGAAAATGTTATGGATGTTCTCAAGAATTTGATGGTTTGGTTAAAAGATTAAAACAACGCTTCATAACATCTCACATTAATCATTAATTTCGTACGTCTATGACAGGATAACACTGCAATGTCGACAACCATACCGAGAAACCCCATTAGTCGAGAAACCCCGACTAGATGTTACCCTGAACCCTATACCTTACGCGTACAGTAAGTGCATGCAAGTATGTGTGTGGGTGTCTCCGCGCATACTGCGTACTTAGCTCCAATGTTCCATATCTACGGTGTTTCTAAACCGATTTCAATAAAAATCCCACAGATTGTCATTGTTGTGTCTTATGTTTCAAACGCCGTCTTAAAGTTTTCCAAATTCAAGAATTAAATCTGGGGTCCTAGCTATTATAGTCTCAGAGATCGACGCGTTCATACATACAGACGGACATGGCTATATCTCCTCGGTTGTTGATACTGATCAAGAATGTATATACTTTATGGGGTCAGAGATGCTTCCTTCTGCCTATTACATACTTTTGCACAACACCGTTATACCATTTTTACCCATATTTAATGGGTTCAGGGTATAATAAATAACTCGGAAAAACTACAGCCTTCTAAAATATCAGTATTTTTTTTCTTTAATATAAATTACGAGTGTGAAACAACTTTAGAATACTATTTTAATCTGATGTTATTTGCATTATGTTAAGGGTGAACTACGAATTCCTAAGACAATTTTTTTTCCATACTTACGCCTAAAATCGCCTTTTGCAGATAACGCACACCGCCGTGAATCAGTTTAGTGGAGCGCGATGAGGTTCCGCTGGCAAAGTCATCCAACTCCACAAGCGCCGTCTTTAAACCTAAGTTAAAGAACCTAAATAATTTTTGTTTTTTAATTATATGTGATTCAAACCTCGCGTAACGGAGTCAAGTGCACAGCCAGCACCAGTGGCGCCGCCACCTATAATGAGCACATCGTATTCGTCCCCGCTCATCAGGGATTTGATCTGTTCGCTGCGCATGGGCAGTGTGCGCTTACGTTTGGGAGGTCGTTGAACGGCATTGTTGACCTATTCGGCAGCGTCATAGTTTAAGTTTGCTTAGAAGACAAATGTTACTTACAACATGGGGAGAGTTCCAACGATCAATGCTCCATGAGGCAATTACAGAACCTACGCAGGCGCTGGCGGCGGTGACGCCAATTTTAAACATACGCGACGACATCTGCCTTGAACCTCGCTCCTTTGTTTGTTATTGCTTCCGATTGCTAAATAAATATTTTGATCATATAAAACTGTTGTTTTGAATAAAATCCTTTATCCTCTTAGCTAATTACAAAATAGTAGGAGAGCAACACGTAAAAGCTTTTGAAACAGACGCAAAAGCTTTTTTGCGAACTTTTCTCGCTGGAAGTATGAGTGTGTTTAATTCCAGCATAGCAATAAAAGCAGTAAGTTTCTTAAAATAAATTTAAAATCGATATGGGTGCGTATTGCATTATGACTTAGCAATTCGTATGAAAGATTTAACTCGGCTTAGAATAAGATCGCACTATTTTAGTTCAGTTCTGTTTTAGTTTCTGTGCGTTTCCAAAATTCGTACGAAATGTTTACAAGCAGTATTTCTAACGAAAGTCGTTAGCAACACGATTTAAAAGCTAAAAATATATTACAATAAAACCCAGCGCTAACGACGACGGCAATTATTGAGAAAATTCTATACTTTTATTTTTTTTGTGAGCTAACAGCGAGTGATTACATCACTTACACTTTTTTTTTAATTCACACTCCGTTCGACCTGCGCTGTTTATGCCACCCGCGTCTGCTCTGAGCTAGGTTGAAATGTGTGTTTTATACATACCTGTTTGTTATTCTCTTTGCTGGAAATTGTGAGCAGTCGTCGTTGCTGGAAATCGTGTAAACTTTTCTGGTCTCCACCCCGTCTGTCCGTTCGCACTGCCGTTGCCACTGCCACTGCTTCGTTTGATAGTTGCCGTCACTCTATACGCTGACCGTTTACGTGTTAATCTACACAGATGTCTGGCAGTTTGGCTTGGTATGCAACTATTGCAACTGCAGCTGTTTTTACTCAGAGAACATGCAACTTGACATTCCCCGCTCTTTAAGAACAGCTGTGTAAACGCCTCTCGCAGTAGCTGTAACAGTCTGCTTGGCTAGCAAGCATTCGACAAAAACTATTTCTATTCACTCGTGAATTCGTAGTCGTGATGAACTCAATGCACGACGTCGTTAATATTGTTATACCCTGAACCCATCGAAATTGGGCTAATTTTGGTTTTGGTCAAATGCATGTAACAGGCAGAGTCTATATAAGCATGACTGTCTGTTTGTCTGTATAAAAGCGTTTACCTCGGGACTAACTGACAATAAACTTTCAAAATAAGAAAGAAATAAAGTATATAGCGGTCACAAATACATTAGAAGTTTTTATCATATCCGTTAGACATGACTGTAATCGGTCTGTACTTCAGACTCTGTGGGTACAACTTGGAAATTTAAATGCGCATAAATGCAACGGTAGTGAAGGCGCAACACTTTAGAATCGAGAAAAATTACGCGCACTTTTCAACAAGGTACAAATTGGGCTTTAGATAAGAAACACAATTTTTTCAATGGACTTACCAAATTTTTATCTAACTTAAGAAAATGATTCTTGAAGGCTTTGTTTTATAGTTTTCGTTTTCATATGATTGCAAGCTTTCCTTCCGATATTGTTTCGGATAAAATACCTAATAGGTATATTCTTATAAATAATTAATTTTCATGAGGAACACAGTAAATAAGTAAATGAGTAAATAACACACACAATGTGTAAACATAAATGTATAAAATAAATAACTATATAAAAAAAATTTTTTTTTTTAAATTAAACTCGACTAGCCGATACTCTTTACTTTAGACTACATAAGCAATATTTTTTTGTAATTTTCACAGATCATAACTAAGTATAAAGTTTACAAAGCCAATTTTAAATTTTTCAAAGAATATGTACCTTTAATATCTTGTTAAAAATGTGAACATTTTAATAATTGGCGACAGACAGCTCACATGCTAAATTTCCAAAAACTAAAGTCAAGTGACAAAAATAGTGCGAGTACTTCAGATCGATGAGTTGCTCATGCCAAACGGAATGCCACACGAACGTCATCGTTTTGGGTAGGTCAGTTACATTGAGGTTAGTGTAAACACGAAGCAAGCCGAAATTCCCATTGCTATTTTTATAGCGAGAACCAGACCCACAAAGTGCAGACCTACAAATGACCTTCCCAAAATGCGCGCATTTAATTTGTCAGATTCGTGATTTGTTGGTATTCTGGTATTAATTTCCGAAGCTTATATGTATGTATCTATGCGTTTATATACGTTTGCTTATAAACAAATTATTGTTTGAGCATGATGGCTGTTCTTGGCCATTTTGAATGGACACGGATTAGCTTATATGTATCTATGCGTTTATATACGTTTGCTTATAAACAAATTATTGTTTGAGCATGATGGCTGTTCTTGGCCATTTTGAATGGACACGGAACAAGTATTTGATGCGTGCTGCACACATACACACAAATTACGAAATTATCGTAAAAACATAAAGCTTGTACACATGGCGACAAGTAGACGATATTAGCAGAATACAACAAATAACAACTTAATTGTAATACGTCCTGTCCGTACGTTAACACATACAGTTTGGCAACAAAGTGTTTACACGCTGTAAAAAGTTTTGATTTTTGTGCTTTAGAGCTACACTAGTTGTTTAATCAATTATCTCTTAGACCTATTAACCAAAACTTAAAAAAATATTAACATTTGCAATGAAAAACAAGTGAGAAGGCTCTAGTCGAGAAATCCCGACTAGACTATACTTTACGCGTGCGGTCAGTGTTTGCAAGTATGAGTGTTTGTATGTACGCACATACTGCATACTCAACTTCAATGTTCCATATCTCCGGTGTTTCTCAACCGATTTTAACAGATTATTATTATTTTGATTAATAGCTCAAATGCCATCTAAAATTTTTTCAAATTTAAGATTTTATTGTTATTGAACCCATGTGTATATCGGAAACGGGATGAGTTATCGAAAATCGAAAACAAACTTGTACTGCCTAGGGATTAGGCGAGCTTAAGTTCCAAATCTGGAGTCTCTAGCTCTTACAGTCTCTGAGAATACGCGTTCATACATACATACAGTCGGACAGACGGACATGGCTATATCGACTCGACTGTTGATGCTGATAAAGAATATATATAGTTTATAAGGTCGGAGATGCTTCCTTCTGCCTGTTACATACTTTTGCACAAAACCATTATACCCTTTTTCCCATTTGTAATGGCATCAGGGTATAATAAAAATACTAACAAAGGCACTCAATCCAACAAACAAAATCTTCCGTTTTTGGTTTATTTTCGTTGTGATAATCGTACTTAATGTTACTTTTCATAAAAAATAAAAGCGCTCAGCTTTTGTTAATGCAATTTTCAAAGAAGTTTCAAAATTTGTCGATAAAATTTATATTAGCGGGAGAGTTATAGGAAAGGAGTTGGAGAATTGTGCTCCATTGAAAATACAATGGATGCTTAACAACATTTTAGTATTTTGCGCATACATTTGGTAGCCTGTTACAAGCAAATATGGTGAAATGCTGTTCGATACACCTGCCAAAGCCAAGAACGCATCCCAATTAAAAATCTGTGGGCGTATCTGAAAAAACGTATTGCCAAGTTCCATCCAAGGAATAACAAGAAGGCTCTAGTCGAGAAATCCCGACTAGACGATACTCTGATCCCTATACTTTACGCGTACAGTCAGTGCTTGCAAGTATGTGTGCGTGTGTGTACGACCTTACTGCATACTGCACACTCAACTTCAAGGTTCCATATCTCCGGTGTTTCTCAACCGATTTTAATAAAAATTTCACAGACTGTTATTATTTTAATTAATAATTAAAATGCCATCTAAAGTTTTTCAAATTCAAGATTTTATTGTTATCGATTCCATGTGTATATCGGAAACGGGATGAGTTATCGAAAATCAAAAACAAACTTGTACTGCCTAGGGATTAGGCGAGCTTAAGTTCCAAATCTGGAGTCTCTAGCTCTTATAGTCTCTGAGATCGACGCGTTCATACATACAGACGGACAGACGGACATGGCTATATCGACTCGACTGTTGATGCTAATAAAGAATATATATACTTTATGGGGTCGGAGATGCTTCCTTCTTCCTGTTACATACTTTGCACAACTTCTTTATACCCTTTTTCCCATTTTTAATGGGATCAGGGTATAAAAACGCGGTAATCTTGGAGGAGTGGCAAAATATTCCATTGGAATACGATCAAATTCACATAAAATCGATGAAAAGGCGACTGGGAGCGGGTATAGAACGCCAATTGTGGACACAAAAAAATTAATTATTGTTTAAGACCAAAAAGTAATAGAAAAATCGAGCTGCGTCGATATAACCATGGCCGTCTGTTTCGGTGCAAACTAGTCACTCATTTTTTGTGCTATGAGCTTTGAGCTTTAACTATGGACAAGGTATTCTTTTTGTTTCAGTGAAAGTGATCTATGTCAAAATCGGCCAGACCGGACTACTCTAACATTTAGGCTTTTTAATTATTATTTCTATTCGGCATACCAAAAAAAAGCCTTTTAATCTAATACTGTTTTGAAAATCTGCAGATACGGTGGTTATTATTATTTATTTATTAAAAATTAAATGTTTTGACCTTATTTCTATGAGGAAGCCTTTGTATTAGCCACTCTTAATTAGAAACAACTAGAAACATTCAGTTTGTTTTTATATAAATAATTCTTTTCATATAATAATAATTTATAAGCTTTTTAAGATGCGTATATTTTAAAATGATTAAAAAAATAATTATATTTAAGCTAATTTTAAGTAGCTTAAATTGGATATTTCATTTTTTAAAAATTTCATTAAAACCTTTAAAACAGAAACAGTTCAAATAATTGAGTGTAGTTAGAAATATATGTTTTTGTATTTCTTATCAAGGAAAACACCATGAAAACAGTTTGAAAAACAGTCGCTTAAATAATGAGGATACAATCAGGTCTATCAACAAACAGTTGATAATGGCAGTTATATGTATATGTAAATATGTGTTGAGGCAAGTAACTCACAAATTAGAGGAAGAGTCTGCTGCCGTTTCGGCTATATTGTCATTACCGCTGGCTTTGGGGCAGTTATTGCGTTCTGTGCTGTGAATGTCGCGCATTTGCATAAGCTGACCAATGAGGTCCAGGAGGTGGTCATCTCTGAAACTGCACTGCTGCAGCAAAAGTTGAAACATGGCCATCCGCTCCTTATCAAAGCGTATTATTGCTGGTACCTGTGCCAAAAGGTTGCTGCGCCAAGTGTTGTTGATCTTCGACTTGGCGCAGATGTACTCCAATATTGAGTTGGGATTGAGGCGATCGCACACCACCGATGACAGGTTCTCGCGCACAGCATGATCCAGGAAGTCTTTAGAGTGATTCTCTGAGAGTGTTTCCAGCACATTTGTCTTCAGTTTAGCGTTTCCACTCATTTGATTTGACAGAAATTTGGCCATATTAAGAGCACTCTTAACTGGTGTACCATTGGGCTTGGCAAAGTAACGCTTTAGTACCGTTTCTAGCGAGCATTGCTCCACAACCAGATCCAGCGCAGATTCTGCGTCCAATATAGCCAAATCGCGACAGTCTGGTGTTGCCGCAGGCGGTGTATCCTCTTCCGCCTCCGTCACCTGATTCTCCACGCGGCCAAAGTTGTCGTTGTTGTTGTTCTCATTATGTGACATTGAAGTATCATTCCATTTAAGTGAGTCAAAAACCCCATCCTCCACTGGGTCATGTGACTTGTCCATGGACATATCTTGCATTGCACCTCTAGCCGTCTGCTCTTGAGCAAACTTTTCAATTTCAATGATGCTGTCCAATCGGCCTCGCCGTTTTAGTGTTTGCCGCACTTCTAGCGGCTGCGTGACTTTGTCCAGGAGCAGGCAACGCTTTGGCTTGCTGCTGCGCGTTTCGTCAACATCTCGCAGGTACTCCTTGGTTATGGATACAGGCGGATCGTGAAAACTGACTCGCTTACGCTTCAGAGCTGGCGACTCAAAGTCATCGAAGCTCTCGCAACGCAATTTGCGTTTTAAAATTGACACAGATGGACTGGCTGATGGCGATGGCAGCCTTTTTGAGAACATTAGCAGATCCTTGGCCTGTATGGGAGTCGATGTGTGCTCCGCAACGACCAGTTCGTTTAGCTCAATGGTTGGCGTCGCTACCATTTCAGATCGCTCCATTAAACGAACGGGCGGCACTTGATTTCTGGTCATTGCAGAAGATACAGAGGAGGAATGCGTACTGGACAGTGTAACAGCATCGAGTTTCTTGTTGCGTATCATATTTATCAACTGCGCCCCTCTTCCAGTCAAATGTGCCGATGGCTTGGGCCGTAGCGTTGGACTTGTTGAGTTGTTGGTCTGTTTGCGATCCGGCGGTGAGTTCTAAAGGGGGGTAATTATATGTTAGAATAGTTAATTCCATTTTAATACTTTGTCAGATAAGTAGAGCAGTACGTGTATTGAATGTTTGGGTAAGATTAAAATTTGTATTAAGCGCTGGACGAAGGAATTTGACCCCTACATAATATATTTCTCAGGATTTTCCAGATTTCTACAGGATTGATCAGGATAGAATAGAATCGGTGCAAAAAAAATTTCTGCTCTTTGCACTTAGGGGTCATAATTGGGATAATTACATTAACTTACCATAGTAGACATTTACTAATAAATCTTCCTTCTCATTCTGATCGCAGAATAATGTTAGGAATACAATTTATTCATAAACTATTTAAAGGTGGAATTTATTTTTCTGAATTAATCAACAAAATTAGCTTTGCAGTTCGAAAAATTTTTTTTTTACTATATCTCTTTAAGCTCGTTGTTCTAACTATGATATCCTTACCCCTTTTCGGATATTATGTGCCACATATAACGATCTTTCCTAATTAATACATAGTGCCACTTCTACTTGCTCTCTTAAAAACTAGTCTGGTGTCATCTGTATACATGATCTTCGTAACCGCAAGTCGGTAGCCGACCAAAGTTTGTACAGAAAAAGAAGGAGATGGCTATACCGACTCAGCTCGCAATGTTGATCAAGAATGTGTATACTTTACAAATGTCACGACAAAATTAATATTTAATTATAAGTGTATAAATAAAATACACTGCAAGTGCATAATCACAGTTTGGCATTTAACACAGAAAAATGTTTTTAAACAAATAAGGTACGAAAGCCCTGCTTTTTGAGGTTTACGCTTGGTGATTTGATGCCTTGATCAATTCCAGACCGTATACCCTGATCCCTATACTTTACGCGTACAGTCAGTGTTTGCAAGTATGAGTGTTTGTATGTACGCACATACTGCATACACAACTTCAATGTCCCATATCTCCGGTGTTTCTTAACCGATTTTAATAAAAATTTCACAGATTGTCAGACGGACAGATCTATATCGACTCGACTGTTGATGCTGATAAAGAATATATATACTTTATGGGGTCGGAGATGCTTCCTTCAGCCTGTTACATACTTTTGCACAAAACCATTATACCCTTTTTTCCCATTTTTAATGTGATCAGGGTATAAGAAATTTCGATGAAGTTATTGACCAATCAAAATAACTCAAAACTAACAAGAAAGCATCAACTGGTCCATGAGGCACAAGTTAAAATCATCCGCAAAAAATCACATTTTATATATATATGATAAATAAAGCCAGTTAGCGTAAGAAGCCACCAAAATTCTTTTAACTTTTGAACATGTATAAATATTACTATTTAAATTATTTTTTTCTAAGAATTTGCACTAGGAGAGTATTTGCAGTAAGCAAAAATAAGTGATAAATAGGGGTTTAGGTATGTTAATTTTTAGAAAAGCAATGATTTTAAAAATAAGATACTTATTAAATTCAAATTGCATGGTCGATCATTGAAAATGAACTTGAGCTTAATTGAAATCAAAACAAAATTTTATAAATTCGAGCCCAAAAGAAAGGACAATAAAGTTTCGCCCCTCAGACAAGACGAATAAGATAAGATACTTCTTCTCTTACCAAATTGAAGAGTCGCGTATTTCCCTTTCTGGGAGACGACTCCATAGTGGGAGTAGGATCAGGCAAATTCTCTGAATGTTTCTGTGCAATTGCCACTGATTCTTCTATCGGTTCGGACGTCACACACAATTGCGTTTCCTGTACACTCGATGTTTTTTTTTCCAACATCTCAGAAATTTGTCCAGTCACAGGTGTAACCGTCGGGGCGGCAAACTCAGGAAACAAATCCTCGGTTTGCATAGGGATGAGGTTGACAAAAGGTCCCTTCACCTTTTGTGCGCTGACTTTAAAGACATTAATGGATATGGTTAGAAGATTAGCAAAAGCCTGTTGTTATTTTGCCTTACCTGCTGTTTGAGGTGAAGATGATTGCTTCCGTGGTGAACGTATTTTTTCAGTAGCTTTTGTTTGTTGCTCAACGTTACTATCCTTCTGTGCATGGCGTTTGCGCATCTGACGCGCAGCAGGTGTACCTTCATGAGAAGTGAAAGAAGATTTAAATTCTTCTTCAGTTTGAGCGCGCGGTTTGCGAAAATTGTACTTCTCCAAAGAGCTCGCTTCAGTGCTGGCTGTTTCGTTAATTTGACGGCTTCGCGTTGACGTGCTTAATACTGCTGAAAAGGTGACCAAATCGGATGGTGATTCTTCAATGACAACATCTTCTTTGTTTTCATCATTCTGACTGTCTGTTTCTTGTCCGCTGGCAATTGCTAGTTCGATTTGTTTGCTCTTGGCAATGACAACCTTTCTAGGTGTCCAGGGTTTGATTGAAGAGTCCTGAGACTGACTCATATCGTTATATAGAGCTGGTATGTCTGATTTTTCGGCAAAGCGCTCTTTTTGGCGATCGGTTAGTTTGTCTGGATTCAGGCTCCAAACCGAGGGTATTATAATAAAAAGTTCGTCACCCTTGAAAAGTTCCTTTAATTGTTTGGTCATGCTCTTTGTGGAAAGTTTACGAAATTTCTCTAGTATGGTGCGCTTCCATTCGTTGAGAAAGCTGCCTTCACACTTGGACTTACTCCAGCATTGTAGTACCGCAGCTAAAGTGGATTTTAGTGCATCAAAGACGACTATCAACTCATTCCGATGCAGCTCCAGTATGACATTGCGCAGGGTATTCAGGCAGCCTTCTAGAAGCGATTGCGACAGCACTGGACTCTCGAGCAGAGCTTGAAGCAGCGCAAACACATCCTTGTACAGTAGCGAATCCTTGCAGATGCCCAGCTTGAGCACCGCATTCACATAGATATCAAACATCGCTGCAAAATGCGGCTGCTCCTTGCTGCCATTTTCTAATTGATCGAGCAGCGCTGCTTTTAGCTCGACAACAAACTTTTTGCGGTCATTGGCATTATGACCCGCATTTATAAGGTGGCGCAAAAGTTCACAAAAGCCGCCATCAAATGGACTATTTGCTCGACGCTTTGCAAAACTGGCGCACGTCTGCAGTGGCCACAGGATCCATCTGTCCACAATTGTTGCATGGTGAGCCAAACGATATTCCAGTGGGTTGTCGCGGAAATAATTAAGAATAGCTAATGTGACCTGTCGCCAGATTACCATCTTAACGGTAAAGGTCTCATAGTCTTCCTCATCGTTGTTCTTCATAAGCAACTCAGCAAATGTGCCAAGCTGACGAAATTCGCTTGCGTTGCGTGCCTCCAGTCGATTCGGCGCATAGATGAGAGACACACAACGCTGCAGAATCGCTGGCGGCACCTCGACGCGTGCCTTAAGACAGAGCTTCATATACGCTTCATGCACCTCCAGGGAGTCCACGCGTTCTGGATCCATAGTCAGAGCAGCGCATGTATTAAAGACGCAGCGCACTATGCTGCCGTCTTTGACTACCGTATTTTCAAGTTCAGCACAGCAGGCGACTGTAAATGGGGAAACACGTAACTTGAGCATGGCCAGCGTAAGATTGCGCACCAACAAATGCAACAGCTCCTGCTCCGATTCCAAGCTGTTTTCTGACTGGTTTAGCAGCTTTATGGCGACAACAGCTGTCGCCAGCATGGCGGCCCAATGCTGCTTCAGAAATTCGGCACTCATAAGTGGCGACGGCTGATTAAGCAGTTCAAGGCGCATATTGCGTAGCATTTGCTCAAGCGACTTAGAGCTGGACTCAATGTTCCACAAGGCAACCAGACATGGCAGAGCAAGTTCGCGCGCTGCTTGATAGTTATGAGCCATTCCAGTCGGATTTCCACGTTCGCCACCACCAAAGAGAAAGCTCAAAAAATTCTCCACAGCAATATCAAATGATTTAGGAAGTTCCGTACCTAGGCAGGTGATCAAGTACCACCAGACGCGCAGCTTAATGCTGCTGACGTGAGCCGAACGCGATTGTGATGTGCGCAAAGGTATGAGAAGCAAGCGAAGACGTTTTCCAACTGCCAGCTCATTGTAGGCGGCAAAGACCTTGATAAGGACACGCCAGCAAAGGAACGCTTCGGACCGGACACCGTTGTCTGGGCTGCGAAAGCCAAGCTCGACGACTGCCAAGAATTTGTTAATGTAGGTGCAGCCACGCAGCAGCTCGCCGTCCATAATCTGTACCAGCAGAGTCCAGATCTTGTGCCAATTGTTATTCTTCGCATCGCGCATCCCGCCAACAAGCGTTATATATTGGTTAATAAATTCGCTCCGCACCTGTGGCCAACATTTAGCGGCATGTATGACAGTTACGTCAAGCGCAACCAACGCGTCGGCCATAGCAGCTACTGCGCTATCCTGTATTTTACGCTCTGGGTCAAACGTCAATGGCAAAATGTCGACCAACCAAAACTGGACGAGCTCCTCATATGTAAACGAGGTGTTTATCAGGCCCGATGTCTTGCAGCTACTGGCCAGCAAGTCTATCATCTGCATTTTTCAATAAATCACATACATAAATTGTTGTAATTGCAAAAAATTCAAAACGCAGCAGCAGTCGGGAGAAAATGCATGAATATACTTACGTAGCAATAATGTTGACGGCGATTGTTTTTTAACATTTCCCTAGTTGACAATTGCACCGTGTGGTACGCTTGACCCACTTCCGCATCGATGTCCATAGAGCTATGTTTTTGTGACTCAATAAACGAAATATATTTGTATTTGATTTGCCTGCCACTGCCACAATATGATCAATTTGGCTAATTACTTTTTAACAAAAGCGCGGGATACGCTTTGCCTAGGGATGGAAGAACACGTTGAATACGAGTCTATCGATTTTTACAGAACAACATATATTGCTACGATAATGTAATGAATCAAGATAGGAAACAAGCTACCCCCCTTTTTTACAGTTTTTATATTTGCGCTCTGTGAAAAAGCACCTATTTCCCCTTCATATTTCTCCCAGTTAGATTCTTATTTTTCTTCATTGCTTATATTTCTTTGTCTGCCGTGTATGAATTTGTTTTTGCTTGGACTGCTCATGCTGTGTCGTATGTATTTGGCACTGGGAAAAATGGGAAAAAGGGTATATTGTTTATGTGCAAACGTATGTAACAGGCAGATAAAAGCTCCTTCGACCCTATAAAGTACTTGTATTTAAAAATTTTGTTGTTGCCGACCAATGAGTATGTACATATCCATATGTATGATAGAAGTCATAGTTAAGTATCTCACGATTAGCCATACAATTGCACATAAATCATATAAAGTCTATACTACCCTCCCATTTGAGGCATAGCAAGCAGAAAGAAACAAAAGTCGAATATTTAAAATCTCAACTTCGGCCACCACACAACGGCAAAATGAAGAACGACAACGTTTAATCTTCGTCTGACGCATCAAACGCTTCGATCTAATGAGAATCCGTGTACACTAAGATTCTCATTGGAGTTGAAAAGCAAAAACGATATTCATTACCCCAGGAGCTTATTTCAGGCTTTATCGTTTCTGTTAAAAAAGAGGGGTAGCTTGTTTCCTATCTTTATTCATTACATTATCTTTGCCTATCTTGTATGAGCCAATGAGTATTTAATAGACGAGACGAAATTGGCACGCCCACTATCAATAACCTCTCTCCATGCCATGGCTCGGCTAAGGCTCATGTTAAGTTGGCTGCAGCCAGTCAGCTGCTTATGTTTTGATTATTGCGTCTTTGCTTATACATCTGGGCCTGCCGCTATAATTGAATTTGTTTTTGTTTTCATTATGGACTGTTTTGTGTTTTGTATTTTGCTCTGTATGTTTGCTGAAAATTTGCTTTATGTATTTATGTATCAGAGCTCATGCCAATGTATTCTCCCTACTCATGTTTTGAATGGTTTGTTTTGATTTGAGTTGGTGCTGTTTAATTCGTTTTACAAAATTTATTTTTTTATTTTATTTAAGTTAATAAATGAAAGCAACCAAAATATATTATGGGAAATCGCTTTAAAATTTTAATAAAAAAAACTTAATCTAGAATTTTTACAAATAACAATAATGTGTGAATATTTTTATTTTTTTTTTATGTGCGTACGCACATGTACGTACTATTGTTTTTGTTTAATGTTTTAACGTAAGTATATTAAGTTTTTATGTGTGTTGTTGTATGCACTGGTATAAATATATAAATGTGGTGTTGTTCTTAAGCATAAAAGTAAATTAAAGAATTAATATAATGAACGTAAAGTATGTTAAATTAATATCAGTTAAATTCTGATGAAGACTGCAAATTTTTTGTTGAATGGGTTGTGTAGTGTATTATGTGTATAATGATTCTTGGCTTGATAATGCTGATAAGATCCGAACATTGAGCACTTATGTTTCGTTAAGTAAAGTCTGTTTAACTTCAATTTCGAATGTAATGCTCTTGTGTGTTGCTTGATCTTAGTATTACAATAACAGATTAAGTCATGAGGGTTACGGCTCCAGTACTGAGGATGGTATTGAACAGAACCTTATTTCAAAAATATAAAATATATAAGATATATTACAACAATACTTGATTAACTAAACTTACCATATAGGTTGCGGCCGCCTACATTGTGTGCCAATTTCGTATACGCAGCAAAATACTGCCCAGGACCTTTTAAAATAAAATAAAAATAAATATATTTTGAATAATCGTATTTTCAATCTGCGGACTCACCATTCAAACTACTGCGATAAAATTTTCAATTTCTTCGCTTGTGGTCCATGTTTTGCTGCCTATCTCCCCAAGAGCTTCTCCTGCAACAGCCACCTTGCACGCTTTCTTGTAAAAATTACTACAAGTTTTTTCAATATTTGCATTCGGTGGCTGTAGCAATTGTGGTTGACATCAAACTCCGGATTGAACTCATTAGTGAGGCGAACACACTCGTTGATAATACTTTCACAAAATGCAAGTTGAAAAAATGCATCGGAGGGATTTTTAAGGCACATTTTGTCCCTAGCAAAATTCCGTGCCTGGATCAGGTCTTCATAGTTTTCGGATGCAAATGAGTACATTTGGTTTAGGTGTTTATCGCAATGTGGGCATTCAAACTTTTTCTTCGACAGATAGATCAGGCATACTTGTTGCGACTTCCTCACCATGTATAATGTCTATGCCAGTCTATTGATCAATGGGATATGAGGCCTCACATTCCTCTATGCGATAAATTGGCTGATCCGGATCACAAATCCAATCCATTTCAAGATCATTGTCATTATCCTCACAATTGGCATTTTTAAGGTATGAAGGGGTTATGATCTTCATTGACATTAATCTCGCCGTCAAATATTGCATTTCTCTTACTGAGGGGTTGGTGTTGTTCCCCAGCTTAGAACACAAAGCCGCAAAGAAATTTTCTAAACTGTCTTCGTTGACATAGGCCTTGTATTAGACCTTGCTTCCACAGGCATCTTTGATTAAATGTAATTTTATTTACATACGTACGAAATTCAACTAACTTTTCTCTCTTGCTTAAGTTGTAGGGCCTTTTGTTGAATTTTGAATATGACCGACAGTTCAATATGTCAAAGGCATCATTCATCGTTATGATAAAATCAGTAGTCGCCAACGCCTTATTCATATTCTGCGCTGTGAACAGCTTATTCCTATGACATACTCTTATCGCGTTGCCTACAGATCTTGAAAATATTTGCGCCGCTAATTTAACAGACGTTTTTTCATTGAATTTAGGATTAATAAGCTTTTTCGAAAGCTTAGGAGCCATGCGAGTTGTCTGACTTTTCAAGTCAATATCATACAACTCTGAAATGACACTCCAGCTTGCAACGCCATTTGCTGTGGTTATATCTCTTACCAACGAGCAGTTTCTTTTGCTTTTAAAATTATGTACATAGTCGTATAAGAGATATACCTTATCGCCACTAGCGTCTTCATATTACTGTGTTGTTGAAGTGCCTAGTGCATTATAAGCATTGACGTTGCTTATTGCCTGATCGCATACCGCGGCTCTTACTCTTAGACCCATTCGGCTTAAAACATCAATAGTTTTCAAAAGTCATGTACGCGTGTTTTCTGACGTTCTTTTTGCATCGGTGCAGTAATACGAAAACGTATATTTCCATCGCTGTACAATGCTTTTGATTTGGAAAAATAGAAAACTATTGGCAATTATTGGTTCTCGGTTGCCCTGACCGAAATCAATAAAGCCGTCAATTTGGTCCTTGGTGCTATTATATTCGAGCTCAGAACGTCCGTGAATCTCATCAAACAGGATGACACAGTTACGTTCGCTCGCTGACATATTTTGCACATGCTTCGATATGCTATAGCAGACCTTTTCATTTATGCCCGGTGAAATCATTCTAATTGGGCTCCAGTTTAGTAAAGTTCTAGGACTCGGCAGATTAAAAGATAGACCAATGCAAATATTTTCTCACGGCAGTCAAATTCATCTGAAGCATTAATTTCATCAGCCGCACATTTGGTTTTTATATTGTTTTGTGCAGGTCCATAGGGTGAAAATGCTTTCTGCATATGAAAAGCAATTTGTTGTCTTTTGAATGAGGTTTTAAGTCGTTTTAAGCATTTGTGGGAAATGAATGCAAAATAGAAGGTGGATGCGTACTGTTGCAGCTTGTAATGCAACAATATTTTATGTGATTTTTTATTAAGACGTTATTGTGAACCGGCTCTTCTACGTGACCTATAAGTCGTAATGTTCATTAAAAGAATTCACATACATATGTATACATATATACGGATATACACTTACAGAATGAGCAAAAGACATCTTCCAGCAACAAACAATAAAACAATCACAGCTAAAGAAACAATCACACACTTTTTGAACAATTGAATTTTCTTGCAGGTCCACGCGGTTGATACACAACTGCGAGCTTCTCCCAAGCTTCTTTCGACGTCGTACAGTTTTTTATGATATTAATTTGTGACGCCTTTACACCCAGCAATATACTTGCTAATGCCTTCTCATCACGCGTATCAAAAACTGCTTTTTGTTCTGCAGTATCACTTTCACTCATTACAAGTCTACCACAGACTACCGGCCAATTATCATTGTGAATCAATATGCTTTTAATTTGCACCAACCACGCCGCATAATTTTCGCCGTACAACTTGTCGATCGCATATAACCCTGCGCGCTCATGTTTATTTATTTTTCTTAATCACACAAGAGTTCACTTATTCAGATTGGGCCTGGGCCCATAACCTGTTGGAATTGTGTATGAATCGGAATATAAAATAACACACGCCAGTTTAGTTTATATACGTTTCTGCTTTTTATTCTTTGTGCGCGTCCGCGTCTTACTCAGAATTACATTTTGCTAGAGAGTAATTATACATAGATGAGAAGCTTAAGTGTGACCAAATGCAAGTATTCATTGTTGCCCTAATAATCGATATTTACAACAATTTACAACAGCTTTCTTGTCGCATTAGTAATATAATGAGGCAATACTAGATGAAAAAATAAATTTTTTATGCTAGACATTCCTCATTATTATTTTGATTTGAAAAAGAAAATATATATATCTTCAGTTTCTCATACAAATATATACAATGAGATTTAGTATGTGTTTTCATATATGCATTAATATTATGAATAAATATATGTGAACAATATTGAATCGCGCACAAATTATTATCCAATAATATATAATTTTTGAGTTATTACAACTTGCATCGCAACGGACGTGTTTTTTTTTTGTGCTCTTCGCTTTTTTTATTTTTGTGCGTTTCATTTCTGCTTTTTTTTGTTCCGCGACTCTGTGCAAATAAATAGTGTTGTGACTTTGTGTTTTCATCGGTTGTGTTAAACCCAAATTGATTATTAAATTAATAACTTTATTTGCATTTATTTTGCAAGTGCCCAAGTACAACAACGAATTGCAGTCCAAGCTTACTGCTAAATTTGCTCAGTTTGCTTGTTGCCTGCTGAAATATTGTTTTTGTATTTTTACACTTGCGCTCTTTTAGTTTTTTTTTTCTGTGCGCGCTCTCTGTGCATAAAACCGTTCACTTACGTTGGCTCTCACGCGCTCTCTTGTTTGTTGGTGCTGGTCCCGGTTTAATTTTATTCCGTTGTGTTTGCTTTTCGGTTTGCACGCTCGCCTTTGTGAGTACAAACAAACTTTTACTACTTTTAACCCTAGACTGACCCTAAATTTTTCAGTGCAGTATTAACTTGGATAATTAAAAATTTCTAATCCTCTTATTTTAATATGCTTGAAACTCTTTGGTTAAACAAATTTTAAGCAACTTATTTAGCATAGTCTTACAACCCTCAACCATAAGTAGTCCAAGCAGCACCATAAAATTAATTAAAGTACATAACAGCATGGACTCCGATATGCGTTCAAAATGTCGATGTTCATGTGTCCTGCAGTTCACACGATGACGCACAGTTTGCTGCGTTCTTCATCGACACATGAGCCGAGTGATCCACCGCTTAGAGTGATTAATTTGTTTTTGGTTTATTTCATCAAGTCAAATATGTGTTTATTGAAAGAAATTAAAAATACACCATTTTACTGGCATATATCAATTCCTTCAATACAATTTTTTATACCTAATCAAATGTCGCGAAATGTCTTAGTTTTAGTATAATTTATAAAAATATGGTACATGCAAAAAAAAATATATATATATAGTGACATATTCAGATCACGCAGATCCCTCACGTCCACACTCACACCACATTCACGAAGTATCGTACAGCATACCAACACCCTTCCTAGAATCATAGCAGGAAAGACCATAGCATAACAAAGAATGATATTACCAAAGGAAAACCCCGCATAGATGGCAGGTCAAAGTATCATACAGCATGCCAACAGCCTTCCTAGAACATGCAATTACCAAAGGAAAAACCCCGCGTAGATGGCAGATGAAAATAATAAAACAGACCATTAAAAAAAACGTGCGAGGTTTCCTTATAAATAAAACGACTAGCACAAGGAGAGTTACATTTTGTACACCAATCTGTTAAGACGTGTTTTAGAAATAAAGAATTATATTGTTTTAAAAACCAAAACCGTTGTCAGACTCTCAATAGGCGCAGCCGGTAGGATAGCAAAAAAGTATCGCGAACGTCGTAATCTTTTCTTGAAAACGTACTAGTGTTCAGCGAAAATTTGTTATCCGCCCAAGGACCCCGTGATCCTTGAAAATTATTTTTTTTTTTAAAAGTGAATACGCGAGGCAGAAGTCGAAGAATTTTTGTTGTTTTTTTTTTTGTACAATAAATTTTCACTAAAAACAAAATGTTGGAAGCAACGTTGAGCCAAGCCCTTGGTCAAATCCGCCAAGTACCAAGCTTCGGAGGTGAACCAGACGAATTGGGATCCTTCATAGGAAGGATAGACTTCATAAAGGAACTCTTCCCAACCACTGATGCAAGGCAAATATCAATATTGTACAGCGCAATTCAGATGCAGTTACACGGAGAATCAATGAGAACATCACCACGACACTTACCAGGAGATTGGGCAGCGCTACGGAACATACTAATCGCCACCTTCAAAGCCCAAACACCATTTGAGGCACTTCTCAAAAGAGTATACAACACATATTTTGGAGGAAGTATTCGTAAGTTTATCGAAGATCTCGAGCAGAAATCTTTTGTTATATAAAATGAGTTAGTAATAGAAAGTTGTGCAGCAAATTCCACTTTATACACAAATGCATTTAACAATACAATCAGAGATGTAATACATAAAAGATTACCAGACAGGTTATACATGCAGTTAGCCAGATACGATATATCAACAATTGATTAATTAAAAGGAGTAGCCCAAGAATTAGGTTTATACGAAGACCGTATAATAGAAAAACCAAAACATACAAACAACACACATTACAATAAAGGAAATAAATCCAATAATGAACGTTATCAAAAAAATCAACAAAATTACAATCAGAGTTATGGGTATCAACAAAAGTATAACCCAAATCAAAGAAATTAAAATTCACAAACCAAACCAGTCGTAAATGAACAATTATATAACGAATATCAACAAAAATTATATCGAGGCAGAATGCAAAACCCAATCAATTATCAATTAAATTGTAATACTACCAGACCACCTAACCAACCTACGAAAAGACAAAGACCTAGTAATAGTGGACAATCAAAAATGGACTGGACTGAAAATTTGTATCAAACAGCCTCGGAAACGAACGCAGAATACCATTAATAAGAATAACTATGAATAACCAAGAATTGAGATGCTTAATAGATACCGGGTCATCAGTAAATATAATGAATAAAATTTCTTTAACTACAAAACCTCTAAAGAAAACATTACTTGTCACACAATAAGTGGGGAAGTAAAACTAAACACTAGCATATCACTAGCTCCTAGCAAACTTTGTCCAACGGACCAGAAATTTTACATAGATAGTTTTTTCAAAAATTTTGACATCCTCTTAGGCCGAACGTTCCTTAAGGATTGTAAAAGTAATATCAATTATAAAGACGAGTTTGTTAGACTTAATAATTTTAAATGTTTATTTAAATATAGTAACAAAAATAAACAAGAAGAAAATAAAGACCCTCCATTAATAACAGATGTGCATACAGCATATTAATTTTCAACCAGAGAAGGACATTTCGAATAATCACGAATGCCATTCGGTTTGAAGAATGCACCAGCAACATTTCAACGCTGTATGAACAACCTCCACGCTTCGATCTAATGAGAATCCATGTACACTAAGTTTCTCATTGGAGTTGAAAAGCTAAAACGATATTTATTTCCCCAGGAGCTTATTTCAGGCTTTATCGTTTCTGTTAAAAAAGAGGGGTAGCTTGTTTCCTATCTTTCTTTACATAATCTTTGGGTGAAATCATAAATTTACAAAGATGTTGAAGATGAGAGGTTATCAGTTTCTTAAAATCTTAGGAATAGCAGACAACTTGGAGATATCCCTAAAATTTTGAGCATTAGATTTGTTTCCTTTTTTGTGCAAAGGAATAATATAAGACTCTTTTCAAATTTTTGGGAAAGAGCATAGCTCCACGGACAAACTAAACAATTTATGCAAAGGTTTTAAAAGATCCTGAGCACAGTACCTAAGCACACAGCTAGGTCTTCCATCAGGTCCTGGAGAAAATGTGGGCTTAGTAACCTGAAGCTCAGAAAGTAGTGAACTCTCTGTGATTTCCGGTATGAAAATGCAATTTGAGGGGTAAGGCAGCGCCATGTTGGGTGTGCAGCGATCACTGAGCTCCCTTTCTCAGAACTGGATTTTTTAACGCCAACTGATCGTTACTTTATTTATTTTAATAAAAAATTAATTTATTATAAAAATAACAAGTAAGAAGGGTCTAGTCGAGAAATCCCGACTAGACGATACCCTGATCCCTATACCTTACGCGTACAGTCAGTGTTTGCAAGTATGTGTGTTTGTATGTACGCACATACTGCATACTTCATACACAACTTCAATGTCCCATATCTCCGGTGTTTCTTAACAGATTTCAATAAAAATTTCACAGATTGTCATTATTTTGTTCATTATTTCAAATGCCATCTCAAAGTTTTCAAATTCAAGATTTTATTGTTATCGATCCCATGTGTATATCGGAAACGGGATGTGTTATCGAAAATCGAAAACAAACTTTTACTGCCTAGGGATTAGGCGAAATTAATTTCCAAATCTGGAGTCTCTAGCTCTTATAGTGTCTGAGATCGACGCGTTCATACATACAGACGGACAGACGGACATGGCTATATCGACTCGACTGTTGATGCTGATAAAGAATATATATACTTTATGGGGTCGGAGATGCTTCCTTCTGCCTGTTACATACTTTTGCACAACTTCATAATACCCTTTTTCCCATTTTTAATGGGATCAGGGTATAAAAAGAGGGGTAGCTTGTTTCCAATCTTGATTCATTACATTATCGTAGAATGGCAAATAGTACTGCCAGCAAAAAACTATCAAATACCAATATTAATTTGGTAAATAGTGTGCCCCCGCTTATGCCAAATAATTTTCCCTTGCCCCTACCCATGACCAAAGCAACTCTTGTCAATGACAAAACGCTCCGCTCCCCTTTAAAGCGAAAAAGCAAAGAGGTGGAGTGGGATAAAGCAATGGAGGAGGAGTTTGATGACGGCGACGATGGTTTGGTACCATTTAAAATGGCCACACCAGAGTTTAAAAGCGGCTTCGCCAAAGAACTCCAGCAGGAGTCAAGAAAACAGAAAATGAATGACGAAGATGATGAATCGGAGCAGCAACACCAACACCAACAACAACAAAAACAACAACAGAAAAAACAATAACAGCAACTTAAACAGCCACAACAGAAACAAAAGCAGAAACAGCAACAACAGAAACAAAAGCTGAAACAGCAACAACAACCACAGCAAAATAAACTGCAGCCACAACAAATGAGAATGTAAAGTAAGAGAGGAACGCAGTTTCTCATTTCTGTTAACTTTGCACATTTTTCAAGCTTTTAAGTACCTATTTCCCCTCAATTCTTTGTTTCTTTTCGGTTATCTACTCGGACTCCCGCTATGTTTGAATTTGATTTTGCTTTGTCTATTGACTGCACATGCTTTGCCTCATGTACTTTTGGCACTGTCTGTTTATGCTGAAAGCCTAATTCATATTTCGCAGCATGAACGCATATCAATGTATCCATTCCCTTACTCTTGTAAGTTAAGAGTGTCTTAGAAAGAATTAGCAAACTAATTGAATATTTTTTTAAGTTTATCATGTGAAATTGGTGGGCTGTTGGTTATTTTGATTTCAAATGAAGTAAATTTGCTTGTTATACCCTGAGCCCACCAAAAATGGGAAAAAGGGTATAATGGTTTTGTGCAAAAGTATGTAACAGGCAGAATGAAGAGAAGTATCGCATAGGGTTCTGGTTATCGTCTAGTCGGGATTTCTTCACTAGGGCCTTCTTAATTGTATATTACAATTTTGTTGTTGCCGAAAAATGAGTATGTGTATGTATGCTCAAAACGTCTGCGGATGGCCTGCTCCATGTGGCCTTGAGCTTTTTTTTTGTGTATGCATGCCTGTTCTGCGTCTAACGGGACTAGGCAGAACGCAAAAATAGTAACAACAACAACACGTGACGGTTGTCGTTGTTGAAAGGCACACGCTGCTCAATGTGATTTAATACCCTTTGTTAATATATTTAATTAATGTCAATGACATTTTTAATATATACTAATGTTATATAAGGACAATTAATGTTAAGTATATGAATAGAAAATGCGTTTTTTTTATGGTTAGTGTTAATTTGGTATTAAGTCATTTTAACATTGTTCAATAAGTCATTAGTGATCTACCTTGTTAATGCCTTAATTGGGAGAGTAGTATAGACTTTATATGATTTTTGCAATTGTATGCCCAAACGTGAGATACTTAAATGTGACTTCCACCATATATGCGTATGTATATATTGAGAATTAGGTAGATCACTAATGACTTATTGAACAATGTTAAAATGACTAAATACCAAATTAACACTAAGCATAAAATAAACGCACTTTGTATTCATATATTTAACTTAATTTAATTTAAATGTCCTTATATTAAATTAATATATATTAATAGTTGCATCGACATTAATTGAATATTTTAATAAAGGGTATTAAATCACATTGAGCAGCGTGTGCCTTTCAGCAACGACAACCGTCACGTGTTGTTGTTGTTATTATTTTTGCGTTCTGCCTAGTCCCGTTAGACGCAGAACAGGCATGCATACACAAAAAAAAAGCTCAAGGCCACATGGAGCAGGCCATCCGCAGACGTTTTGAGCATACATACACATACTCATTTTTCGGCAACAACAAAATTGTAATATACAATTAAGAAGGCCCTAGTGAAGAAATCCCGACTAGACGATAACCAGAACCCTATGCGATACTTCTCTTCATTCTGCCTGTTACATACTTTTGCACAAAACCATTATACCCTTTTTCCCATTTTTGGTGGGCTCAGGGTATAACAAGCAAATTTACTTCATTTGAAATCAAAATAACCAACAGCCCACCAATTTCACATGATAAACTTAAGTTTGCTAATTCTTTCTAAGACACTCTTAACTTACAAGAGTAAGGGAATGGATACATTGATATGCGTTCATGCTGCGAAATATGAATTAGGCTTTCAGCATAAACAGACAGTGCCAAAAGTACATGAGACAAAGCATGTGCAGTCAATAGACAAAGCAAAATCAAATTCAAGCATAGCGGGAGTCCGAGAAGATAACCGAAAAGAAACAAGGAATTGAGGGGAAATAGGTACTTAAAAGCTTGAAAAATGTGAAAAGTTAACAGAAATGAGAAACTCTGCGTTCCTCTCTTACTTTACATTCTCATTGGTTGTGGCTGCAGTTTATTTTGCTGTGGTTGTTGTTGCTGTTTCAGCTTTTGTTTCTGTTGTTGTTGTTTCTGCTTTTGTTTCTGTTGTGGCTGTTTAAGTTTCTGTTGTTGTTTTTGTTGTTGTTGGTGTTGCTGCTCCGATTCATCATCTTCGTTATTCATTTTCTGTTTTCTTGACTCCTGCTGGAGTTCTTTGGCGAAGCCGCTTTTAAACTCTGGTGTGGCCATTTTAAATGGTACCAAACCATCGTCGCCGTCATCAAACTCCTCCTCCATTGCTTTATCCCACTCCACCTCTTTGCTTTTTCGCTTTAAAGGGGAGCGGAGCGTTTTGTCATTGACAAGAGATGCTTTGGTCATGGGTAAAGGCAAGGGCAAATTATTTGGCATAAGCGGGGGCACACTATTTATCAAATTAATATTGGTATTTGATAGTTTTTTGCTGGCAGTACTATTTGCCATTCTACGATAATGTAATGAATCAAGATTGGAAACAAGTCACCCCTTTCTTTTTAGTTAATATTTGCGCTCTGTGAATAAGCACCTATTTCCCCTTCGTATTTCTCCCAGTTAGATTCTTATTTTTCTTCATTGCTTATACTTCTCGGTCTGCCGCCGTGTATGAATTTGTTTTTGCTTTGTGTCTGGACTGCTCATGCTGTGTCGTATGTATTTGGCACTGGGAAAAATGGGAAAAGGGTGTATTGCTGCTGCATGTGCCTTGGTCCGTCTTTTTGTGTATGCATGCTTGTACGTCTAACGGGACTAGGCAGAACGCAAAAATAATAACAACAACAACACGTGAAGGTTGTCGTTGCTGAAACGCACACGCTGCTCAATGTGTTTTAGTACCCTTCATTACAATATTCAATTAAAGTCAATGAAATCAATATATTTTTAATACAGGGACAAGTATTTGAATGCAAAATGTGTTTATTTTATGGTAAGTGTTAATTTTGTATTTAGTCAATTCAATTCTGTTCAATAAGTCATTTATGATCTACCTAACTCCCAATAATACATACGCATATATGGTGGAAGTCACATTAAAGTACCTTACGTTTGGCCATACAATTGCACAAAAATCATATAAAGTCTATACTACTCTCCCATTTGAGGCTCAGCAAGCAGACAGAAACAAAAGTCGAATATTTAAAATCTCTACTTCGGCCACCACACAACGGCAAAATGAAGTACGACAACGTTTAATTTTCGTCTGACGCATCACACGCTTCGAGCTAATAAGAATCCATGAACATTAAGACTCTCATTGGAGTTGACAAAGCAAAAACGATATTCATTTCCCCAGGTGCTTATTTCAGGTTTTATCGTTTCTGTTAAAAAATAAGGGTAGCTTGTTTTTATCTTTATTCATTACATTATCTTTGGTACTTACATTCTCGTTGTTGAAAACAGTTACCCCTCTTTTTTACCAGAAAAAAGCTGAGCCTGCCGATCGGCTCGTGTTTCCCCTGAATATTTCCCTTAACAGGACTAGGACTCATCAGGATAGAATAGAATCGGTACAAAAACAATTTTTGCTCTTTGCCCTTCGGGGTCTTAACTGGGACAATAGTACTAATTTACCTGCTTACCACAGTAGACTTTTACTAATAAATCTTCCCTCTCTTAATCATCGTAGAACTATGCTAGCAATAACCTTTTTTCACAAATTAATAAATGGTGAAATAGATTCCCCCATACTTATTAACCAAATTAACTTTGCTGCACCTATTAGAAGTAGTAGACATTTCTCACCAATAGCCCTGCATGCTTGCTTTTCTAACTATGCTATCCATAACCCTTTTCGGATCTTATGTTTAGTATATAACGATCTTTCCCACCTTATAACTAGTACCACTTCTGCATGCTCTCTAAAAAAAATTATCTTACGTCATTTGTCTACATGTTCGCGATCTTCGTAACCGCACGTTACGCGGTGCGCCCCTCGGTCGGATGGGCGGGAGGTGGGTCGCTTTTTGCTTGGGTCCGCGCGTTAAAAAGCCGGTGCTTGGTATCGTTGGGCCACTTGAATGTACTGTCCGTTAGTACATCTACGTCCAAATAATCAGATTCTTATTTCTCTTCATTGCTTATACTTTTCGGCATGCCGCCGACATTGAATTTTTTTGTTTTGCTTTGCTGTTCATTGTTTGTCGTAGGTTATGGCACTTTCTTGTAATGCAGAAAGCCTAATATGTATTTCGAAGCATTATAAGCTTGGGTTTGCTGAAATTGTTATTTATGTACATATTTACAAACGTATATGTAATTAATATTTTTTTTCTATTTAAGTAAAAATGGAAACAATAAAAATAAGTTGTTTATAATGTTTTTTCAATAATTGATAATTGTAAATAAATAAAATACAAATCATTTCAATTGATTTATTTTTAGTTTACCAATAAATTTTTATTTTTTATACCCTGATCCCATTAAAAATGGGAAAAAAAGGGTGTAATGGTTTTGTGCAAATGTATGTAACAGGCAGAAGGAAGCATCTCCGACTTCATAAAGTATATACATTCTTGATCAGCATCAACAGCCGAGTCGATATAGCCATGTCCGTCTGTCCGCCCGTCTGTCCATCCATATGTATGAGCCAACCGATCTCAGAGACTATTAGAGCTAGAGACTCCAGATTTGGAACTTAAGCTCGCCTAATCCCTAGGCAGTACAAGTTTGTTTTCGATTTTCGATAACTCATCCTGTTTTCGATATACACATGGGATCGATAACAACAAAATCTTGAATTTCGAAAACTTTGAGATGGCATTTGAAATATTAAACAAAATAATGACAATCTGTGAAATTTTTATTAAAATCGGTAAGAAACACTGGAGATATGGGACATTGAAGTTGTGTATGCAGTATGTGCGTACATACAAACACACATACTTGCAAACACTGACTGTTCGCGTAAAGTAAAGGGATCAGGGTATCGTCTAGTCGGGATTTCTCGACTAGAGCCTTCTTACTTGTTTTCTTTGGCCAACTTTTTTCTTGTTTAATTAATTAATTTTTATTAAAATAAATAAAGTAACGATCAGTTGGCGTTAAAAAATCCAGCTCTGAGAAAGGAAGCTCAGTGATCGCTGCACACCCAACCTGGCGCTGGCTACAATGTCAGCCAGCCGTCGCAGATGCTTAATGCAAGCTGTGCAGCCAATTTGCTGCACCATCAGATCATCAGCTCGCAGGGTAGCCAAATAGGTCACAGCAACGGTGCCGACTCAAACTGTGCTATTCAACACTTTGCGCAATGGCGGCTACATTGTGCACCACCACCACCAGTAGCAGCAGCATCAGCAGCAGCAACCACAACAACACCAGGAGCATCAACTGATGAGCATGCAATAGCCATAGATGGCATCCATTATAAGCTCACCCGAGGTGAAACGGAGGCCACGCAAACGCAAGAATTCGGTGAGCAGCACACCGCTAATCTGTAGTGCTGGCGGTTCACCGGTAAAGACACACTCGCCTCAGATCTCACCCAGCATACAGAACCTATTAAAAATATATAAAAATTATAAGATATATCAAAACAATGCTTCATTAAGTAAACTTGCGGCCGCCAACCATGTGTGCCAACTTCGGACACACAGCAAAAAACTGCCCTGGACCTATAAAAAGAAAAGAAAAATAAATATATTTTGAATTATCGCATTTTTAATCTGCAAACTCACCATTCAAACTACTGCTTTAAGATTTTGAGCTTCTTCGCTTGTGGTCCATTTTTTGTAGCCGATATCCCCCATCTCTTGCTGCAGCCACTTTGCACTTTATGTGAGTATGACAACAAGTTTTTTTCAAAATTTGCATACGGTGGCTGTAGCAATTGTGGCTGACATCAAACCACTCCGGATTTAGCTCATTGGTTTGGCGGACACACTCACCAATGATACAAATGTTTTGGCCAAGGACTCAAAATGCAAATTGCTCACTTAATAGAATGAATCAGAGGGATTTTTAGGCACATTTTGTCAGTAGCAAATCTCCGTGCCTCGATCAGGTCTTCGTAACTGTCAGATGCAAACAAGTCCATATGGTTGAGGTGTTTATCGCAATGTGGGCAATTAAACTTTTTCATCGCTATCAAGTAACCGTCATAGTACCTGCGTAAAACAAGCTCTCCGAAAGGTATATCACAGGCACACTTGTTGCGATTTCCTCAACTTGATTGATGTCTATGCCACTCTGCTGATCTGTGGGATATGACACCTCGCATTCCTCTATGCGATCTATTGGCTGATCCAGATCAATAGTCCAATCCATTTCTAGATCGTTGTCATCATCCTCACAATTGGCATTTTGAAGATATGCAGACGTTATTATCTTCATTGACATCAACCTCGCCGTCAAGTGTTGTATCTCTCTTACTGAGGGGTTTGTGTTATTCCCCAGTTTGGAGCGCTATGCCCCAAAGAAATTTTCCAAGCTATCTTCGTTGAACCTTGTTAGGTGTATATAGTGGATATCTGCGTTGCTCATCAGATCATCCGTCAGGCTTATTAAATGGTCTACAGTATATAGAAGACCTTTTTGCCACTGGCATCTTTGAGCAAATGTAAGATGTTTAACAAGCGTTAAAAATTCAGTCAGCTTTACCCTATCGCTCATAGTGTATCCGGATTTGTTAAATTTTAATGAAGAACGACAGCTCAAAACATCAAAGGCATCATTCAGCGTTAGTAGGAAATTGGCAGTGGACAACGCTTTATCAATAGTATGCGCTGTGAACAGCTTATTTAAAAGGCATATATTTATGGCGTTGCCCACAGATCTGGAAAATACTTGGGTGGCCAATTTCACACTCATTTTTTGCGTAAACTTAGGCCGAATGTGCCTCTCCGTCAACTTTGGAGCCATTCGAGTTGTCTGACTTTTCAAGTCGATATCGTACAACTCGGAAATGACACTCCAGCTTGCAACAAGCAGTTTCTGATGCTTTTAAACATATGCTCATAGTCGTACAAGAGATATACTTTATTCCCACTAGCCTCTTAATAAATTTGAGTGTGCTTATAGCTTAGTGCGTTATAAGCATTGACGTTGATTACTGCCTGATCGCATACCGCGGCTTAATGCTGCAATAGTTTCTACAAGAAATTTTCGCGTGGTTTCGGACGTTGTTTTCGCATTGGTGCAACAATACGAAAACGTATATTTCCACCGCTGAACAATGCCTTTTATTTTGAAAAATAGAAAACTATTGGATATCAAAGGTTCTAGGCAACCTTGCCCAAAATCGATAAAGCCGTCAATTTGGTCTGTAGTGCTATTGTACTCGAGCTCAGAACGTCCGTGAATCTCATCAAATAAGATGACACAATTACGTTCGCTCGCTGACATATTTTTAACATGCTTCGCTATATTATAGCAGACCTTTTCATTTATGCCCGGAGAAATCGTCCTAATGGGGCTCCAATTAAGTAAAGTTTTGGAACTCGGCAGATTGAAAGATAAAGCATCTCGCATGAACTGGTTTCCTTTTGATGATCTGTAGTTGATGTTCATCAAAAGGTTTTTATCCATATCATTGAAGTTTTTGACATGTTGTGTCTTTAAAATCAGTGTGGAAAAACGAGGGCATCCAATTGGCTTTTCAATGTGGTCCATTTGTGGGCTATTGTCACTGTGCTCTATATAAACTAATGCAGAATCATTATTTTTCAATGCACCAGATTCTAATGCATGGCTAATTTGCACATTCATTATTGGACGCACATTGGGCTTTAATTTGGATTTTTTGATGTCCATTGGGTGAAAATGCTTTCTGCATATCATCAGCTTTTTTAAGTTTTCAAAGCGTGGTTTGAAGTCACATATGGACATTCACTCCGCCCTTCCATTAGCATATAAATTACATTACCTATAAATCATTATGTATATATGTATGTATATTAGTAGGTGCAAGAATTAACATACACATATAAATGGACATACACTTACAAAACAGGCAAGAGATCTTGCAATCACAGCTAAAGAAACAATCACAGTTCTAAAAACAAACATATGTATATATCAAACAAATACATATACATAATTATCAAACATGTTTGGCGAATGCTAAAAAAACGTTGCCATTCATATTTGCAAGCATTGTCACTTACCTAGCCGCAGCGTGGGCATAGAACCACCTTTCAATTTGTTTATATACCCTGATCCCATTAAAAATGGGAAAAAAGGGTATAATGGTTTTGTGCAAAAGTATGTAACAGGCAGAAGGAAGCATCTCCGACCTTATAAAGTATATATATTCTTTATCAGCATCAACAGTCGAGTCGATATAGATCTGTCCGTCTGTCTGTCTGTATGTATGAGCGCGTTGATCTCAGAGACTATAAGAGCTAGAGACTCCAGATTTGGACCTTAAGCTCGCCTAATCCCTAGGCAGTACAAGTTTGCTTACGATTTTCGATAACTCATCCCGTTTCCGATATACACATGGGATCGATAACAATAAAATCTTGACTTTGAAAAAACTTTAGATGGCATTTGTATAATTAATCAAAATAATAACAATCTGTGAAATTTTCTATTAAAATCGGTTGAGAAACACCCGAGGTATGGAACCTTGAAGTTGAGTATGCAGTATGGTCGTACACACACGCACACATACTTGCAAGCACTGACTGTACGCGTAAAGTATAGGGATCAGGGTATCGTCTAGTCGGGATTTCTCGACTAGAGCCTTCTTACTTGTTTTAAAATGCGTTCCTCCTGAAAATGCAAGTCACACACTCTAGTGCGGGTGTTTCATTTGTCAATATCAATTTGAAAATTTTCACACCACGCACTTGCATTTTTTTCTGGGACGCGGAATAGTTTATTGCCGCCGACGCAGCCAAGTTTTGGATATTATCAACTTTTTTGTCTTTTTTTGTACCCTGGGATCGGGATCGCGCGTAATCACAACGGTGATGATTATGTGATCACTCACGTCCCATTCGTCCACTCTCCAGTCGTATGCGGCCCACCTAGACGCTGCTGCACTGACGATTGTCACGTCGATATCGCTTTGCGCTCTGCGACTGTCGAACATGTACACTTCACTGCGTACGTTGATCACCTCGGCTCGACTTCCCAAAATCCAGTCCACCAACAGCTCACCACGCTCATGGCTCAGCTGTCTCTGTGAGAACTCAGAGAGCTTACTGAACCATAAGGGGGATACTGCATTCGCGTCAAGCCCGAGGATGACAGGAATGCTACTGGCTTGCAGTAGCACCGCATCCAGGTATCCAAGGTACGGCTCCAGTTCGGCGTTGAATTGGCAGTATACGGAGGTCAGGAAAAATGAGCCATGTTTTCCAGTGACACTCACACATACTCCAAAGTCGGTGATGAGTGGCTCCAATGGCATACAGATGGCATCCAGGTCGTCCACGACGACCGCCGCCTTCAAACGTTTGTCAGCGAAAGCGCGCATCCCCGCTGGGAAGCCCGTTATCCGTCCAGCAGTGTCGGCGTATGGCTCCTGGACAAGACCGAAGCAGTGGCCAGATTCCCGCATGCGGGCTCCGAGCTCGATATTGGCAGCTCGACCACGACCACAATTTGCTTGAATGAAGCTAAACATTAATGTCTAGCTTGCACCCTCGCTAGCACAGCGCCGTAAACAGGGCAAGCCTCCGAGAGCATGTAGTGCCCCGAAGGAAGCCCCTTGAAGCGGCAGTTCCGGCAGTCCACCGGGCTGGTGCACTTCGCTGCAATCTGTCCGGGCTGGCCACAGTGGCGACAGACTTCGCTCTTGAAGCGGCACTGTGACACCTTATGATCAAAGCCAACGCATCTATGGCAGGCATAGGTGCGGACGAGTTGCCGGCATCTGTAGGAAAACCACTTGACATAGACCCGTCCGGTCTTGTCAAGTACGGCCAGTGCCTTCTCATCTACTTCTAGGCTCAGATTGATCCTTGCGCCATCCGTAACGGACCATGGCTTCGTTTCAAAGTGCACCGCTTGTTTTAATGCAGCCGGGGAAAAGTCCTCTTTGAAGTTGTTGGCAAAGAGTTCGTCCATGAACTCCTCCGGCGAGATGCTGGTGTCCACGTCGCTGACAGTCACTTTGTGCTGCACTCCTCTGCTCCTGGCGATCTTCACGCCAGCCTCAGTAAACTTCGTATTCCAAACAACACGCTTCAGCTTGCTAACTGAAGGCGTGCGAATAACAGCGCCACCACGCTTTAATTCGCGTACCTCATGTACGCGAACGCCAAGCGAAGGCGCCACCTCGTTCCTGATCTTGTCTGCGACTTCTTTACCCGATAGCTTGTTTTCACAACCTTTCTTGCTCTAGGGGCAGCAATTTGGGCAGCAATTGGGGCAGCGGCAGTTGGGGCCCTGAAATCAATCGGTCGGGTGTGCATGGCATGCGTTGAATCTGTCCCCTCGATGCGACCCTCAAGCACACAGGTGTGGGCCACCAATTCACCAACCAGATCATCATACTGCTTAGCGACGTCCAGTATCTTCAAGGCTACAGCTGGCTCCAGTCCAGCGTGCAGCACAAGCTCGTTCATCGCACGCTGGATCGCACCGAGTTTTTTTAGACTGTACTCCGTGTCTTTCGAAGCAGTCGACAGGCGTGATGCGCTCGTAGCGCCCTCGTTAGCGGCACGGGAGGTGGCGAGCGTTGCCTTGCGTGGCTTAGGAGCCGTGGCAACGACAACAGGGTGAACAGCGACGGGGTTGGCAGCGGGGACGGGGACGTTGGCGGCTGCGTGGATGGCGGCGTGAATGGTAGTGGAAACGGCAACGGCATGGTCAGCGGGGTCGGCAGAGGGGACGGTGGACGGTGGGGCGGCATCAGCTCGTGCGAAGGTGGCAGCAACGGCAGCAGCATCTAGAATGGCATACTTCCTTGCCATTCCCTCGTCCGAAGACTCTCCGAGCCTCTCTCTGGCCCTCCTGGCTTTGGCCTTCCGTGCCTTGCGTGCAGTTCTCTCCGAAGCTGCACTTTTCTTCGATGCATCAGACGCATCGGCTATATCGCTCATTGAGCGACTGCGCGGCTCCATTTCGCTCTCTTTAAAGCTAAAAGAGCGAAAAACTGTACTTTTGCACCTTTGCACTTTTAGTCAATTATTGTACCTTTGCACTTTTGCACTTAGTCCGGATTTCAACCGCTTTGAGCTTCAACTCAGAGCTTTAAGATCACGTGATCTTTGCACACGTGCACACTAATACATACGCGATGTACACAGATATCGATCGAATGTTTCCACCGTTACTTGCTTTTACAGTTGCCCGCTACGAAAGCAAGCAAAGAATAAACGAGAAACAACAAAAAAAACAATGTTGCTGCTATTTACTGCTATTTACGCTATGAATCCGCACCGAAAATGAAAACGTCCGTTCGCGACGCCAATCAAAGTCAAACTGAGTATGCGCGTACACACATACATACAAACTTGCAAGCACTGGTTGTACGCGTAAAGTAAAGGGATCAGGGTATCGTCTAGTCGGGGTTTCTCGACTAGAGCCTTCTTACTTGTTGTGCAATTGTATGGCCAAACGTAAGGTACTTAAATGTGACTTCCACCATATATGCGTATGTATATATTGGGAGTTAGGTAGATCATAATTGACTTATTGAACAGAATTGAATTGACTTAATACAAAATTAACACTTACCATAAAATAAACATATTTTGCATTCAAATACTTGTCCCTGTATAAAAAATATATTGATTTCATTGACTAAAACACATTGAGCAGCGTGTACGTTTCAGCAACGACAACCATCTCGTGTTGTTGTTGCTATTATTTTTGCGTTCGGCCTAGTCCCGTTAGACGCAGACACATGCAGCACGCTAGCTGCAGATGATTTGCCTTCGACACCAATGAGCATACAAACACAAACATACATATGGATATGTACATACTCATTTGTCGGCAACAAGAAAATTTTAAAATACAAGTAAGGCTCCAGTCGAGAAATCCCGACTAGATGATACCCTGAACCCTATACTGTTCTTAATACTACTTACTATACATCGACTGGCTGTTCATACTGATCAAGAACATATATACTTTATGGGATCGGAGAAACTTCCTTTTGCGTGTTACATACGTTTGCACATAAACAATACACCCTTTTTCCCATTTTTCCCAGTGCCAAATACATAAGACGCAGCATGAGCAGTCCCAAAAAGTATTCAAAGTAAGAGAGGAAACCAGAGTCGCTCTCATCTGTTAACTTAACATTTTTTAAATTAATAGCACCTGGGGAAATAAGTATCACTTCTGCCTTGTCAACTCATTCACGAAGTGTGCGATGCGTTACATAACGATAGTGATCGGCCATTATTCAACTTTGTTTTGGTTGGTGGTCGACTTTTGGTTCTATCTGCTTGCTAATGCCTAGAATGGGAAGGCAGCATAGCTTTGTATGAACTTCGTACAATTGAAAGGCCAAACGTGAGATACCTAAATATGACTTCCACTATATATGCTTGTGTATATATTGGCAATTAGGTAGGTCATAATGACTTATTGAAAAGGGTTTAAAATGACTAAATACCAAATTAACACTAACCATAAAATAAACGCATTTTGTATTCATATACCTAACATTAATTGTCCTTATATAACATTAATATATATTAATAATTGCATTGACATTAATTAAACATTGTAATAAAGGGTATCAAAACAACATTGAGCAGCGTGTGCGTTTCAGCAACGACAACCGTCACGTGTTGTTGTTGTTATTATTTTTGAGTTCTGCCTATTCCCGTTAGACGCAGACACATGCATACACAAAAAGACGGACCAAGGCCACATGCAGCAGGCCGTCCGTAGACGATTTGCCTTCGACTTCAATGAGCATACAAACACAAACATACATATACATACTCATTGGTCGGCAACAACAAAATTTTAACACACAAGAAAGAAGGCTGGACGATACTGAACCCTTTACTTCCTTCTGCCTGTTACATACTTTTGCACACAAACAATATACCCTTTTCCCTTTTTTTAGTGGGTTCAGTCTATAACAAGCAAACTTACTCTATTTGAAAGCAAAATAACCAGCAGCTCACCAATTTCATATGATAAACTTGAGAAAATGTTCAATTTGTTTTTTTAATTCTTTCTAAGGTACTCTTAGCTTACAAGAGTGAGGGAATGGATACATTGATATGTGTTCATGCTGCGAAATATGAATTAGGCTTTCAGCATAAACAGACAGTGCCAAAAGTACATGAGGCAAAGCATGTGCAGTCAATAGACAAAGCAAAATCAAATTCAAACATAGCGGTAGTCCGAGAAGATAACCGAAAAGAAACAACGAGTTGAGGGGAAATAGGTGCTAAAAAGCTTGAAAAATGTGAAAAGTTAACAGAAATAAGAAACTCTGGTTTCCTCTCTTACTTTACATTCTCATTGGTTTTATCGTTTCTGTTAAAAAAGAGGGGTGGCTTGTTTCCTATCTTGATTCATTACATTATCTTTGGTACTTAAATTCTCGTTGTTGAAAACAGTTACCCCTCTTTTTTACCAAAAAAAAGCTGAGCTTGCCGATCGGCTCGTGTTTCCCCTGAATATTTCCCTTAATCAGATTCTTATTTCTCTTCATTGCTTACACTTCTCGGCATGCCGCCGTCATTGAATTTTTTTTTTTGCTTTGCTGTTCATTGTTTGTCGTAGGTTATGGCACTTTCTTGTAATGCAGAAAGCCTAATATGTATTTCGAAGCATTAAAAGCTTGGGTTCGATGAAATTGTTATTTATGTACATATATACAAACGTATATATGTTCATTGTTTGTCGTAGGTTATGGCACTTTCTTGTAATGCAGAAAGCCTAATATGTATTTCGAAGCATTAAAAGCTTGGGTTCGCTGAAATTGTTATTTATGTACATATATACAAACGTATAATATATAATTAATATTTTTTTTCTATTTAAGTAAAAATGAAAACAATAAAAATAAGTTGTTTATAATGTGTTTTCAATAATTTATAATTGTAAATAAATAAAATACAAATCATTTCAATTGATTTATTTTTAGTTTACCAATAAATTTTTATTTTTTATACCCTGATCCCATTAAAACTGGGGAAAAAAGGGTGCAAATGTATGTAACAGGCAGAAGGAAGCATCTCCGACTTCATAAAGTATATACATTCTTGATCAGCATCAACAGCCGAGTCGATATAGCCATGTCCGTCTGTCCGTCCGTCCGTCTGTCTGTCCATCCATTTGTATGAGCCAACCGATCTCAGAGACTATTAGAGCTAGGGACTCCAGATTTGGAACTTAAGCTCGCCTAATCCCTAGGCAGTACAAGTTTGTTTTCGATTTTCGATAACTCATCCTGTTTTCGATATACACATGGGATCGATAACAACAAAATCTTGAATTTCGAAAACTTTGAGATGGCATTTGAAATATTAAACAAAATAATGACAATCTGTGAAATTTTTATTAAAATCGGTTAAGAAACACTGGAGATGTGGGACATTGAAGTTGTGTATGCAGTATGTGCGTACATACAAACACACATACTTGCAAACACTGACTGTTCGCGTAAAGTAAAGGGATCAGGGTATCGTCTAGTCGGGATTTCTCGACTAGAGCCTTCTTACTTGTTTTCTTTGGCCAACTTTTTTCTTGTTTAATTAATTAATTTTTATTAAAATAAATAAAGTAACGATCAGTTGGCGTTAAAAAATCCAGCTCTGAGAAAGGAAGCTCAGTGATCGCTGCACACCCAACCTGGCGCTGGCTACAATGTCAGCCAGCCGTCGCAGATGCTTAATGCAAGCTGTGCAGCCAATTTGCTGCACCATCAGATCATCAGCTCGCAGGGTAGCCAAATAGGTCACAGCAACGGTGCCGACTCAAACTGTGCTATTCAACACTTTGCGCAATGGCGGCTACATTGTGCACCACCACCACCAGTAGCAGCAGCATCAGCAGCAGCATCAGCAGCAGCAACCACAACAACACCAGGAGCATCAACTGATGAGCATGCAATAGCCATAGATGGCATCCATTATAAGCTCACCCGAGGTGAAACGGAGGCCACGCAAACGCAAGAATTCGGTGAGCAGCACACCGCTAATCTGTAGTGCTGGCGGTTCACCGGTAAAGACACACTCGCCTCAGATCTCACCCAGCATACAGAACCTATTAAAAATATATAAAAATTATAAGACATATCAAAACAATGCTTCATTAAGTAAACTTGCGGCCGCCAACCATGTGTGCCAACTTCGGACACACAGCAAAAAACTGCCCTGGACCTATAAAAAGAAAAGAAAAATAAATATATTTTGAATTATCGCATTTTTAATCTGCAAACTCACCATTCAAACTACTGCTTTAAGATTTTGAGCTTCTTCGCTTGTGGTCCATTTTTTGTAGCCGATATCCCCCATCTCTTGCTGCAAGTTTTTTCAAAATTTGCATACGGTGGCTGTAGCAATTGTGGCTGACATCAAACCACTCCGGATTTAGCTCATTGGTTTGGCGGACACACTCACCAATGATACAAATGTTTTGGCCAAGGACTCAAAATGCAAATTGCTCACTTGAAAGAATGAATCAGAGGGATTTCTAGGCACATTTTGTCAGTAGCAAATCTCCGTGCCTCGATCAGGTCTTCGTAACTGTCAGATGCAAACAAGTCCATATGGTTGAGGTGTTTATCGCAATGTGGGCAATTAAACTTTTTCATCGCTATCAAGTAACCGTCATAGTACCTGCGTAAAACAAGCTCTCCGACAGGTATATCACAGGCACACTTGTTGCGATTTCCTCAACTTGATTGATGTCTATGCCACTCTGCTGATCTGTGGGATATGACACCTCGCATTCCTCTATGCGATCTATTGGCTGATCCGGATCAATAATTCAATCCATTTCTAGATCATTGTCATCATCCTCACAATTGGCATTTTTAAGGTATGAAGAGGCTATGATCTTCATTGACATTAATCGCGCCGTCAAGTATTGCATCTCTCTTACTGAGGGGTTTGTGTTATTCCCCAGCTTAGAGCGCAATGCCGCAAAGAAATTTTCCAAGCTATCTTGGTTGAAGCTTGTAAGGTGTATGTGTTGGATATCGGCGTTGCTCAGCAGATCATCCGTAAGACCTATTATGTGGTCTACAGTATAAAGAAACCCTTGCTGCCACAGACTTTTTTGGGAAAAGCTAAGTTGTTTAACAAACGCTAAAATTTCAACCAACTTTATTGTTTTCTCCAAGGTGTTGCCGGATTTATAGTATTTTGAGCTCGAGCGACAGGTCAGCGTTAGTATAAAATTAGCAGTGGGCAACGCTTTTTTTTATTATTATTGGACGTAGATGTACTAACGGACAGTACATTCAAGTGGTCCAACGATACCAAGCACCGGCTTGTTAACGCGCGGACCCAAGCACAAAGCGATCCACCTTCCGCCCATCCGACCGAGAGGCGCACCGCGTAACGTGCGGTTACGAAGATCGCGAACATGTAGACAAATGACGTAAGACAACTTTTTTTAGAGAGCATGCAGAAGTGGTACTAGTTATAAGGTGGGAAAGATCGTTATATACTAAACATAAGATCCGAAAAGGGTTATGGATAGCATAGTTAGAAAAGCAAGCATGCAGGGCTATTGGTGAGAAATGTCTACTACTTCTAATAGGTGCAGCAAAGTTAATTTGGTTAATAAGTATGGGGGAATCTATTTCACCATTTATTAATTTGTGAAAAAAGGTTATTGCTAGCATAGTTCTACGATGATTAAGAGAGGGAAGATTTATTAGTAAAAGTCTACAGTGGTAAGCAGGTAAATTAGTACTATTGTCCCAGTTAAGACCCCGAAGGGCAAATAGCAAAAATTGTTTTTGTACCGATTCTATTCTATCCTGATGAGTCCTGTATTTGGGATACCATATACAAGATCCATATTCAAGAATAGGTCGGACAAGAGACACATAAAGAGTTTTTGTTAAGTAGGGGTTGTCGAATTCCTTCGACCAGCGTTTAATGAACCCCAAGACACTTGATGCTCGATTTGAGATTAAAGCAATATGCTTGTCAAACTAAAGCTTTGGGTCCATTAAGATACCCAAATCCTCAACCAAATCAATCCGATCCAATGGTAGGTTATCCAGAAGATCGATATTAAAAAAAGGCATTCGCCTATAAAAAGACAACTTTGCATTTACTGCAATTGAGATGCAGTAAATTTACTCTGCACCAAGTTTGAAAATTGTCTAAGTCACTTTGCAGTCTATGACCAGACAGAAGACTTGCAGCTGACATGCATAATTTTACATCATCAGCATACATTAGTACCCGAGAATGATTAATAACAGACGGAAGGTCATTTATGAACAATGTTAATAATAATGATCCAAGGTGACTTCCTTGTGGAACACCAGAAGTGACCTGCACCGCTTTAGATACTGAGCCATTAAAATAGACTCTCTGAGTTCTAGAAGTTAAATAATCTTGAATCCAAAGGATAAGGTTATTGGGAAAACCCAAAAGTTTAAGTTTATAAATTAAAAGGAGGTGATTTACAGAGTCAAAAGCCTTACTGAAATCAGTGTAAATAACATCAGTTTGCAATTTGTCTTCAAAGCCCTTAATAACAAATGATGTGAATTCTAGTAAGTTAGTAGAGGTAGATCTATGTTTCATGAACCCGTTCTGGCACGGTGAAATCATAGATTTACAAAGATGTTGAAGATGAGAGGCAGACAACTTGGAGATACCCCTAAAATTTTGAGCATTAGATTTGTTTCCTTTTTTGTGCAAAGGAATAATATAAGACTCTTTCCAAATTTTTGGGAAAGTGCATAGCTCCACGGACAAACTAAACAATTTATGCAAAGGTTTTACAAGATCCTGAGCACAGTACCTAAGCACACAGCTAGGTATTCCATCAGGTCCTGGAGAAAATGTGGGCTTTATAACCAGAAGATCACAAAGTAGTGAGCTCTCTGTGATTTCCGGTATAAAAATGCAATTTGAGGCATTAAGCTGATAGGGATAAGGCGTGACGACTGGTTGAAAACAAGGGCTATAGGTCGTTTGAAAAAATTCAACAAATAGATAGATTATTCAAAGTATTCGCTGTAAACAGCTTGTTGGAATGACATACTTTCATGGCGTTGCCCACAGATCAGAAAAATACTTGGATCGCCAATTTCACACTCAGTTTAGGCCGAATGTGCCTCTCCGTCAACTTTGGAGCCATTCGAGTTGTCTGACTTTTCAAGTCGATATCGTACAACTCGGAAATGACACTCCAGCTTGCAACAAGCAGTTTCTGATGCTTTTAAGCATATGCACATAGTCGTACAAGAGATATACTTTATTCCCACTAGCCTCTTCATAAATTTGTGTGTGCTTATAGCTTAGTGCTTTATAAGCATTGACGTTGATTACTGCCTGATCGCATACCGCGGCTCTCACTTTAAGTCCCATTCGGCTTAATGCTGCAATAGTTTCCACAAGAAATTTTCGCGTGGTTTCAGACGTTGTTTTCGCATTGGTGCAACAATACGAAAACGTATATTTCCACCGCTGAACAATGCCTTTTATTTGGAAAAATAGAAAACTATTGGATATCAAAGGTTCTAGGCAACCTTGCCCAAAATCGATAAAGCCGTCAATTTGGTCTGTAGTGCTATTGTACTCGAGCTCAGAACGTCCGTGAATCTCATCAAATAAGATGACACAATTACGTTCGCTCGCTGACATATTTTTAACATGCTTCGCTATATTATAGCAGACCTTTTCATTTATGCCCGGAGAAATCGTCCTAATGGGGCTCCAATTAAGTGAAGTTTTGGAACTCGGCAGATTGAAAGATAAAGCATCTCGCATGAACTTTTGATGATCTGTAGTTGATGTTCATCAAAAGGTTTTTATCCATATCATTGAAGTTTTTGACATGTTGTGTCTTTAAAATCAGTGTGGAAAAACGAGGGCATCCAATTGGCTTTTCAATGTGGTCCATTTGTGGGCTATTGTCACTGTGCTCTAAATAAACTAATGCAGAATCATTATTTTTCAATGCACCAGATTCTAATGCATGACTAATTTGCACATTCATTATTGGACGCACATTGGGCTTTAATTTGGATTTTTTGATGTCCATTGGGTGAAAATGCTTTCTGCATATCATCAGCTTTTTTAAGTTTTCAAAGCGTGGTTTGAAGTCACATATAGACATTCACTCCGCCCTTCCATTAGCATATAAATTACATTACCTATAAATCATTATGTATATATGTATGTATATTAGTAGGTGCAAGAATTAACATACACATATAAATGGACATACACTTACAAAACAGGCAAGAGATCTTGCAATCACAGCTAAAGAAACAATCACAGTTCTAAAAACAAACATATGTATATATCAAACAAATACATATACATAATTATCAAACATGTTTGGCGAATGCTAAAAAAACGTTGCCATTCATATTTGCAAGCATTGTCACTTACCTAGCCGCAGCGTGGGCATAGAACCACCTTTCAATTTGTTTATATACCCTGATCCCATTAAAAATGGGAAAAAAGGGTATAATGGTTTTGTGCAAAAGTATGTAACAGGCAGAAGGAAGCATCTCCGACCTTATAAAGTATATATATTCTTTATCAGCATCAACAGTCGAGTCGATATAGATCTGTCCGTCTGTCTGTCTGTATGTATGAGCGCGTTGATCTCAGAGACTATAAGAGCTAGAGACTCCAGATTTGGACCTTAAGCTCGCCTAATCCCTAGGCAGTGCAAGTTTGTTTACGATTTTCGATAACTCTTCCCGTTTCCGATATACACATGGGATCGATAACAATAAAATCTTGACTTTGAAAAAACTTTAGATGGCATTTGTATAATTAATCAAAATAATAACAATCTGTGAAATTTTCTATTAAAATCGGTTGAGAAACACCCGAGGTATGGAATCTTGAAGTTGAGTATGCAGTATGGTCGTACACACACGCACACATACTTGCAAGCACTGACTGTACGCGTAAGGTATAGGGATCAGGGTATCGTCTAGTCGGGATTTCTCGACTAGAGCCTTCTTACTTGTTTTAAAATGCATTCCTCCTGAAAATGCAAGTCACACACTCTAGTGCGGGTGTTTCATTTGTCAATATCAATTTGAAAATTTTCACACCACGCACTTGCATTTTTTTCTGGGACGCGGAATAGTTTATTGCCGCCGACGCAGCCTTTTACAACGCACTTAAATCAATTTCCATTTTAATTATTACAAATACACAAGTTTTGGATATTAGCAACTTTTTTATACCTTGATCCCATCAAAAATGGGAAAAAATGGTATAATGGTTTTGTGCAAAAGTATGTAACAGGCAGAAGGAAGCATCTCCGACCCAATAAAGTATATATATATTCTGGATCAGTATCAACAGCCGAGTCGATATAGCCATGTCCGTCCGTCTGTCTGTATGTATGAGCGCGTCGATCTCAGAGACCATAAAAGCTGAGACTCCAGATTTGGAACTTAAGCTCGCCTAATCCCTATGCAGTACAAGTTTATTTTCGATTTTTGACAACTCATCCCGTTTCCGATATATACATGGGATCGATAGAAACAAAATCTTGAATTCGGCGTTCGAAACATGAAGCAAAATAATGACAATCTGTGAAATTTTTATTAAAATCGGTTGAGAAACCCCGGAGATTTGGGACATTGAAGTTGTGTATGCAGTATGCAGTATGTGCGCACACACTCACACACACACTTGCAAGCACTGACTGTACGCGTAAAGTATAGGGATTCCAAATTCGAAGAATAAATGCACACGCATATGTAAACTTACACACACATTCAAGAATATTTTTGCTTTTCTCTTGTGTATAAAGACTAGAAGAGGGGTTAAGCCAAAAATAAGCAATAAAATATAAGCGCATTTATGTATATATATTCATATACATATATATACATGTATATTAGATTATCATTAATGAGTTCAGCATCTGACCGTTGCGCAGCAGTACGAATGGTGGCTCGAGCAGAGCTCAAACGCTCATTTTTCTTAATTTTTGGTTTTTTTACATATCAATGAATGTATTATATATACGTGTATACTATGTATATATTAGATGTATTAATCATACATTTCTTTCATTTTGAAAGAAAATAACTCGATTATATGACAAATTTTGTTGTGTCGATCGACCAATGAGTATGTAAATTAGCCAATTTTATGGTGGCTAAAATATTATCGAGCATTTAGAAATGCTATTCGATTATTATGTTATTAGCATTTAGAAATGCTATTGTGTTATTTTGCCGATGATGGTCGGACTTGAATTATTAAGGCCGACTATAGGTCTGGCCACCGAGTTGAGTTGATTGAAACACACGTAGTAAAATTACTGAGACGAGATGTCTTATTTTATTAAACGTATGTTAAGTTAAACTCCTCTTTGAGTTAACTAAGCCGCGCTTCTGTCCGGTGATGCGCCTGGACTTGTCGAGTGGCCGAATTAGACAAAAAACTAAAATACAAACATGATTGTTATGAAGCCTTAAAGAGAAGAAATGCTAGCCTCGCATGAAGCGCATAGGTCCTGATTGCCGGCTATGTGACCCTTTCAAGTGCTCATGGTGACATGCTTATCACTTGAACTAAACATCGATGTTCGTTGAGCTAAGATCAAAAATCAAACGAACGTCGATGATTATTTATTGCCTTAAGAAATAAGAGCTGCTGAGGTCTGCATGTGGCTGTGTTTGCCAGCTGCCTAATATCCAGCCAAGTCGTATTTTATATTATGAATAACATCAAAAATAGACGGTCGAACATACATTGTTGTAACTAATGTCTTATCTTATTTTACATAAAAGAAATCAAATAGATATTAGTTAATTTGTACATATATGTTTGTTTACATTCTCATTGCTCATTGGTGTCGAAGGCAAATCGTCTGCAGCTGACCAGCCGCAACAGGAAACAGGCAAAACGCAAAAGAACAAACAACAACAACACGAGATGGTTGTCGCTGGTAGAAAGCACAAGCTGCACAATGTTTTAATACCCTTTGTTACAATATTCAATTGAAGTCAATGCAATTTTTAATATGTATTTGTGTACTATAAGACATTTAAGGTTAGGTATATGAATACAAAATGTGTTTATTTTATGGTTAGTGTTAATTTGGTATTTAGTCATTTTAAACCTGTTCAATAAGTCATTAATGATCTACCTTATTTCCAATATATACATACGCATATATGATTGAAGTCATATATAAGTATCTCACGATTGACCATACAATTTGACAAAAATCATATATCATATCCATGACGGAGTCCCTGGAGAGCATGCAGCCCTTGATCCTCTTTGCAGACGCAACATTTTCAAGGCGGAAGCAACTGGATGGCGTGATAGCGTAACGTTGGCTTCCAGGCCAGGGCTAAATATCCAAAACTGGTATCACCCGTGTGGTTGGCGGGCATTAGAATATCCTCCACAGTATGTCACTGCTTGTCGTATGAGGTGACTAAAAGGGACACCTGGATTTCCAGTCCCGGGTTATTTTAGCCTAAACTGGTATTACCCGTGTGGTTGGCGGTTGACTACAAGAGACACCACTTCTGGTGCCCTAAATCCGAGTCTGTCAGGACAAAAAATAGAAAGGCCAAACAATAGGGAGGCCAAACGAGTCCTTTAGTCGGTACCACAGGTTGAGTTAGCCCTCCAAGGCTGCTCATTGAGGTAGGCCCCCTTGTGAGAGTATCGTGGTGGTTGTGTTTCCGCTGATAGTTCCAACCCTCACCAATTGGGTTAATGTACACCCGAACAGTGTGCATTTAAAAACTGGTACCGTAAAAGGGGCACTAGTTTGGCGCTTAAACCAAACTCGCTGTGCTATATCCTCGGATATATGAGCACCGTGGTTGTAATCCCTCATATGGAAAACGTCACGGTGAATAAGCACTATGGAGATATAATACGAATGTCCCTATCTACTCAGTTTGATTTTGATTGCTGTCGCGAGCGGACGTATTTTCGTTTATTTGCGCCTTGTAGTCAAGTCAAGTTTTCGTTATCAGCATCAGCATTGTTGTTTTTCGGCTTTTGTTTGTTTGCTTACTTGCGTACATCAAAACAGGATAAGCAAGCAACGGTAAAAACATACGATCGGTGTCGATGTATGTATTAGTGCGCACGTGTGCACAAGCAGTCCAAGCAACACCAACAGGTGGCGCCCTAGTTACTCCACACACACCAGAAAAGCGTAGTGCGGGATAACGCCGCAAGAGAGCGCCATGGCTCCGCGCAGCCGCTCATTGAGCGAGCTTGCTGTTACCTCTGATGCATCCGACATAAGCGCTGCGTTGAAGAAATACGCGCGCAGGCGATAAAGGCCAAAGGCAGAAGGGCCAGAGAGATGCTCACCAAGTTTTCTGACGAGGGAATGGTGAGGAAGTACGCGTTGCTGGATTCTGCCGCCGTTGCTGCCACCATGGACACCACCGCCGACGCTTACGCCGCCCCACCGTCCCCTCGTCTGCCCTCTCTATCGACCCCGCTGACCCTGACGTTGCCACCACCACCGTTCCCGATACCATCCGCGTTGCCATCCCCGCCGTCCCCGTCGCCGCCATCGTCGCCACCACAATTCCTGTCGCCGTCTACCCCGTTGTCGCTGATGCCGCCACGGCTCCTAAGCCGCTTACGGCAACGCTCGCTACCTTCCGTGCCGCAAACAAGCGTGCTGCACGCCCGACGACTGTTGCTATGGACACGGAGTCCAGCCAGATGGAACTCGCAGCGATCCAGCGCGCTGTGAAGGAGGCTGTGCTGCACGCTAGGCTGGAGCCAGCTGCAGCCATGCAGATCTTTGACGCCGCCGCCAAGTACGAAGCTCTGGTTGCGAAACTGGTTGTCCACGCTGGTGTCCTGGAGGGCAGTTTGGAGAAGAGGGATGCCACTCCAACCACGCACATCCGGCCGACTGTCTTCCCGGCTCCAGCCGCCGCTGCGATTGCCCCAACTGCTGCCCCGAGAGCAAGGTAGGCTGTGGAGACATGGTCGTCTGTCGTCACCAGCAACGACGCGAACTT
>JAWNNS010000175.1:0-20766 GCA_035044605.1 Scaptomyza cyrtandrae | reverse complement strand
ATCCCCATCAAATTTGGGAATTGTTATGAGAGGCAAGTTTATGTCATTGGTGCACCGCATATTGTTTATTGATGCTAGTGCCCCTTGTACATCAATTTCTGCCTGTATATACTCCTTTGAATCATACCCATTTTCTTCTGGGTTTTCAACTTCCTCATATAGTCGAAAATGGACCTCTTGAATTTGAGCCCATAGATTCTTTATGAGCTCTAGTACTGAGTGCTCAATAGGAGTTTTTTGGTGCAATGCGCGATATAAGGATGCGATCATTGCACCTTGTCGTCGGCACAACGCAATCACCTTGGGTCACAGGGTTGTTTGCTTACGCTGTCCATCGCCAATCTCAAGCTTCTTGCTTGTGGCTTGATTTTTCTTTTTTTGATTACTTCTAAGAACTTCAGAGCTGTTGTTCTTATGTCCTCAAAAAAGGCGAAGTATCCATGATTTTGTGATAGCCCGCCAGATTTTCTTATGACGTCATCATTTTCCTTGACAATATTCCATTTCTCATTCAGAGAATATGCTTTGATTTTGAGGTAGCCGGACTTAGACTTTCTATCCGCGGAGTCCTTTTTGTAGTTAGATATCAGCCTTTAAATCTGATGGCTGACATCTTGCTGGACATCAAGTAACTCATCGATGGTTACTTTTCTGATGCCATTTTAACTGATATTTTGTCGCTTGTTGGACTTTTACAGATGTGTACTTGTATATCTGTTTTTAAACAGTTTTTAGTCGCTTGATGGACTTTGTAAGAATGCTGTGGTCGTTTATCTAACGAGAGCAACTGGATCCTGAAGTGTCGCCTAGTTGACAACTTCAGTAATTCACACTAACACAAATATCGTGATTGTGTTAGGTGGTTGTAGTTAGTTACACTAACACAAGTATAGTGAATTGTGTTAGCTGGTTTAAAGTCTTCTTTTGACTGTCGCCTTGTTGACAACTTCAGTTAAGGATTTGGTCCTTTTGTCGCCTACTTGACAACTTCAGTAAGGGATTCGGATGAGTTAGTTATCCTTTGTCGCCTAGTTGACAACTTCAGATATCCACTCGTCGGGGTCACCAAAATGTTTGTGTATGTTTGAAGGGAAGTATTTAGTACATAAACTGACTACTAAGTCGTTGTGTAATGACTTTATCAACAGATTTACACGAGCTGTGCGTGTCTTTGGTTGTACACCGATGCCTTCAATTCTTCGTGGGGAGTCGTATCGTTTTAAACATAATGAAGAGGCGAGTCGTTTTGATATTACGTTAATATGTCATCCAGAATCCAACAAAGCCTTGAAAGAAGATTGTTGTCCATTATTTCCGTGGACTATTACCTTTGCTGTTGCAAGTAGATTTATGTTTTTGCTACTTGCTACAATTGGATTTTCTTGCTCCATTGAAAAATTTTCCAAATGCTGCAGCGTGTTTGGTCTTTTTTGGCCCTTTAAGCATTTCAAGCGAATTCGGCAAACCTTTGTCATGTGATCTCCTTTCAGGCAGTTAAAGCAATTGCATCCAATTCAAACTCTCAGCGGCTGACTTTGCACGGAAATTGTCGCACCGAAATATCACTTGATTAGACTTTTTTCAATACAGACAATTCATTCTTGTAGTTGAGGAGATGCTCAAGCTGCTTCCATCGAGTCTTTTTTGGCGTTGCTGTGTGTTTTGTTCCGCTAGCTAAAACACGAACTCTTTGTTCGAGAAACTGGTGCTTGGTGCCCAGTTTTTGTATTTGCTTCGAATCGCATTGATTGCTCGTACAGTGTCTTATTTGTGCTGTGGAGCTTATTTCCAATCCGAGTCCCTTGAAAGATGCGAGGGACTCCAAAGTGACTATGTATAGTTCCTTGAGCGACTTTTCATTGTCGTTGGGTTGTCGTACGCGTCAACCAAGATGTTCCATGCGTGGAGGTAGTTATCCTCTTTCAAGTCGATTTGGCGGATTAATCTTTCTGCCTCACCGATCACGCTGGTTTTAAGATACCACATTTTTCGGATTGTCGGCATGTTGGTTTTGTGTACCATGGACACAAACATTTCAAAGAATTGTATCCATTTTCAGATATCCCCATCAAATTTGGGAATTGTTATGCGAGGCAAGTTTATGTCATTGGAGCACCGCATATTGTTTATTGATGGTAGTGCCCCTTGTACATCAATTTCTGCCGTATATACTCCTTTGAATCATACCCATTTTCTTCTGGGTTTTCAACTTCCTCATACAGTCGAAAATGGACCTCTTGAATTTGAGCCCATAGATTCTTTATGAGCTCTAGTACTGAGTGCTCAATAGGAATTTTTTGGTGCAATGCGCGATATAAGGATGCGATCATTGCACCTTGTCGTCGGCACAACGCAATCACCTTGGGTCACAGGGTTGTTTGCTTACGCTGTCCATCGCCAATCTCAAGCTTCTTGCTTGTGGCTTGATTTATGGTTTTGATTACTTCTAAGAACTTCAGAACTGTTGTTCTTATGTCCTCATAAAAGGCGAAGTATCCATGATTTTCTGATAGCCCGCCAGATTTTCTTATGACGTCATCATTTTCCTTGACAATATTCCATTTCTCATTCAGAGAATATGCTTTGATTTTGAGGTAGCCGGACTTAGACTTTCTATCAGCGGAGTCCTTTTTGTAGTTAGATATCAGCCTTTAAATCTGATGGCTGACATCTTGCTGGACATCAAGTAACTCATCGATGGTTACTTTTCTGATGCCATTTTAACTGATATTTTGTCGCTTGTTGGACTTTTACAGATGTGTACTTGTATATCTGTTTTTAAACAGTTTTTAGTCGCTTGATGGACTTTGTAAGAATGCTGTGGTCGTTTATCTAACGAGAGCAACTGGATCCTGAAGTGTCGCCTAGTTGACAACTTCAGTAATTCACACTAACACAAATATCGTGATTGTGTTAGGTGGTTGTAGTTAGTTACACTAACACAAGTATAGTGAATTGTGTTATCTGGTTTAAAGTCTTCTTTTGACTGTCGCCTTGTTGACAACTTCAGTTAAGGATTTGGTCCTTTTGTCGCCTACTTGACAACTTCAGTAAGGGATTCGGATGAGTTAGTTATCCTTTGTCGCCTAGTTGACAACTTCAGATATCCACTCGTCGGGGTCACCAAAATGTTTGTGTATGTTTGAAGGGAAGTATTTAGTACATAAACTGACTACTAAGTCGTTGTGTAATGACTTTATCAACAGATTTACACGAGCTGTGCGTGTCTTTGGTTGTACACCGATGCCTTCAATTCTTCGTGGGGAGTCGTATCGTTTTAAACATAATGAAGAGGCGAGTCGTTTTGATATTACGTTAATATGTCATCCAGAATCCAACAAAGCCTTGAAAGAAGATTGTTGTCCATTATTTCCGTGGACTATTACCTTTGCTGTTGCAAGTAGATTTATGTTTTTGCTACTTGCTACAATTGGATTTTCTTGCTCCATTGAAAAATTTTCCAAATGCTGCAGCGTGTTTGGTCTTTTTTGGCCCTTTAAGCATTTCAAGCGAATTCGGCAAACCTTTGTCATGTGATCTCCTTTCAGGCAGTTAAAGCAATTGCATCCAATTCAAACTCTCAGCGGCTGACTTTGCACGGAAATTGTCGCACCGAAATATCACTTGATTAGACTTTTTTCAATACAGACAATTCATTCTTGTAGTTGAGGAGATGCTCAAGCTGCTTCCATCGAGTCTTTTTTGGCGTTGCTGTGTGTTTTGTTCCGCTAGCTAAAACACGAACTCTTTGTTCGAGAAACTGGTGCTTGGTGCCCAGTTTTTGTATTTGCTTCGAATTGCATTGATTGCTCGTACAGTGTCTTATTTGTGCTGTGGAGCTTATTTCCAATCCGAGTCCCTTGAAAGATGCGAGGGACTCCAAAGTGACTATGTATAGTTCCTTGAGCGACTTTTCATTGTCGTTGGGTTGTCGTACGCGTCAACCAAGATGTTCCATGCGTGGAGGTAGTTATCCTCTTTCAAGTCGATTTAGCGGATTAATCTTTCTGCCTCACCGATCACGCTGGCTTTAAGATACCACATTTTCCGGATTGTCGGCATGTTGGTTTTGTGTACCATGGACACAAACATTTCAAAGAATTGTATCCATTTTCAGATATCCCCATCAAATTTGGGAATTGTTATGAGAGGCAAGTTTATGTCATTGGAGCACCGCATATTGTTTATTGATGGTAGTGCCCCTTGTACATCAATTTCTGCCGTATATACTCCTTTGAATCATACCCATTTTCTTCTGGGTTTTCAACTTCCTCATACAGTCGAAAATGGACCTCTTGAATTTGAGCCCATAGATTCTTTATGAGCTCTAGTACTCAGTGCTCAATAGGAGTTTTTTGGTGCAATGCGCGATATAAGGATGCGATCATTGCACCTTGTCGTCGGCACAACGCAATCACCTTGGGTCACAGGGTTGTTTGCTTACGCTGTCCATCGCCAATCTCAAGCTTCTTGCTTGTGGCTTGATTTATGGTTTTGATTACTTCTAAGAACTTCAGAACTGTTGTTCTTATGTCCTCATAAAAGGCGAAGTATCCATGATTTTGTGATAGCCCGCCAGATTTTCTTATGACGTCATCATTTTCCTTGACAATATTCCATTTCTCATTCAGAGAATATGCTTTGATTTTGAGGTAGCCGGACTTAGACTTTCTATCAGCGGAGTCCTTTTTGTAGTTAGATATCAGCCTTTAAATCTGATGGCTGACATCTTGCTGGACATCAAGTAACTCATCGATGGTTACTTTTCTGATGCCATTTTAACTGATATTTTGTCGCTTGTTGGACTTTTACAGATGTGTACTTGTATATCTGTTTTTAAACAGTTTTTAGTCGCTTGATGGACTTTGTAAGAATGCTGTGGTCGTTTATCTAACGAGAGCAACTGGATCCTGAAGTGTCGCCTAGTTGACAACTTCAGTAATTCACACTAACACAAATATCGTGATTGTGTTAGGTGGTTGTAGTTAGTTACACTAACACAAGTATAGTGAATTGTGTTATCTGGTTTAAAGTCTTCTTTTGACTGTCGCCTTGTTGACAACTTCAGTTAAGGATTTGGTCCTTTTGTCGCCTACTTGACAACTTCAGTAAGGGATTCGGATGAGTTAGTTATCCTTTGTCGCCTAGTTGACAACTTCAGATATCCACTCGTCGGGGTCACCAAAATGTTTGTGTATGTTTGAAGGGAAGTATTTAGTACATAAACTGACTACTAAGTCGTTGTGTAATGACTTTATCAACAGATTTACACGAGCTGTGCGTGTCTTTGGTTGTACACCGATGCCTTCAATTCTTCGTGGGGAGTCGTATCGTTTTAAACATAATGAAGAGGCGAGTCGTTTTGATATTACGTTAATATGTCATCCAGAATCCAACAAAGCCTTGAAAGAAGATTGTTGTCCATTATTTCCGTGGACTATTACCTTTGCTGTTGCAAGTAGATTTATGTTTTTGCTACTTGCTACAATTGGATTTTCTTGCTCCATTGAAAAATTTTCCAAATGCTGCAGGCGTGTTTGGTCTTTTTTGGCCCTTTAAGCATTTCAAGCGAATTCGGCAAACCTTTGTCATGTGATCTCCTTTCAGGCAGTTAAAGCAATTGCATCCAATTCAAACTCTCAGTGGCTGACTTTGCACGGAAATTGTCGCACCGAAATATCACTTGATTAGACTTTTTTCAATACAGACAATTCTTTCTTGTAGTTGAGGAGATGCTCAAGCTGCTTCCATCGAGTCTTTTTTGGCGTTGCTGTGTGTTTTGCTTCCGCTAGCTAAAACACAAACTCTTTGTTCGAGAAACTGGTGCTTGGTGCCCAGTTTTTGTATTTGCTTCGAATTGCATTGATTGCTCGTACAGTGTCTTATTTGTGCTGTGGAGCTTATTTCCAATCCGAGTCCCTTGAAAGATGCGAGGGACTCCAAAGTGACTATGTATAGTTCCTTGTCGTTGGGTTGTCGTACGCGTCAACCAAGATGTTCCATGCGTGGAGGTAGTTATCCTCTTTCAAGTCGATTTGGCGGATTAATCTTTCTGCCTCACCGATCACGCTGGTTTTAAGATACCACATTTTCCGGATTGTCGGCATGTTGGTATTGTGTACCATGGACACAAACATTTCAAAGAATTGTATCCATTTTCAGATATCCCCATCAAATTTGGGAATTGTTATGAGAGGCAAGTTTATGTCATTGGAGCACCGCATATTGTTTATTGATGGTAGTGCCCCTTGTACATCAATTTCTGCCGTATATACTCCTTTGAATCATACCCATTTTCTTCTGGGTTTTCAACTTCCTCATACAGTCGAAAATGGACCTCTTGAATTTGAGCCCATAGATTCTTTATGAGCTCTAGTACTGAGTGCTCAATAGGAATTTTTTGGTGCAATGCGCGATATAAGGATGCGATCATTGCACCTTGTCGTCGGCACAACGCAATCACCTTGGGTCACAGGGTTGTTTGCTTACGCTGTCCATCGCCAATCTCAAGCTTCTTGCTTGTGGCTTGATTTATGGTTTTGATTACTTCTAAGAACTTCAGAACTGTTGTTCTTATGTCCTCATAAAAGGCGAAGTATCAATGATTTTGTGATAGCCCGCCAGATTTTCTTATGACGTCATCATTTTCCTGGACAATATTCCATTTCTCATTCAGAGAATATGCTTTGATTTTGAGGTAGCCGGACTTAGACTTTCTATCAGCGGAGTCCTTTTTGTAGTTAGATATCAGCCTTTAAATCTGATGGCTGACATCTTGCTGGACATCAAGTAACTCATCGATGGTTACTTTTCTGATGCCATTTTAACTGATATTTTGTCGCTTGTTGGACTTTTACAGATGTGTACTTGTATATCTGTTTTTAAACAGTTTTTAGTCGCTTGATGGACTTTGTAAGAATGCTGTGGTCGTTTATCTAACGAGAGCAACTGGATCCTGAAGTGTCGCCTAGTTGACAACTTCAGTAATTCACACTAACACAAATATCGTGATTGTGTTAGGTGGTTGTAGTTAGTTACACTAACACAAGTATAGTGAATTGTGTTATCTGGTTTTAAGTCTTCTTTTGACTGTCGCCTTGTTGACAACTTCAGTTAAGGATTTGGTCCTTTTGTCGCCTACTTGACAACTTCAGTAAGGGATTCGGATGAGTTAGTTATCCTTTGTCGCCTAGTTGACAACTTCAGATATCCACTCGTCGGGGTCACCAAAATGTTTGTGTATGTTTGAAGGGAAGTATTTAGTACATAAACTGACTACTAAGTCGTTGTGTAATGACTTTATCAACAGATTTACACGAGCTGTGCGTGTCTTTGGTTGTACACCGATGCCTTCAATTCTTCGTGGGGAGTCGTATCGTTTTAAACATAATGAAGAGGCGAGTCGTTTTGATATTACGTTAATATGTCATCCAGAATCCAACAAAGCCTTGAAAGAAGATTGTTGTCCATTATTTCCGTGGACTATTACCTTTGCTGTTGCAAGTAGATTTATGTTTTTGCTACTTGCTACAATTGGATTTTCTTGCTCCATTGAAAAATTTTCCAAATGCTGCAGCGTGTTTGGTCTTTTTTGGCCCTTTAAGCATTTCAAGCGAATTCGGCAAACCTTTGTCATGTGATCTCCTTTCAGGCAGTTAAAGCAATTGCATCCAATTCAAACTCTCAGTGGCTGACATTGCTCGGAAATTGTCGCACCGAAATATCACTTGATTAGACTTTTTTCAATACAGACAATTCTTTCTTGTAGTTGAGGAGATGCTCAAGCTGCTTCCATCGAGTCTTTTTTGGCGTTGCTGTGTGTTTTGCTTCCGCTAGCTAAAACACAAACTCTTTGTTCGAGAAACTGGTGCTTGGTGCCCAGTTTTTGTATTTGCTTCGAATTGCATTGATTGCTCGTACAGTGTCTTATTTGTGCTGTGGAGCTTATTTCCAATCCGAGTCCCTTGAAAGATGCGAGGGACTCCAAAGTGACTATGTATAGTTCCTTGTCGTTGGGTTGTCGTACGCGTCAACCAAGATGTTCCATGCGTGGAGGTAGTTATCCTCTTTCAAGTCGATTTGGCGGATTAATCTTTCTGCCTCACCGATCACGCTGGTTTTAAGATACCACATTTTCCGGATTGTCGGCATGTTGGTTTTGTGTACCATGGACACAAACATTTCAAAGAATTGTATCCATTTTCAGATATCCCCATCAAATTTGGGAATTGTTATGAGAGGCAAGTTTATGTCATTGGAGCACCGCATATTGTTTATTGATGGTAGTGCCCCTTGTACATCAATTTCTGCCGTATATACTCCTTTGAATCATACCCATTTTCTTCTGGGTTTTCAACTTCCTCATACAGTCGAAAATGGACCTCTTGAATTTGAGCCCATAGATTCTTTATGAGCTCTAGTACTCAGTGCTCAATAGGAGTTTTTTGGTGCAATGCGCGATATAAGGATGCGATCATTGCACCTTGTCGTCGGCACAACGCAATCACCTTGGGTCACAGGGTTGTTTGCTTACGCTGTCCATCGCCAATCTCAAGCTTCTTGCTTGTGGCTTGATTTATGGTTTTGATTACTTCTAAGAACTTCAGAACTGTTGTTCTTATGTCCTCATAAAAGGCGAAGTATCCATGATTTTGTGATAGCCCGCCAGATTTTCTTATGACGTCATCATTTTCCTTGACAATATTCCATTTCTCATTCAGAGAATATGCTTTGATTTTGAGGTAGCCGGACTTAGACTTTCTATCAGCGGAGTCCTTTTTGTAGTTAGATATCAGCCTTTAAATCTGATGGCTGACATCTTGCTGGACATCAAGTAACTCATCGATGGTTACTTTTCTGATGCCATTTTAACTGATATTTTGTCGCTTGTTGGACTTTTACAGATGTGTACTTGTATATCTGTTTTTAAACAGTTTTTAGTCGCTTGATGGACTTTGTAAGAATGCTGTGGTCGTTTATCTAACGAGAGCAACTGGATCCTGAAGTGTCGCCTAGTTGACAACTTCAGTAATTCACACTAACACAAATATCGTGATTGTGTTAGGTGGTTGTAGTTAGTTACACTAACACAAGTATAGTGAATTGTGTTATCTGGTTTAAAGTCTTCTTTTGACTGTCGCCTTGTTGACAACTTCAGTTAAGGATTTGGTCCTTTTGTCGCCTACTTGACAACTTCAGTAAGGGATTCGGATGAGTTAGTTATCCTTTGTCGCCTAGTTGACAACTTCAGATATCCACTCGTCGGGGTCACCAAAATGTTTGTGTATGTTTGAAGGGAAGTATTTAGTACATAAACTGACTACTAAGTCGTTGTGTAATGACTTTATCAACAGATTTACACGAGCTGTGCGTGTCTTTGGTTGTACACCGATGCCTTCAATTCTTCGTGGGGAGTCGTATCGTTTTAAACATAATGAAGAGGCGAGTCGTTTTGATATTACGTTAATATGTCATCCAGAATCCAACAAAGCCTTGAAAGAAGATTGTTGTCCATTATTTCCGTGGACTATTACCTTTGCTGTTGCAAGTAGATTTATGTTTTTGCTACTTGCTACAATTGGATTTTCTTGCTCCATTGAAAAATTTTCCAAATGCTGCAGCGTGTTTGGTCTTTTTTGGCCCTTTAAGCATTTCAAGCGAATTCGGCAAACCTTTGTCATGTGATCTCCTTTCAGGCAGTTAAAGCAATTGCATCCAATTCAAACTCTCAGTGGCTGACTTTGCTCGGAAATTGTTGCACCGAAATATCACTTGATTAGACTTTTTTCAATACAGACAATTCTTTCTTGTAGTTGAGGAGATGCTCAAGCTGCTTCCATCGAGTCTTTTTTGGCGTTGCTGTGTGTTTTGCTTCCGCTAGCTAAAACACAAACTCTTTGTTCGAGAAACTGGTGCTTGGTGCCCAGTTTTTGTATTTGCTTCGAATTGCATTGATTGCTCGTACAGTGTCTTATTTGTGCTGTGGAGCTTATTTCCAATCCGAGTCCCTTGAAAGATGCGAGGGACTCCAAAGTGACTATGTATAGTTCCTTGTCGTTGGGTTGTCGTACGCGTCAACCAAGATGTTCCATGCGTGGAGGTAGTTATCCTCTTTCAAGTCGATTTGGCGGATTAATCTTTCTGCCTCACCGATCACGCTGGTTTTAAGATACCACATTTTCCGGATTGTCGGCATGTTGGTTTTGTGTACCATGGACACAAACATTTCAAAGAATTGTATCCATTTTCAGATATCCCCATCAAATTTGGGAATTGTTATGAGAGGCAAGTTTATGTCATTGGAGCACCGCATATTGTTTATTGATGGTAGTGCCCCTTGTACATCAATTTCTGCCGTATATACTCCTTTGAATCATACCCATTTTCTTCTGGGTTTTCAACTTCCTCATACAGTCGAAAATGGACCTCTTGAATTTGAGCCCATAGATTCTTTATGAGCTCTAGTTCTCAGTGCTCAATAGGAGTTTTTTGGTGCAATGCGCGATATAAGGATGCGATCATTGCACCTTGTCGTCGGCACAACGCAATCACCTTGGGTCACAGGGTTGTTTGCTTACGCTGTCCATCGCCAATCTCAAGCTTCTTGCTTGTGGCTTGATTTATGGTTTTGATTACTTCTAAGAACTTCAGAACTGTTGTTCTTATGTCCTCATAAAAGGCGAAGTATCCATGATTTTGTGATAGCCCGCCAGATTTTCTTATGACGTCATCATTTTCCTTGACAATATTCCATTTCTCATTCAGAGAATATGCTTTGATTTTGAGGTAGCCGGACTTAGACTTTCTATCAGCGGAGTCCTTTTTGTAGTTAGATATCAGCCTTTAAATCTGATGGCTGACATCTTGCTGGACATCAAGTAACTCATCGATGGTTACTTTTCTGATGCCATTTTAACTGATATTTTGTCGCTTGTTGGACTTTTACAGATGTGTACTTGTATATCTGTTTTTAAACAGTTTTTAGTCGCTTGATGGACTTTGTAAGAATGCTGTGGTCGTTTATCTAACGAGAGCAACTGGATCCTGAAGTGTCGCCTAGTTGACAACTTCAGTAATTCACACTAACACAAATATCGTGATTGTGTTAGGTGGTTGTAGTTAGTTACACTAACACAAGTATAGTGAATTGTGTTATCTGGTTTTAAGTCTTCTTTTGACTGTCGCCTTGTTGACAACTTCAGTTAAGGATTTGGTCCTTTTGTCGCCTACTTGACAACTTCAGTAAGGGATTCGGATGAGTTAGTTATCCTTTGTCGCCTAGTTGACAACTTCAGATATCCACTCGTCGGGGTCACCAAAATGTTTGTGTATGTTTGAAGGGAAGTATTTAGTACATAAACTGACTACTAAGTCGTTGTGTAATGACTTTATCAACAGATTTACACGAGCTGTGCGTGTCTTTGGTTGTACACCGATGCCTTCAATTCTTCGTGGGGAGTCGTATCGTTTTAAACATAATGAAGAGGCGAGTCGTTTTGATATTACGTTAATATGTCATCCAGAATCCAACAAAGCCTTGAAAGAAGATTGTTGTCCATTATTTCCGTGGACTATTACCTTTGCTGTTGCAAGTAGATTTATGTTTTTGCTACTTGCTACAATTGGATTTTCTTGCTCCATTGAAAAATTTTCCAAATGCTGCAGCGTGTTTGGTCTTTTTTGGCCCTTTAAGCATTTCAAGCGAATTCGGCAAACCTTTGTCATGTGATCTCCTTTCAGGCAGTTAAAGCAATTGCATCCAATTTAAACTCTCAGTGGCTGACTTTGCACGGAAATTGTCGCACCGAAATATCACTTGATTAGACTTTTTTCAATACAGACAATTCTTTCTTGTAGTTGAGGAGATGCTCAAGCTGCTTCCATCGAGTCTTTTTTGGCGTTGCTGTGTGTTTTGCTTCCGCTAGCTAAAACACAAACTCTTTGTTCGAGAAACTGGTGCTTGGTGCCCAGTTTTTGTATTTGCTTCGAATTGCATTGATTGCTCGTACAGTGTCTTATTTGTGCTGTGGAGCTTATTTCCAATCCGAGTCCCTTGAAAGATGCGAGGGACTCCAAAGTGACTATGTATAGTTCCTTGTCGTTGGGTTGTCGTACGCGTCAACCAAGATGTTCCATGCGTGGAGGTAGTTATCCTCTTTCAAGTCGATTTGGCGGATTAATCTTTCTGCCTCACCGATCACGCTGGTTTTAAGATACCACATTTTCCGGATTGTCGGCATGTTGGTATTGTGTACCATGGACACAAACATTTCAAAGAATTGTATCCATTTTCAGATATCCCCATCAAATTTGGGAATTGTTATGAGAGGCAAGTTTATGTCATTGGAGCACCGCATATTGTTTATTGATGGTAGTGCCCCTTGTACATCAATTTCTGCCGTATATACTCCTTTGAATCATACCCATTTTCTTCTGGGTTTTCAACTTCCTCATACAGTCGAAAATGGACCTCTTGAATTTGAGCCCATAGATTCTTTATGAGCTCTAGTACTGAGTGCTCAATAGGAAATTTTTGGTGCAATGCGCGATATAAGGATGCGATCATTGCACCTTGTCGTCGGCACAACGCAATCACCTTGGGTCACAGGGTTGTTTGCTTACGCTGTCCATCGCCAATCTCAAGCTTCTTGCTTGTGGCTTGATTTATGGTTTTGATTACTTCTAAGAACTTCAGAACTGTTGTTCTTATGTCCTCATAAAAGGCGAAGTATCAATGATTTTGTGATAGCCCGCCAGATTTTCTTATGACGTCATCATTTTCCTGGACAATATTCCATTTCTCATTCAGAGAATCAGCTTTGATTTTGTGGTAGCCGGACTTAGACTTTCTATCAGCGGAGTCCTTTTTGTAGCTAGATATCAGCCTTTGAATTTGATTGCTGACATCTTGCTGGACATCAAGTAACTCATCGATGGATACTTTTTCTGATGCCGTTATAACTAATTTTTTGGCGATTGTTGGACTTTTACAGATGTGTACTTGTATATCTGTTTTTAATCAGTTTTTAGTCGCTTGATGGACTTCGTAAAAATGCTGTGGTCGTTTATCTAACGAGAGCAACTGGATCCTGAAGTGTCGCCTAGTTGACAACTTCAGTAATTCACACTTTCACAAAAATCGTGATTGTGTTAGGTGGTTGCAGTTATTTACACTAACATTGAATTGTGTAAGCTTTTTTAAATTCTTCTTTTGACTGTCGCCTTGTTGACAACTTCAGTTAAGGATTTGGTCCTTTTGTCGCCTACTTGACAACTTCAGTAAGGGATTCGGATGAGTTAGTTATCCTTTGTCGCCTAGTTGACAACTTCAGATATCCACTTGTCGGGGTCACCAAAATGCTTGTGTATGTTTGAAGGGAAGTATTCAGTACGTAAGCTGACTGCTAAGTCGTTGTGTAATGACTTTATCAACAGATTTACACGAGCTGTGCGTGTCTTTAGTTGTCCACCAATGCCTTCAATTCTTCATGGGGAGTCGTATCGTTTTAAACATAATGAAGAGGCGAGTCGTTTTGACATTACGTTAATCTGTGATCCAAAATCTAACAAAGCCTTGAAAGAAGATTGTTGTCCATTATTTCCGTGGACTATTACCTTTGCTGTTGCTGTTTGTGGTAGCCGGACTTAGACTTTCTATCAGCGGAGTCTTTTTTGTAGTTAGATATCAGTCTTTGAATCTGATTGCTGACATCTTGCTGGACATCAAGTAACTCATCGATGGATACTTTTTCTGATGCCATTTTAACTGATTTTTTGTCGCTTGTTGGACTTTTACTGATGTGTACTTGTATATCTGTTTTTAATCAGTTTTTAGTCGCTTGATGGACTTTGTAAGAATGCTGTGGTCGTTTATCTAACGAGAGCAACTGGATCCTGAAGTGTCGCCTAGTTGACAACTTCAGTAATTCACAATAACACAAATATCGTGATTGTGTTAGGTGGTTGTAGTTAGTTACACTAAAACAAGTATAGTGAATTGTGTTAGCTGGTTTAAAGTCTTCTTTTGACTGTCGCCTTCTTGACAACTTCAATTAAGGATTTGGTCCTTTTGTCGCCTACTTGACAACTTCAGTAAGGGATTCGGATGAGTTAGTTATCCTTTGTCGCCTAGTTGACAACTTCAGATATCCACTCGTCGGGGTCACCAAAATGTTTGTGTAGGTTTGAAGGGAAGTATTTAGTACATAAACTGACTACTAAGTCGTTGTGTAAAAACTTTATCAACAGATTTACACGAGCTGTGCGTGTCTTTGGTTGTACATCGATGCCTTCAATTCTTCGTGGGGAGTCGTATCGTTTTAAACATAATGAAGAGGCGAGTCGTTTTGATATTACGTTAACATGTGATCCAGAATCCAACAAAGCCTTGAAAGAAGATTGTTGTCCATTATTTCCTTGAACTATTACCTTTGCTGTTGCAAGTAGATTTATGTTTTTGCTACTTGCTACAATTGGATTTTCTTGCTCCATTGAAAAATTTTCCAAATGCCGCAGCGTGTTTGGTCTTTTTTGGCACTTTCCTTTCAGGCTGTTGAATCAATTGCATCCAATTCAAACTCTCAGCGGCTGACTTTGCACGGAAATTGTCGCACTGAAATATCATTTGATATTTCAATTTTTTCAATACAGACAATCCTTTCTTGTAGTTGAGAAGATGCTCAAGCTGCTCCCATCGAGTCTTTTTAGGCATTGCTGTGTGTTTTGCTTCCGCTAGCTAAAACACGAACTCTTTGTTCGAGAAACTGGAGCTTGGTGTCCAGTTTTTGTATTTGTTTCGAATTTCGTTGATTGCTCGTACAGTGTCTTATTTGTGCTTTCGAGCCTATTTCGTATGACCGCTATTAATATTGGGTCCCACGTTAGATGTCCAATCCGAGTCCCTTGAGAGATGCGAGGGACTCCAAAGTGACTATGTATAGTTCCTTGTCGTTGGGTTGTCGTACGCGTCAACCAAGATGTTCCATGCGTGGAGGTAGTTATCCTCTTTCAAGTCGATTTGGTGGATTAATCTTTCTGCCTCACCGATCACGCTGGTTTTAAGATACCACATTTTCCGGATTGTCGGCATGTTGGTATTGTGTACCATGGACACAAACATTTCAAAGAATTGTATCCATTTTAAGATATCCCCATCAAATTTGGGAATTGTTATGAGAGGCAAGTTTATGTCATTGGTGCACCGCACATTGTTTATTGATGGTAGTGCCCCTTGTTCATCAATTTCTGCCGTATATACTCCTTTGAATCATACCCATTTTCTTCTGGGTTTTCAACTTCCTCATACAGTCGAAAATGGACCTCTTGAATTTGAGCCCATAGATTCTTTATCAGCTCTAGTACTGAGTGCTCAATAGGAAATTTTTGGTGCAATGCGCGATATAAGGATGCGATCATTGCACCTTGTCGTCGGCACAACGCAATCACCTTGGGTCACAGGGTTGTTTGCTTACGCTGTCCATCGCCAATCTCAAGCTTCTTGCTTGTGGCTTGATTTATGGTTTTGATTACTTCTAAGAACTTCAGAACTGTTGTTCTTATGTCCTCATAAAAGGCGAAGTATCAATGATTTTGTGATAGCCCGCCAGATTTTCTTATGACGTCATCATTTTCCTGGACAATATTCCATTTCTCATTCAGAGAATCAGCTTTGATTTTGTGGTAGCCGGACTTAGACTTTCTATCAGCGGAGTCCTTTTTGTAGCTAGATATCAGCCTTTGAATTTGATTGCTGACATCTTGCTGGACATCAAGTAACTCATCGATGGATACTTTTTCTGATGCCGTTATAACTAATTTTTTGGCGATTGTTGGACTTTTACAGATGTGTACTTGTATATCTGTTTTTAATCAGTTTTTAGTCGCTTGATGGACTTCGTAAAAATGCTGTGGTCGTTTATCTAACGAGAGCAACTGGATCCTGAAGTGTCGCCTAGTTGACAACTTCAGTAATTCACACTAACACAAATATCGTGGTTGTGTTAGGTGGTTGTAGTTAGTTACACTAACAGTGAATTGTGTAAGCTTTTTTAAAGTCTTCTTTTGACTGTCGCCTTGTTGACAACTTCAATAAAGGATTTGGTCCTTTTGTCGCCTACTTGACAACTTCAGTAAGGGATTCGGATGAGTTACTTATCCTTTGTCGCCTAGTTGACAACTTCAGATATCCACTTGTCGGGGTCAGCAAAATATTTGTGTGTGTTTGAAGGGAAGTATTCAGTACCTAAACTGACTACTAAGTCGTTGTGTAAAAACTTTATCAACAGATTTACACGAGCTGTGCGTGTCTTTGGTTGTCCACCAATGCCTTCAATTCTTCGTGGGGAGTCGTATCGTTTTAAACATAATGAAGAGGCGAGTCGTTTTGATATTACGTTAATCTGTTAATCTAACAAAGCCTTGAAAGAAGATTGTTGTCCATTATTTCCGTGGACTATTACCTTTGCTGTTGCAAGTATTTTCTTATGACGTCATCATTTTCCAGGACAGTCTTCCATTTCTCATTCAGAGAATATGCTTTGATTTTGAGGTAGCCGGACTTAGACTTTCTATCAGCGGAGTCCTTTTTGTAGTTAGATATCAGCCTTTAAATCTGATGGCTGACATCTTGCTGGACATCAAGTAACTCATCGATGGATACTTTTTCTGATGCCATTTTAACTGATTTTTTGTCGCTTGTTGGACTTTTACAGATGTGTACTTGTATATCTGTTTTTAATCAGTTTTTAGTCGCTTGATGGACTTCGTAAAAATGCTGTGGTCGTTTATCTAACGAGAGCAACTGGATCCTGAAGTGTCGCCTAGTTGACAACTTCAGTAATTCACACTAACACAAATATCGTGGTTGTGTTAGGTGGTTGTAGTTAGTTACACTAACAGTGAATTGTGTAAGCTTTTTTAAAGTCTTCTTTTGACTGTCGCCTTGTTGACAACTTCAATAAAGGATTTGGTCCTTTTGTCGCCTACTTGACAACTTCAGTAAGGGATTCGGATGAGTTACTTATCCTTTGTCGCCTAGTTGACAACTTCAGATATCCACTTGTCGGGGTCAGCAAAATATTTGTGTGTGTTTGAAGGGAAGTATTCAGTACCTAAACTGACTACTAAGTCGTTGTGTAAAAACTTTATCAACAGATTTACACGAGCTGTGCGTGTCTTTGGTTGTCCACCAATGCCTTCAATTCTTCGTGGGGAGTCGTATCGTTTTAAACATAATGAAGAGGCGAGTCGTTTTGATATTACGTTAATCTGTTAATCTAACAAAGCCTTGAAAGAAGATTGTTGTCCATTATTTCCGTGGACTATTACCTTTGCTGTTGCAAGTATTTTCTTATGACGTCATCATTTTCCAGGACAGTCTTCCATTTCTCATTCAGAGAATATGCTTTGATTTTGAGGTAGCCGGACTTAGACTTTCTATCAGCGGAGTCCTTTTTGTAGTTAGATATCAGCCTTTAAATCTGATGGCTGACATCTTGCTGGACATCAAGTAACTCATCGATGGATACTTTTTCTGATGCCATTTTAACTGATTTTTTGTCGCTTGTTGGACTTTTACTGATGTGTACTTGTATATCTGTTTTTTGTAAAAATGCTGTGGTCGTTTATCTAACGAGAGCAACTGGATCCTGAAGTGTCGCCTAGTTGACAACTTCAGTAATTCACACTAACACAAATATCGTGATTGTGTTAGGTGGTTGTAGTTAGTTACACTAAAACAAGTATAGTGAATTGTGTTAGCTGGTTTAAAGTCTTCTTTTGACTGTCGCCTTGTTGACAACTTCAATTAAGGATTTGGTCCTTTTGTCGCCTACTTGACAACTTCAGTAAGGGATTCGGATGAGTTAGTTATCCTTTGTCGCCTAGTTGACAACTTCAGATATCCACTCGTCGGGGTCACCAAAATGTTTGTGTAGGTTTGAAGGGAAGTATTCAGTACATAAACTGACTACTAAGTCGTTGTGTAATGACTTTATGAACAGATTTACACGAGCTGTGCGTGTCTTTGGTTGTACACCGATGCCTTCAATTCTTCGTGGGGAGTCGTATCGTTTTAAACATAATGAAGAGGCGAGTCGTTTTGATATTACGTTAATATTTGATCCAGAATCCAACAAAGCCTTGAAAGAAGATTGTTGTCCATTATTTCCTTGAACTATTACCTTTGCTGTTGCAAGTAGATTTATGTTTTTGCTACTTGCTACAATTGGATTTTCTTGCTCCATTGAAAAATTTTCCAAATGCCGCAGCGTGTTTGGTCTTTTTTGGCACTTTAAGCATTTCAAACAACTTCGGCAAACCTTTGTCATGTGATATCCTTTCAGGCTGTTGAAGCAATTGCATCCAATTCAAACTCTCAGTGGCACGGAAATTGTCGCACCGATATATGATTTGATTAGACTTTTTCCAATACAGACAATCCTTTCTTCTAGTTGAAGAAGATGCTCAAGCTGCTCCCATCGAGTCTTTTTTGGCATTGCTGTGTGTTTTGCTTCCGCTAGCTAAAACACGAACTCTTTGTTCGAGAAACTGGAGCATGGTGTCCAGTTTTTGTATTTGCTTCGAATTGCTTATTGATTGCTCGTACGCGTCAACCAAGATGTTCCATGCGTGGAGGTAGTTATCCTCTTTCAAGTCGATTTGGCGGATTAATCTTTCTGCCTCACCGATCACGCTGGTTTTAAGATACCACATTTTCCGGATTGTCGGCATGTTGGTATTGTGTACCATGGACACAAACATTTCAAAGAATTGTATCCATTTTAAGATATCCCCATCAAATTTGGGAATTGTTATGAGAGGCAAGTTTATGTCATTGGTGCACCGCATATTGTTTATTGATGGTAGTGCCCCTTGTACATCAATTTCTGCCGTATATACTCCTTTGAATCATACCCATTTTAGACGCCGTTTGAAACATTAAACAAAGTAATGACAACCTATGAAATTTTTATTAAAATCGGTTTAGAAACACCGGAGATATGGACATTCAAGTTATGTATGCAGTATGCGCGTACACACATACTTGCAAGCACTGACTGTACGCGTAAAGTATAGGGTTCAAGGTATCGTCCAGTCGGGATTTCTCGACTAGAGTTTCTTACTTGTTTTTACAACATTTGTCAGGCTTTAAAGTACTAAATTTTGTATAGGAGTAATATAAAAAAAAAGTTTTTGCTTGATTGTATTATATTTATGATGAGGGACAGTCTTTTCTTGTGAAAAAGTAAGGGATTCAAAATAATTATACCTTAAATCAGCGGCCGGGGAAACGGGGTAAGTTAACCCAATTCAATTTAAAACAATATGTGAGCACCTAAATTTAAAACTTAACGTAGCTTATAACGCATAATTTGCGCATCAATAATTGTCGTCTTTGCCTTGCACATTCGAATTTATCTAATCGCATAGATAACACTTCGTCTGGCTGCTCCGCATGGCTTATCTAATTCTCTCATATATACTCCTTTATACTCTCGTCCGCGCAGTAATATTAAAAGTTGAACTAAACATACAAACGAATATGCTACCAACTTAATGGTGCAAAACTCTAAAAACCGAATAAACAAATGAGAGAAAATAATGCAAAGTTATCGTGTTTTGCATTTAGTAAAATAATTCACAAACCTTTTTGTAATTTCGAACATAGGTGAACACAAAATAGTGCCTCCTTTAAACATTTGGTGACCCCGACGTAATTTTTTTACATCTTTCATGGTGTGTGTTGTTGTTAAAGTGTTAAATTGAATTATTATAAACTATTGTGATAATAATAATAATATGCGTCTTCTGCATAATTCGATGCAAAGACCACAAACGCGCTCGATCGCACAAACGCTCTCGCACACACACGCAAACACATTCGAACAGTTTCGCTCTCGGCTTAACGAGGAGCACACTCTTTCGTCTCCGCCTGCCCGCCCGCACTATTGCACTTTTACTCTGCTCAGCAACGCGCTGCGCTAGAACTTTCGGCAACGCAGCGGTCATTGACTTATACCTGCCGTTAATCTCTTGTGCATTTCGTTCATCCGTTGTTTCGCCAACAACATACATATGTGCTTATTCGACAGTGATGATCGCGTGAGTCTATCGTGACTAACGTTAAAAAATGTCTGTGTCTTACGTTAAAAATGACTTTGACCTTTACAAAGCAAAGGCAGAGTCAGTAACTCGGCAACTTAAGGCATTAAACGCGTTTTTAGCTGCAAAGCAGCTCATGCATTTTGATGAAGTTGAACTGCAGGCTCGACTGGATCTAATCAGCGAAATACGGTTTAGCATTGATGCCGCGCAATCGAGTCATGAGAGGATTATGTGTACCATGTACAACACCGTCGTCGGCCAAAACGAGGAATCATGCAACGTGGAAAAGTTTCAGCATCTGCGATCATGCCTTACAGGACCAGCTTTGGAAGCGATTCGCGCTTTCGAACCAACGACAGATAATTATGACAAAGCGATGGAATTGTTAATAAATCGTTTTGACAATAAATTGTTGCGTTTTCAGACATTCGTACGGTCAATATTTAGGCTCTCAGGTGTTGAAAGGGGTTCGGCGAGCAGTCTGTGTCAATTAAGTGACAACATCAATTCGCATCTACGCGCGTTGCACACACTGGCATCTGCTCAGGAAATAACAGATGGATTGCTGATTCACCTCACCACATCCAAATTAGATCAAGCCACGCAGGAGAAATGGGAAGAAGCATTGCCCCTGAAAGGTCTGCCGAAATGGACCGACATGGC
>JAWNNS010000174.1:0-57570 GCA_035044605.1 Scaptomyza cyrtandrae | reverse complement strand
CCTATAAATATTGTGACCTTTTCGTTAATAAAGTTAGTGTTTTAGTGTCTTAGCATCACCGCATTCAATACTATTCACTCATTTCTACCATCGCACTTACTGTGCGCATCGAAGGACCTCCCTCTCCGTAGTCAAACCTAGTTACAAGTGCTAGTTGCGACGCCACTTAGTAGTCAGTTTATATTTATATCCCCGACGAGTGGATATCTGAAGTTGTCAACTAGGCGACAAAGGATAACTAACTCATCCGAATCAATCACTGAAGTTGTCAAGTAGGCGACAAAAGGACCAAATCCTTAATTGAAGTTGTCAACAAGGCGACAGTCAAAAGGAGACTTTACACCAGCTAACACATTTTGCAATACTTGTGTTAGGATAACCAACTACAACCACCTAACACAATCACGATATTTGTGTTAGTGTGAATTACTGAAGTTGTCAACTAGGCGACTTTTCAGGATCCAGTTGCTCTCGTTAGATAAACGACCACAGCATTTTTACAAATACATATCTGTACAAGTCCAACAAGCGACAAAAAATCTGTTAAAATGGCATCAGAAAAAGTAACCACCGATGAGTTACTTGATGTCCAGCAAGATGTCAGCAATCAGATTCAAAGGCTGATATCTAACTACAAAAAGGACTCCACTGATAGAAAGTCCAAGTCCGGCTACCACAAAATCAATGCTGATTCTCTGAATGAGAAATGGAACATTGTCCAGCAAAATGATAACGTCATAAGAAAATCTGGCGGGCTATCACAAAATCATGGATACAGTTCTAAAGTTCTTAGAAGTAATCAAAAATGACGCTGACACCATAAATCAAGCCACAAGCAAGAAGCTTGAGATTGGCGATGGACAGCGTAAGCAAACAACCCTGGAACACAAGGTGATTGCGTTGTGCCGACGACAAGGTGCAATGATCGCATACTTATATCGCGCATTGCACCAAAGAACTCCTATTGAGCACTCAGCACTAGAGCTCATAAAGAATCTATTAGCTCAAATTCAAGAGGTCCATTTTCGACTGTATGAGGAAGTTGAAAACCCAGAAGAAAATGGGTATGATTCAAAGGAGTATATACAGGCAGAAATTGATGTACAAGGGGCACTAGCATCAAAAAACGGTATGCAGTGCACCAATGACATAAACTTGCCTCGCATAACAATTTCCAAATTTGATGGGGACATCTTAAAATGGACACAATTCTTTGATATGTTTGTGTCCATGGTACACAATACCAACATGCCGACAATCCGGAAAATGTGGTATCTTAAAACCAGGGCAGAAAGTTTAATTCGCCAAATCGACTTGAAAGAGGATAACTACCTCCACGCATGGAACATCTTGGTTGACGCGTACGATAACCCAAGAGACATAGCATCAACGGTGTTGAACCGATTTTTGATGCAACTAACCATCAACGACAATGTAAAGTCGCTCAAGGAACTATACACAGTCACCTTGGAGTCTCTCGCATCTCTCAAGAGATTCGGATTGGACAGCTCAACGTGGGACCCAATATTAATAGCGGTCATACGAAATAAGCTCGACAGCACAAATAAGACACTGTACGAGCAACCAATAAGCAATTCGAAGCAATTACAAAAACTGGACACCATGCTCCAGTTTCTCGAACAAAGAGTTCGTGTTTTAGCTAGCGGAAGCAAAACACACATCAATGCCAAAAGAGACTCGACGGGAGCAACTCGTGCATTTTCTTCAACTACAAGGAAGGATTGTCTCTATTGCAAGAAGTCTAATCATTTCATATTTCGGTGAAACGATTTCCAAAAGATTGAATTGGATTCAACGACAAAAACTATGCGTCAATTGCCTCAAAGGAGATCACATGGCAAAGGCTTGCCCAAGTCGCTTTAAATGTTTTAAGTGCCAAGAAATGCACAACACTGTAGTGCGCTTGGTTGTATTTATGCCGCAAACTATGCAACGAAATAATTCCGCCATTGGATAGCGCCATCTATATTCCGTGGTCAGCGCCACCTGTGGCTAGTCAGCTGATTAGGTGAGCGCTGATAATTATAGAAATGCAACTCTTGCATTGCTCGGGTCACCCCCGATCGCGCTCTTTTAATTTTGAGTAAAAGTAAATTTTTGTTCACCTCGTGCAAGTGATAAGCACAAGATGCCGCCATTAAATCGCCTCCAGGAAGCCGAATTATTTAAAATAAAATAAAAAGACTAATACAACCCCAGCCGCCGTCAACGCCCGAAAACCCAACAAAGACAAAAAAAAAAGGGAAAGAAAACAAGTGCAAGTGCATAACCTCGCGGAGCGACCGAACATAACCTGGCGGAGTGACAAAATCTAATCACCGCAGCAGCCCCGCTAAACAATTTTGCTTTAATGCAACAGTCATAATGGCAGTGAATTCGGCTTAAACAAAATTAATCAAAAAAGCAAGAAAAAAAAAACAGAAAAACCCCGATGCGCGTACTACCCCCACGAGGATTGAACCTCGGACCGCACACCGACGTGAAAAAAAAAACGTGCCGCAGTAGTCCCGCTAAACAGTTTTGCTTTAATGCAACAGTCATAATGGCAGTGAATTCGGCTTAAACAAAATGAATCAAAAAAGCAAGAAAAAAAAAACAGAAAAACCCCGATGCGCGTACTACCCCCACGAGGATTGAACCTCGGACCGCACACCGACGTGAAAAAAAAAACGTGCCGCAGTAGTCCCGCTAAACAGTTTTGCTTTAATGCAACAGTCATAATGGCAGTGAATTCGGCTTAAACAAAGTGAATCAAAAAAGCAAGAAAAAAAACAGAAAAACCCCGATGCGCGTACTACCCCCACAAGGATTTGAACCTCGGACCGCACACCGACGTGGGAAAAAAAACGTGCCGCTGTAGTCCCGCTAAACAGTTTTGCTTTAATGCAATAGTCATAATGGCAGTGAATTCGGCTTAAGCAAAGTGAATCAAAAAAGCAAGAAAGAAAAACAGAAAAACCCCGATGCGCGTACTACCCCCACGAGGATTTGAACCTCGGACCGCACACCGACGTGGGAAAAAAAACGTGCCCGCTAAAACGATGATCGGCAGTTTTGGTTTCCTACCAAGGATCAGCATCACCCCCCCCAAGACGGATGAACCGCAACAATTTTTTTAAATACCCTCGGTTTAATTAACTCATAAGCGATTAATCCACATAAATTTAAGTTCAAAAAAAATAAAAAAAAATTATTAATAAATAAATAAATAAACGTAAACGGAATCACTAACTTAATATATTTTTACATATAAATGAAATATAATATATAAATAATCAAAAAAAAAAAAAAACAAACCTCACCCCACCTTTTTCACAGTGCAGCTCTTCGGAACGACAAAAGATCTTTTGGGCGTCGAGGAGAACATGTAAGTGCTGCTTTCATTACTTTTTTCGTTTGTTATATCTTTTTTTCAGCAAGTGAAAATTATGATAAAAGATCGCGCCACTCGCAGCTTCTTCTAAGCTGGCGTTTTGTTGTCGTGCCTTCTGCCTAAAAGCATACCGTTTAAATTTTTAATTTAAATCTAAATTCTCTAATCGCCTGCGCGATATGCTATGGAGTAAAGTAAATAAAGTAAAATAAATATTTCCGCACAAAAGTTAAATAAAACATAAAATAAAAAAATTTAAAAAAATATATATATATATATATATCCAAATAAATAAATAAATAAAATAAATAAATACATATATAAATGATGCATAAAATAAATATATAAGTAAAAAAATAAAATAAAATAAAAAAAAATATATATATATAAATAAATTTGTTTTGTAGTATGAATAAAAAATTATTTTTTTAAATTATTAAACTTAAGGAAAAACAAACCCCATTTCCGTAAATAGAAAGATTTTAAATCTTTACGGATACCGCTATGAATATTAATTTTTTTTAGTTTTTGAATATGAAGATAATAACAATTATAAAATAAGAATTTAATTCTGCTTTGATAAAAATGTTTAAAAATCAAATAAAAACAATTATATTTACTTTAACCTGCTAGCAGAAAAAAAAAAAATTAAAACTATAACTTTTCAATCAATTTAATTCTATAAATAATAATTATTTAAGTTTTTCTTGTCACTTGCTCTAGAGTTAACCATGCCTATTGATAATAAAATTAACAATTGTATCTTGTTTTTTATTTTTATTTTTATTTGGGAGTCATGCAGCGAAGAGATGTGAGAAGTAGGAACTAGTAGGTCGTTTGGCTTAGGGATCCTCCCACAAATAATGTAGTGGAATAGGAGGATCATGGTAGGGTGGGCAACAGCTGGACCCAACATCAGTCCAGCACAGCCAAACGGCAAACAAGGAGTGTCGCCTCCAACAACTCATATGAGAAGTGTGTCTGTAGTCCTGTCCTTCCGTTTCCGCACCCGTTTCCCCCTGTTTAGTTGAATTACTATGGCCCGCACGCGATTTTTGATTAATAATATGAGCACCGCGAGACTATAGTATTAGAAAATAAAAGAAATGGAACCTGCCCCTTCTACCGATCAAAAAGCCGGAGCCAGCGCGTGCACCCCTTCTAATATTATTCCATTTTCCATCTTCTCGTTTTATACGTTATATGCTACAGTATTATTAATTTGGCGCCCAACGTGGGGCCCGAACGTTCGTTCGGCACCCGAAGGTCAAGTTCGGTTACCCCACACTTTAGGTAGAACAAGGGTCCAACATCTGCCCTTACCTTCCCAGCCGTTGTAATTCACCTTGTAAGTTAGTTTTGATTCTGTGTGCATATGTCAAAAGATGTTTATTGAGTTTGCGGAGTATTGAGCTGCAGTCATCCCTTTTGATCATTTATGCATAGCAACAGTCAAAACCCGCTGGCTTCCTTTTCGTTAAACTAAGGTAACTCTTGCTGGACAAGGTCAATGTGTTGTTTATACACATTTTCCGCCGCAGAGTTACCGAAAGTTTAGCGAATTCTCCTTTTGTCGTCAAACCTACTGGTTTTAGTTATTTCGCGGAGGGTTGGATTGGTGGACTTATTGACCTTCAGCCATCCCTTATAACTATTATCACTAGGTTAACTAAACCCAAGCTGGTAGCTCTGTTTTATACAGTTTACCGGGTTACTAGGAAGCCTTCTGTCCCCCCTATCTTATATCTTCTTCAATAACCCTAGGTAACACTAGCTGGACAAGGTTAATGTGCCGTTTATACACATTATCCGCCGCGGAGTTACCAACAGCTTAGCGAATTCCCTTTTGTTAAGTAAACCCTCCACTTCCTTCTCGATAAACTTAATGATTCTTGCTGGACAAGGATAATATGTTGATTATGCATAGAATCCGCCGCGGAATCGCTACAGTTTAGAGAGTTTTTATTTACTTCATGTTGTCAAACCTACTGGATTTAGTTATTTCATGGAAGGTTGGATTGGTGGAACTATTGACCTTCAGCCATCCTCTATAACTATCTTTACTAGGTTAACTTATGCCAAGCTGGTAGTTTTGTTCTATGCAGATACCAGCGCCCAGAAAGCCATAATAAGGCATATTTGCTGGACTAGGATAAAGCAATATATTTTTGTAATCCGCCGCAGTATGAAAAATTAGGCTTAAAACACCCTTTCCTTTTTTTTCCTACGTATTTCTCATATAAGTGTTGTACAAATCGACTTCAGCGTTGTCGTTTGCATGACTCCCAGTCAATTATCGCTATTTTTCTTATCTTATATTAAAAAAAAAATTCCTCATTTTATCTTATAAGTTAAATCTGTATGTTAGTTCTAGTACCAATACGCGTCTAAGACATTGTAGAATTAATTTTCCCTGAGATTTCTGTTGAGATGGTTTTGTCACATAGCGTCGAGAACCTAACGACAGCCAGTGACACCAGAAACCACTGTTGTATTTGCACAGAAATCATTGTGTACCCTTCTCAGTTATTGGCAACATCGTGTGGACATAATTTTCACCGATTGTGTTTCCACACCCAGGTTGGCAAAAGAAAGGTCTGCCCCGTTTGCAAACAAATTCTGACCCAACTGACTTCGGCGTCGACTGAAAATCTTAGTCCGCCCGCGCCATCCACTGCAAATCCAAGGTGGCCCAGCTCCCTTCAGTCTCTACAAACTATGTCGCAAGCGAGACAAAATACAAATTTCGACCAAATTAACATGCCCAACTCGGAGGAAAACAACATGTCGAAGGGTTCCACAAATATGCAGCCAGATTTAACAAACATGGCCGAGCTGATTCAGCAATCTATAGCCGAAGGCCTAAGAGTGGCCATGGTCGAACAGTCTCGAATTATGGCTAGTAGTCTAGCCGACCAGATCAATAGACTGGTCCAAGCCATATCCGATGGTTTACGAATCAGCCAAGGCAACCTATGGTTGAGGTAGAGCCCCAGACGAGTGAACCATTTCTTCGGTTGCCAGTAACCATGCAACCAACCTCAGGTTCTGTACGATCCCAAACCGCAAGGAACTCAGAAGCATACCACAATTCGCCCCCCTTGGCAAACCAAACGCAGGCCGGTGTTAGGTCTTATTCCTCAGCAGTCGCGCAAGGTAGAGGTGAAGTAGGTTCAGGCATCCGACCTGATCGAGTAAGCCAAATAATGACCAACTGGAAAATTCGGTTCACTGGAAAGACTAGCATCACCATTGAGGACTTCATCTATAGGGTAGAAGCGTTGACAAAGCAGACCTTGGAGGGAAATTTCGACTTAACAGCCCGATACGCTAGTAATTTGTTTGACGGAAGCGCCAGTGAGTGGTACCGGCGATATCATAAAAGCGTACCAGAGGTTTATTGGCCAGAGCTTTGTGCAGCTCTCCGTGGCCAATTTAAGGACGACCGAACAGGACAGAAATATCAGGACTGAGATTGAGCGTCGCAAACAGCGACCAAATGAATCGTTTGACGATTTCTATGGCGCAATAGCGTCATTAGCCGACAGACTGTCCGAGCCTATGTCAGAAAAATCCCTGGTAGAAACCGTAAGAGTCAACTTGTTGAACGAAATTCAACACAATATATTATACGAAGAAGCTAGCTCGGTGAAGGCTCTTAGGCATTTAGTGCGTACGCGAGAAATCTTCTTGCAATCAGTAGCTAAAGGCAAACCACCACTAACCCCTTCTCGACCAATACTTCGGCAGGTTAATGCCATTTCAGAAACTGATGGTGAGAATTTGTTGGACGGAGAAGTTGAGCAAGATACTGAGTTTGAGGTTTCAGCAGTAGACATTTCGTGTTGGAATTGTGCCGGTGTAGGTCACCGCTATCAAGAGTGCACGGCAGAGCGTAAAGTATTTTGCTACGGCTGTTGGAGAGCAGATACCTACAAGCCTAGTTGCAGAAACTGCAATTTAAACACAGCAAAAAACTCGGCTGCGCGCGCACCGCAGAAAAGTGCACGCAGACAATTGGTCAGCAAAGCTACCAACACCGATTAGATAATCAAATAGCTGAAAATCTAACACCCCCAGATATGACTTCACCACCTGACTTGACTTTCAACACTCGTGTTGACCCACCAATTTTACGACGAACCCGGTCAAAATGTCGACAAATTCAATTTAAATTTAAATGTCGATTAGAAAGGAATTCCTTGTTAGCTTCCATTGTAGCCATACCTAATGACTTACGCCCTCATGCACAGGTGCTGCTTCTTGGAAGGACCTTAGTTGGACTTATGGACACTAGGGCTTCCATTAGTTGTATCGGTGGCAAACTTGCGGCTGAACTTATTCGCGACAAGTTATGCTACAAACCAATGGTCGCAAAGGTAAAAACAGCTGACGGGGCTAATCAACCAATCATAGGCAAAGTATTGGCCGATGTAGCGTACCGAGGAGAAAAAAAAATATATGTTTTTATATCGTGCCTTCGCTAGCTGCTGAGCTTTACCTGGGTATTGATTTTTGGAGAGTTTTCGAACTATTACCGATGCATCTTATGGCTCGAACGTTTGATATCTCGTCGATTGATGAACCATCAATGAAAGAAATCACACCTACTCAGCATCACAAGTTGACAAAAACGATTGAATTGTTCCCTTCATTTTCAAAAAAAGGGTTAGGTAGGACCTTATTAATTGCCCACGCAATTGACGTAGCAGACGGTAAGCCGATTAAGCAACGGCATTAGGCCGTTTCGCCGGCTACTGAAAAACTTATTTACGAGGAGTTAGACCGAATGCTACAACTAGGAGTTATTCAAGAGTCGAATAGTTCATGGTCTTCTCCCGTTGTCTTAGTAAAGAAACCTGGGAAAGTCCGGCTATGCATCGATAGCCGAAAGGTTAATGAGGTAACCGTCAAAGACGCATATCCAATGCCTCTGATAGACGGTATTCTTAGCAGATTGCCCAAAGCTGAATTTGTGACAAGTCCTTAAAGATGCCTTCTGGCAGATACCCCTTGACCCAAACTCTAGGGACAAGACGGCCTTTACAGTTCCTGGTCGACCGTTATACGAGTTTGTTGTCATGCCATTTGGACTGACTAATGCTCCTCACTCCATGTCTCGGCTTATGGACAAAATAGTCCCCGCGCACCTGCGCAATGAAGTGTTCATATATTTGGATGACTTGTTAATTATTTCCGACACTTTTGAGCGACACCTCGAAGTGTTGTCGATTATTGCTTTCCATTTAACTCGCGCCAATCTTACTCTCAATGTCGAAAAAAGCAAATTCTGCCGACGAGAAGTAAAATATCTGGGACACATAATTGGCAATGGCCTTATTAGTACTGATCCCGAAAAGGTAGGTTTCTTGGTATGACTGGCTGGTACCATCAATTTATCAGGAATTATGCCGCTATTTCGGCGCCACTGTCAGATACCCTTAAAGCAAAGCGGAAGTTTGAATGGACGGAAGAGGCCCAACAGGCATTCGAGTGTTGCACAGCCCAAATTTTTCTGAGCCTTTTGCTCTACATTGTGACGCCAGCCATACCGGCGTTGGGGCAGTATTGATGCAGACAAGTAGTGAAGGAGATGAGGTACCGATTGCTTTTATGTCGAAAAAACTCAATCGGTGACTGAGAAGGAATGCTATGCAGCAGTGCTAGCAGTAAAAAAGTTTAGAGCCTATGTCGAAGGTCAGGAGTTTATAATAATCACTGATCATGCCTCACTAAAATGGCTTATGACGCAGGCAGACCTCAGTTCGCGTTTAGTTTGCTGGTCGTTAAAGTTGCAAGGGTTTCAATTTCAAATAAAACACAAGAAAGGAAGCCAGAACCTTGTCTCGCTCAATAGCCTTATAGTTGATTTAGAGTCACCTGAGTTCAAATCTGCTGGTTATGAGACACTCAAGAATAAAATCCGACAAAATAATTCGTCCTTGCCTGACTTGAAAATCCTTAACGGATATATTTACCGCCGAGCGGAACGCACGGCTGACGCCAAAGTAGCAGATGACACATGTTGGAAACTTTGGGTGCCACAAGCCTTAATTCCAACCGCTCTGAAAATAGCCCATGATAATGTGTTGCATGCGCACGGGGGAATTAATAAAACGCTTGAGAGGCTAAGACGGTATTATTTTTGGCCAAACATGGTCACAGACGTGAGAAATTTTGTAAACGACTGCGATATCTGTAAGGCCACCAAGCCAGCCAATAGAGCTATGATACCTCCAATGGGGCACACAGGTCAGACCATAAGATTCTTTCAAAAACTTTTTGCCGATTTCCTCGGAACATACCCTCGCAGCAAATCGGGAAACGTTGGCATACTGGTCGTATTAGACCATATGTCAAAATTTCCATTTGTAAAGGCAGTCAAGAAAATCACCGCCGACGCCATCAAAAATTACATGGAAGAGGATCTTTTCCATTGTTTTGGAACCCCCGAAAAAATTGTCTCGGACAATGGTGTGCAATTTAAGTCTCATACTTTTAATTCCCTGCTTAATAAATATAACATCAGGCATACTTATACCGCGCTGTACTCGCCCCAAGCAAACGCATCTGAAAGGGTAAACAGATCCATTCTGTCGGCCATAAAAGCATATGTAGATGCAAGCCAGCGTAATTGGGATGAGAAGTTAAGTAGCATAAGCTGCGCCCTCCGCTCAAGCTTCCATTCGTCGATTAGCACCAGTCCTTACAAGCTAGCGTTTGGTCAAAACATGATCACCAACGGCGAAAACTACAAATTGCTACGAACCCTAGAAATGTTAGATGATCGTAGTATAAGTTTTAGTCGAGAGGACTCGTTTGAATTGCTGCGTGACAAAGCACAAAGTGCTATGCAAAAATTAGCACCCAATTTTGTTAAGGCCCGAGTACGAAGAGTCGGAAAGTTTTACTACGAACTCGAAGACCATCAAGGACACCTTGTTGGCACCTTTCACGCCAAGGACATTAAACAATAGCCCTGGACTAACAAGCGCGAATCCCGCTCGCTGTGTTTCACACCAAGCGTGATTTTAGTGGGGGGGAATTGGTAGTGCGCTTGGTTTTATTTATGCCGCAAACTATGCAACGAAATAATTCCGCCATTGGATAGCGCCATCTATATTCCGTGGTCAGCGCCACCTATGGCTAGTCAGCTGATAAGGTGAGCGCTGATAATTATAGAAATGCAACTCTTGCATTGCTCGGGTCACCACCGATCGCGCTCTTTTAATTTTGACCGTCGCGACCGGCAGACGTGTATTACGTCCGGTAATAAACTCATCCAAGTAAATTTTTGTTCACCTCGTGCAAGTGATAAACACAAGATGCCGCCATTAAATCGCCTCCAGGAAGCCGAACCATTTAAAATAAAATAAAAAGACTAATGCAACCCCAGCCGCCGTCAACGCCCGAAAACCCAACAAAGACAAAAAAAAAAGGGAAAGAAAACAAGTGCAAGTGCATAGCCTCGCGGAGCGACCGAACATAACCTGGCGGAGTGGCAAAATCTAATCACCGCAGCAGCCCCGCTAAACGTTTTGCTTTAATGCAACAGTCATAATGGCAGTGAATTCGGCTTAAACAAAGTGAATCAAAAAAGCAAGAAAAAAAAAACAGAAAAACCCCGATGCGCGAACTACCCCCACGAGGATTTGAACCTCGGACCGCACTCCGACGTGGAAAAAAAAAAACGTGCCGCAGTAGTCCCGCTAAACAGTTTCGCTTTAATGCAACAGTCATAATGGCAGTGAATTCGGCTTAAACAAAGTGAATCAAAAAAGCAAGAAAAAAAAAACAGAAAAACCCCGATGCGCGTACTACCCCCACGAGGATTGAACCTCGGACCGCACACCGACGTGAAAAAAAAAACGTGCCGCAGTAGTCCCGCTAAACAGTTTTGCTTTAATGCAACAGTCATAATGGCAGTGAATTCGGCTTAAACAAAGTGAATCAAAAAAGCAAGAAAAAAAAACAGAAAAACCCCGATGCGCGTACTACCCCCACAAGGATTTGAACCTCGGACCGCACACCGACGTGGGAAAAAAAACGTGCCGCTGTAGTCCCGCTAAACAGTTTTGCTTTAATGCAATAGTCATAATGGCAGTGAATTCGGCTTAAGCAAAGTGAATCAAAAAAGCAAGAAAGAAAAACAGAAAAACCCCGATGCGCGTACTACCCCCACGAGGATTTGAACCTCGGACCGCACACCGACGTGGGAAAAAAAACGTGCCCGCTAAAACGATGATCGGCAGTTTTGGTTTCCTACCAAGGATCAGCATCACCCCCCCCAAGACGGATGAACCGCAACAATTTTTTTAAATACCCTCGGTTTAATTAACTCATAAGCGATTAATCCACATAAATTTAAGTTCAAAAAAAATAAAAAAAAATTATTAATAAATAAATAAATAAACGTAAACGGAATCACTAACTTAATATATTTTTACATATAAATGAAATATAATATATAAATAATCAAAAAAAAAAAAAAAAACAAACCTCACCCCACCTTTTTCACAGTGCAGCTCTTCGGAACGACAAAAGATCTTTTGGGCGTCGAGGAGAACATGTAAGTGCTGCTTTCATTACTTTTTTCGTTTGTTATATCTTTTTTTCAGCAAGTGAAAATTATGATAAAAGATCGCGCCACTCGCAGCTTCTTCTAAGCTGGCGTTTTGTTGTCGTGCCTTCTGCCTAAAAGCATACCGTTTAAATTTTTAATTTAAATCTAAATTCTCTAATCGCCTGCGCGATATGCTATGGAGTAAAGTAAATAAAGTAAAATAAATATTTCCGCACAAAAGTTAAATAAAACATAAAATAAAAAAATTTAAAAAAATATATATATATATATATATCCAAATAAATAAATAAATAAAATAAATAAATACATATATAAATGATGCATAAAATAAATATATAAGTAAAAAAATAAAATAAAATAAAAAAAAATATATATATATAAATAAATTTGTTTTGTAGTATGAATAAAAAATTATTTTTTTAAATTATTAAACTTAAGGAAAAACAAACCCCATTTCCGTAAATAGAAAGATTTTAAATCTTTACGGATACCGCTATGAATATTAATTTTTTTTAGTTTTTGAATATGAAGATAATAACAATTATAAAATAAGAATTTAATTCTGCTTTGATAAAAATGTTTAAAAATCAAATAAAAACAATTATATTTACTTTAACCTGCTAGCAGAAAAAAAAAAAAAATTAAAACTATAACTTTTCAATCAATTTAATTCTATAAATAATAATTATTTAAGTTTTTCTTGTCACTTGCTCTAGAGTTAACCATGCCTATTGATAATAAAATTAACAATTGTATCTTGTTTTTTATTTTTATTTTTATTTGGGAGTCATGCAGCGAAGAGATGTGAGAAGTAGGAACTAGTAGGTCGTTTGGCTTAGGGATCCTCCCACAAATAATGTAGTGGAATAGGAGGATCATGGTAGGGTGGGCAACAGCTGGACCCAACATCAGTCCAGCACAGCCAAACGGCAAACAAGGAGTGTCGCCTCCAACAACTCATATGAGAAGTGTGTCTGTAGTCCTGTCCTTCCGTTTCCGCACCCGTTTCCCCCTGTTTAGTTGAATTACTATGGCCCGCACGCGATTTTTGATTAATAATATGAGCACCGCGAGACTATAGTATTAGAAAACAAAAGAAATGGAACCTGCCCCTTCTACCGATCAAAAAGCCGGAGCCAGCGCGTGCACCCCTTCTAATATTATTCCATTTTCCATCTTCTCGTTTTATACGTTATATGCTACAACACGCTGCTGCATTTGGAAAATTCTTCAATGGAGAAGCAAAATCCAATTGTACCATCAGCAAGTAGCAAAAATATAAATCTACTTGCAACAGCAAAGGAAATAATGGACAAGAAGCTACCTTCAAGGCTTTGCTGGATTCTGGATCACAGATTAACTTAATATCAGAACGACTCGCCTCTTCATTATCTTTAAAACGTCACGACTCCACACTACGAATTGAAGGCATCGGTGGACAACCAAAGACAAGTAGAGCTCTTGTAAACCTATTGGTGAAGTCATTACACAACGACTTTACAATGCGTATCAAAGCATTTATTCTACCACACATTATTACGGATCAGCCAGCCCAAAGCATAAATGAAAAAGATTGGAACATGCCAGCAACCCTACCGTTGGCAGATCCCCAATTCAACAAACCGGAAAAAATCGACATGCTCATCGGTGGAGAACACTATTACGCACTATTGCTCCCACAACAACACATAACACCCTCTGGTTAAATCATGCAAAAGACCAGATTGGGATGGGTGGTGGCTGGAAAAATAGAGGAACCAAGGATGTCAGCAGCCATTTGTGCAGTAGCCACAGGAGAAGAAACGAATACCCTAATGGAACGATTCTGGACCCTAGACAACCTGGAAACAGCAGAAAGGCATCGTACACCAACCGAAAAAGAGTGCGAGAGCCATTTCATTGGGAACTTGCAGACTGCTGCAGATGGGGGATTCATCTTGAAATTGCCGTTTGCTGAACATTCTTCAGCCCTGGGGCCCTCGTTGGAGACTGCTGAAAAAAGATTTCTTGCACTGGAAAGAAGGACAGATACAGAAATCCGGAAAAGATATGTGGACTTCATGATTGAATATGACGAATTAGGTCACATGAAGGCTGTTCCTCGAAAACTCCTTCCATCAAAACATTATTTCATCCCTCATCATTGTGTGCTGAAACCTGATGCATCCTGTAAAACGTCAACGGGAAAACCTATAAATGACATACTGCAAGTAGGACCCACGGTGCAAAGTGATCTCATGTCAATTCTACTGAGATTCAGAACACATAAATACGTATTTATGGCAGACATCGAAAAGATGTATCGCCAAATATGGATAAACCCTGAACATCAATTTAATCAAATGATAGTTTGGAGGAATAATCCAAATGAGTTGAAATACTATCGATTAAAAACGGTTACATATAAAAAACAGCAGCGGCTCCGTTTTTAGAAACTAAATGTCTAAATCACTTAGCCTTACTTCATCTCAGCAGATCACCATTAATATCATCTGCCTTAAGGGATGACTTCTACGCAGATGATTGCCTCACAGGACCAGACTCAATACAAGAAGCAATACAAATTCGAAAGGAGTTGGTTAAAATACTGCTCCCTAAAGGATTCAAATTACGCAAATGGTGCTCAAACCATTAGCAAATTCTTAAAGGAATTCCCAAGGACGACATTGTAAGCGACATTAAACTTGACGAAGACAAGACATTAGGTCTTATTTGGATGCCAAAAATTGATCAACTTTGCGGCCGCATACAAAACAGCACAGCAAACCGGTTGAGCTGGCACAGGTCTTCGACCCTCTAGGCTTGTTCGCTCGAGTCGTGGTGAAGCCAAAAATCTTAATGCAACGACTCTGGGAATCAAAACTCAACTGGGATGACGAACTACCTACGAATCTTCAGAACGAGTGGAAGGATTATAGAGAGGACTTGCAAAGCCTCAATTCAATGCAAATTCCAAGACACATATACGATGGAAAAACTCCAGTCTCGAAAGAATTGCACACATTTGTGGATGCGTCAGAGCAGGCATATGGAGCAGCAATATATGTGCGCGCAATTTACAAAAACAAGCAAATATCTGTGCGTTTATTATGCTCAAAGTCTCGAGTGGCTCCAACCGCAAAACAGTCACTACCTCGTCTAGAACTGTGCTGCATTTTTGGGTGCTGAGCTCGCGGACAGGATTCGACGCGATCTCAACCCTGACGCCACCGCAGTGCCAGGATATTTTTGGTCGGATTCTACCGTTGTTCTTTCATGGATCAATGCACCTTCTTCAACATATCATACGTTCGTGGCCAACCGAATAGCGAAAATTCAGGCAGTGACAAGTCAAAATAATTGGCGACATGTATCGTTCGCCAACAACGCAGCTGATGTGCTTTCAAGAATATATATCATCGAATATCTGCACGAAAATTACCCGAGCACAGTCTATGGCTCTATGGACCACACTTTTTGCATGGTACTCCAGACAAATGGACAGCCCCTCCCATCATCTCTTCGAGCGATCTGGAGAGGAAAACAAAGCATATAAGCCTAGCGGCATCTAAATCAACAATAGGCGAAGAGTTGTATACCTGTCGACACAGCAACTCATTCTTCAAGTAACAACGCATTATGGCTTACATGTTGCGATTCTGCTACTGGACCGCGCTCGCAATATAATTCTCCAGACAATACAGCAAGCTGAGTTTACAGCACAGTGGATAAAAAGAGTCCTATCATTTCAAGGCTCAGATGGACACTCATGCGAGTTGGAGGTAGATTGGAGCAAGCCTCACTCTTGTATAATACAAGGCACCAGATTTTGCTGCCTTATAACGATCCAATAGTAAAGATGATATTGCGAGAACTGCATGAAGACAACATGCACTGCGGTGCTCAAGCCTTACGAGCAATTGCTAGACAAGAATATTGGATACTGAACGACAAAACTATGTCGAGAAACATCGTTCACAATTGTGTGAAGTGCAACAAGGCAAAACCCAAGTTAATGAACCAAATTATGGGCAATTTGCCAGCCGATCGAGTGACACCAACACGCCCGTTCCTCACTACAGGCGTGGACTATTGCAGACCAATCTGGATTCATCATAAAGTTCGCGGAAAAAGACCAGATAAAGCATACATAGCCGTATTCTGCTGCTTCTCCACTAAAGCGATCCATCTCGAGCTGGTTAGCGATCTGACCACAAATGCCTTTCTAGGAGCCCTGCAGCGCTTCCTAAGCCCTACGGATAACACAGCCCTCACCCCAGCACATTTGATCATCATCTGATTGGTGAAACGCTGACTGCTCCCCCCGATGTCAATACAGACCGCAACGAAAGTTCGTTACTAAAACGGTGGGAACTAGTATCCAGGCTCAAGCAAGGATTTTGGAGACAATGGACGGAAGAATATTTGCAAGTATTGCAAGCCAGACATAAGTGGAAGGCCTCCAATCCCAATATCAAGGAAGGTATGCTTGTTCTAGTCAAGAAAGACAACATACCTGTGATGAGTTGGTCAATGGGACGCATCGTACGCACATATCCAGGCCAGGATAATCACGTTCGTGTGGTTGAAAAACTTAAAACTGCCTCAGGCATCTATAAACGCCCTATAACCAGGCTTGCGCCGTTGTTCCCAGAAGATATGGCCAAAAAACGCCCCATCAAGGAAACCGAGGACACAGATGAAACTGATGCGCCTCCCGTTCAACGAAAACGGTTAATGTTGCCAACCATAACCTCGTCCTTGTTAATCCTGCTCTTTATGTTACCCTTGGTACTGACTGACTCAGTATCTGTGAAGCGGGTTTCATTCAAAACCTGGAATCTATTATGATAAAATGGGAACAACAAAGAGAGCAGTATCCGAATGGACCATTGTATAATATTATGAATTGGAACCATACTGGCGCGATATGAAAACATTTGATTCAGGAAAAAACGAATTCAAATACATATGCCCAGAATTAAATAACAATCACATATGTGATTCCATATCACAGCACTTTCGTCATCTGTATGACGAATTACAAATGACAAATCCACTTATGCCACATAAACGCAAACGCCGGTCCCCATTCGATGCAGTGGGTAACATTGTGAATAGTCTATTTGGAGTACTAGACTCAAACTACGCTAATAAAATGACCAAGGTGATTTTTTTTTTTTTATTTAAGTGGCATAAAATTACATAGTTCGTAACAAATATTAATAATAGTTAAAAAAATTTGATATACAGTTTATATATATATTTGTTGGTAAAGCGCGCCAAGCATTTTTGTAATTGTTACTTGTTCCTCAGTGGTCGACCCACTCGACTGACCCTGGGAGCTTGCCTGGGACTATTTAACACATTACTTCAGGCAAGGTCCCTCATGTGGCCCTAAAGGCCCTCTTCTTCTTGCTCATTATTTCGGGCTCGAACTCACTTTAATCTCGGTCCAGGTCGGCTTTCTTAGCTCTAAAAAACTCTCTGTGCGTATTGGGCCACACGGCGCCAATTCCTCTCTCTTCGGATCATGACGTTAACTATGTTATCGGGCGTGATTTCTTCTGTCTCCGTTTCCTGGCTTAGCGTCAGGCGCTGCCAGTTCCATTTGCGGCAGCTGAAGAACGTGTGCTCAGCGTTGTCGCTGCATCCGGGGCAGTACAGACCTTCAGGCGATGCTGCCTTTCCCATTCGGTGTAGGTAGTGGCGGAAGTAACCATATCCCGACAGAAGCTGTGTTAGGTAGTAATCTACCTCACCATGCTTTCTGTTGGTCCACGGCTCCACGTCTTTGATAAGACGCGCAGTCCATCTCCCCCTACTTTCCCCTTTCTCAATAATTCTGCCATGCGCGAAGTGTGTTGGCTCTCTCTTCCTGGGAGGCAATTTCCCCTTCCCTTATAGAATGCCAAACAGGTCAAATAAACCTGTGTGGTTTACCAGAGAGTTGACAAGTCTTAAATATCGTAAATCGAAACTTTACAAGAGTTTCAGAAAATCAAGCTCCCCGTTAGGTTTTTCTGCGTACTTGGTTGCTCGTTTCAGTTTTTCAGTCCTCAGGAATTACCTGACTAGGTGTAGATTACAGTTTCAGCAGGATCCTAAACAGTTTTTTTATTATATAATTATAGCTTTGCTTTACCCATTAGAAATAGTAGACATTTTTTACCTACAGCACTGCATGCTTGCTATTCTAACTAACGGACGGGCGGGAGGTGAGTATTTTTCTTTGATTTTGGGAAACCAGTAACTCTTGTTTATCAGATTTGTCATTTTGTCTTTGCCTGTGTGTCCCACTTCGTTGTGGTATTTGTAAAGCACATGGTCCTCCGTTTCTTTTGGTACATAAATAAAATATTCTATCATCGTTTGCTTTTCGATAAATTATTCCGTTTCGCATTTCGAATAGTTTGTGCTTGGATGTTTCTAACAATTTTTTTATGCCTTTTTATACTCTCATCTTTGGCTTGACAAATAACTAAGTTGTCTTCAAAACTGTTTGTCTCCACTATTAGAATATTGTTGCATCTACTTAAGGCGTCTACGTGTTGCATTTTTGTTCCTGCTCTGTGAACTAGTTCGTAATCATAATCTTGGATCTATAAAGACCATCAAGCAATTCAAGGATTAAGCTCAATTTTGCTTAGCGTCAAAGTTAAAGAGTGGCAGTCTGTGATTATTTTGAAACGTTTCCCTTGAAGATATACGCGAAATCTGGCCCCGTTGTGCGTTTCAAAAACTAAAAAATTGTGTGAAGTTTTCGTTGAAGCAAAACTAAATCTAAGGCAGTGGCATCTCAGTGCAACTCAATTTTATCTCAGTGATCGTATATTGCTAATATTGGTGATTAAACTAACTTCCTTAAGCTTCAAAAAACGCAAGAAGTTCAAAGAAAATAAAGCGTTTGCAGAAAAACAAACTGGACGCAAGATAAAATGTCTCAGAAGCAACAACGGTCGTGAATATTTGAGCGGCGATTTCGAAAAATATTTAGCGAGCAACGGCATCAAGAGTCAGCTTACTGTGCCGTATACACCCCAACAAAATGGAGTAGCGGAGCGCGCCAATCGAACGCTGGTAGAAATGGCACGAGGCATGATTGTGCATGCTGGTCTCAAGGAGGATTTCTGGGCAGAAGCTACAAATACGGCGGCTTATCTGTGAAACCGCTCAGAGACATCTATGCTGGATATAACACCATATGAGTCATAGTCAGTCAAAAAAACCGTCTGTAAGTCACTTAAAAGTTTTCGGTACAAAGGCTGTCGTACTTAACAAGAAGTACAATAAAAAATTCCTACCAAAAGGTGAGAGTACTAGTTGGTTACTCTGCAACTCTTGAAGGTGAAATGACAGATGACAGCGTAAGAGACAGAATCTCGTTGTGTAATAATGATGTTACACTGAACGAGATGCGGAGGTGCCAAATAAATCTACAGATGGAGACATTGGTGACGACGAGGAAATCGAGTCAAGCGAGGAACCGGGCAAAAAACGGTCCTCGAAGGCCAAAAAAAGTACGCTTGAAGTCTCGACTAGTAGCCAAAGGATGCAACAATAAGGCATAAATTACAATGAGACATCCTCCCCTGTGGCCAGATATTTGACAATCAGATTACTGATTGCTCTAGCGGTAAAAAACGGTGTGTATATGCATCAGATTGACGTGTCTTCTGCTTATCTCAACAGTGAGCTGCGAGATGTGGTTTATATGCGACAACCAGAAGGATTTGATAACCAAGATTTCCCTGATCGAGTCCTAAAACTCAAGAAGTCGCTGAACGGCCTTACACAGAGCGGCCGTGAAAGGAACAAGAAACTGAACACAGTGCTAATCAGGATTGGTTTCAGGCCCTGCCCCAGCGAACCATGTTTGTACATACGTCGTGAATGTGATAGTCGTATATGTCAACGATCTTATTGTGGCTAGCACCAGGAAGAAAGATCTGAACTACGTGAAGGAACGCATATCACAGAAGTTCGACGTAGTCGATGGAGGGCAATTGAAGCATTTCCTAGGTATTACTAGGCGTTACTGTCGATCATAAGTACTACATTGAGAACCTTATACCTCTAGAGGCAGGATTTCAAGTCAAATGCGACAATGACGGATGCCACCGAACGAACCAAAGTAGCTATCAATTGTTGATAGGTTCGCTAATGTATCTAGGCATAACTACACGGCCCGATATATTGCACTCATGGGTTTCAGCGAGGGATCTGAAATAAGGATATTTAGCGATAATCAAAGCGCTCAATGCTTGGCAAAAGATGCTAATTTCCATGCGCGAAGTAAGCATATCGACATATATATCATCATATCAGAGATATGGTAAAAAACAATTAAGTTGAAATTGAATATGTACCTACCAAAAACATGATCTCTGATGTGTTAATAAGGAACATAAGGAATTTGTTTGGGTTTGCGCTGAATATGTAAAAGTTTATTTTTTTTAAGAAGAAGACAAACTCCGCTGAGAAGGAGTGTTGGAAATAACTGTATTTGCCTATGTAGACCGCAGCTTGTCTTGCATTTCCGCTTTGTAGTCGTAATCTGTTGTTCCCTCAAGCAAAGGTAATTGTAAGTTCCTTATGATCAAGACCTTCTTCGATGGTCTATGTTTAAGCTACTCTAAGAAGTAAGAGTCAGTCGTTTCTGGTCGCTTAAATAGCGGAGTATAAGTCGCATGAAACGGACATATTCTAAATAAATATAAACACCAAGTTATAATAATTTTATTTATGTCAAATCTGATAAACAAGAGTTACTGGTTTCCAAAATCAAAGAAAAATGCTGTTCTCACATAGAAATATGCTTAAAATGTATAGCTTTCTCACCAAAGACTGGAAAAAGGGAAGGTTTAAAAAGACTATTTTAGGGAATATAGTAGACCGAAAAACATTTTTTCAGACCGTGGCTCTTGTTTCACTTCTCATGATTTCGATCAGTTTTTAATCAGCGTCGCCACAGGCTAACGGTTAAGTTGAGAGAACCAACAGAATTCTTTGGCCTATGATAAGCAAAGATAATAGAACCAGGAAAGGGCTTACTTACACTGTGACATGTTTTTAAAAGATGTAGAATATGCTTTTAACAACACACAACATAGAATTAATAATCAATTGCCAAGTACCAGTTTTTATCTATTTCAACTTAAAAATGCAAAAGCTTATTGCTTATACAATCCAGTTTTTTTCTATTTCAACAGGTGTTGATCAAATGCAGTTTCCGTATCCAGATCAACATACAGATATTATGGTAATCATGCATCCTGTTGATACGTAACAAAAATATCAACGAGATGTACAAGCAGATGCATCTGACATTGACTGTGAACTGACATTGAAAGTAGAAAGTAGAACTTTAGAAAGAGCAATTGATAGGATAAGAGACAATGTAGTTCATAGGTTTATTGAGCAGGCGCGAAACACCAGGGCAAGTGGGCGAAGTGTTCGACTTTTAGCAAGAGAAGCATTAACCTGTTCTTATACAAATTTGACTCAAAGAGTTAACCAGTACAGGAGCATTCCCGAAAATAGATTAGGTGAAAATAGTCGCCATGCGAGCCAAAACAGAGAACAACGTGCGAATACCTTTCAGAGGATAGGGAACGTCAAGCGACAGACGATAATTTGGACGACTCAATAGTCGCGTTGAATAGAATTGTAAAGCAGGGTTCAGAAGAGGTTTGCATTTGTTGCAAAAGCTTGTAGTTTCCACATCAAGTGGACAAAATATCTTGGGAAGTTGTAGAAAGTAAACGCAGTGGGGCAGACACACTGCCCTTCCTGCAATAATAGTCTTAAGGATATATTGGACGTATTTTAGACGCACCAGCTTGTTAACGCGCGGACCTAAGCAAGTAAGCATTCAGAAGTGGTTCTAGTTAGTCTAGTTAAGGTCCGAAAAGTGTTATGGTTGCGCATAGTTAGAAAAGCAAGCATGCAGTGCTGTAGGTAAGAAATGTCCACTATTTCTAATGGGTACAGCAAAGTTATTTCACCATTTATTAGTTTTTACGATTAGTCAGAGAGGGAAGATTTATTAGTAAAATTCTACTGTGGTAAGCGGGAAAATTAAGTTAAGTCCCAGTTAAGACCCCGAAGGGCAAAGAGTAAAAATTGTTTTTGTACCGATTGTATTCTGTCATGATGAATCCTGTATTTGGGATATCATATACAAGATCCACGTTCGAGAATCGGTCGAACAAGAGATATATATAGAATTTTTTTTGTAAAGGGGTCGTCGAATTCCTTCAACCAGCGTTTAATGAACCCCAAGGCACTTGATGCTCGATTTGTTATTGAAGCTATATTCTTGTCAAACTTAAGCTTTGGTTCCATTAAGACACCCAAATCCTCAACCAAATCAATCCGATCATGTGGTAGGTTATCCAGAAGATAGATATTAAGAAATGGCATTCGTCTGTAAAAAGACAACTTTACATTAACTGCAATTGAGGTGCAGTAAATTAACTTTGCACCAAGTTTGAAAATTGTCTAAGTCACTTTGCAGTCTATGACCAGACAGAAGACTTGCAGCTGACATGCAGAATTTTACATCATCAGCATACATTAGTACCCGAGAATGATTAATAACAGACGGAAGGTCGTTTATGAACAGTGTAAATAATAACGGTCCAAGGTAACTTCCTTGTGGAACACCAGAAGTGACCTGCACCGCTTTAGAAACTGAGCCATTAAAATATACTCTCTGAGTTCTAAAAGATAAATAATCTTGAATCCATAGAATAAGAATTTTGGGAAAGCCCAAAAGTTTAATTTTATAAATTAAAAGGAGGTGATTTACAGAGTCAAAAGCCTTACTGAAATCAGTGTAAATAACATCAGTTTGCAATTTGTCTTCAAAGCCCTTAATAACAAATGATGTGAATTCTAGTTAGTTAGTAGAGGTAGATCTATGTTTCATGAACCCGTGCTGGCACGGTGAAATCATATATTTACAAAGATGTTGAAGATGAGAGGTTATTAGTTTCTCAAAAATCTTAGGAATAGCAGACAACTTGGAGATACCCCTATAATTTTGAGCATTAGATTTGTTTCCTTTTTTGTGCAAAGGAATAATATAAGACTCTTTCCAAATTTTTGGGAAAGAGCATAGCTCCACGGACAAACTAAACAATTTATGCAAAGGTCTTAAAAGATCATGAGCACAGTACCTAAGCACACAGCTTGGCATTCATCAGGTCCTGGAGAAAATGTGGGCTTAATAACCTGAAGATCACAAAGTAGTGAGCTCTCTGTGATTTCCGGTATGAAAATGCAATTTGAGGCATTAAGCTGATAGCGGTAAGGCATGACGACTGGTTGAAAACAAGGGCTATAGGTCGTTTGAAAAAACTCAGCAAATAGATCGGCAAAGGCCTGATCTGAATTGGCTTTCATTTCATCAAAGAATATGTTAGATGTAAGAGTCGATGACTTGCGTTTTGCATTAACGAAATCAAAAAACCGTTTAGGATCCTGCTGAAACTGTAATCTACACCTAGTCAGGTAATTCCTGTAATACTGGTTATTGAGGACTGAAAAGTTGGAACGAGCAATCAAGTATGCAGAACAAGCTAACGGAGAGCTTGATTTTCTGAAACTCTTGTAGAGTTTTGATTTACGATTTTTTAGAATTGTCAACTCTTTGGTAAGCCACACAGGTTTGTTTGACCTGTTTGGCGTTACATTAGGGACACACAAATCAAATAAAGAATTTAAAGTATGATAAAAAATACTGATTGCCACGTCCAAATTGTAAGACCCGTAGAGGGTAGACCAGTCAATCAGGGCCAACGCCGAGTAAGTTTTGCAAAATCGGTTTTCCGAAATTGACGTACTCGGCTTAAACGATTTCTACTGGGGCATAGCCCCCGGTAGGGTAAAGTGATCGACACCTTCAACGTTGGGTGGTATAAATCCTCTGGATAAGATATGGGTTGTGATCGGGTAATGGATGAGGAGGATGGATCCGAAACAAAAACCAGATCAAGCATTTTATTAAGAGAATTTGGGATATCATTTTTTTTGATTCAATGATATCCCAAGTAAATTAATCAAGAATTCATTCTGTGCCGAGGGGGTCAGTGCGCCAGAGTCGGGACAAGAAATCCAAGTAACTTCAGCAATATTGAAATCACCGAGAACTACAAGGATATCGCGATCGGAAAGCATGCAAGAAACGGACATTATAGCAGCCAAATGAGCATCGTAGACAGAGTTATCAGAGGTAGGGGGTATATACGAACAAGTTATAAAAATACCAACACCATTAAAATACAACTTAACAGCAACAAATTCTATATCTATAGAACCACCTACTATTACTGTCTCCGAAGAATAATCAACATCAACAGCAATAAGCACACCTCCGCCACGTCGAAGAGTACGGTCTTTTCTATAGATACAGTATCTGTTGGATACTACTTCAGAATTAAGAATGTCTTGCCTTAACCAAGTTTCAGTTAAGGCAATGACATGAAAAGCAAGGCTATTAAGATATAAACTACTGAGTTTGCTACAAATACCTCTTATGTTCTTATAGCCAAGTACCAAAGAAGTTGTTAGTTTTTTGAACTATCAGAATCGAGAAGAGTTTTAGGCAAAGCTACTGGGGTGGGAGATAAAATCGGAGGTCGATTTTTTCCTGGCAGTATATTCATTAACAACAATGTGCTCCGGCCAAAACTCTTTGCAACATATAGAGCTAAAGTCTTGACTCGAGACACTGATTTTAAACGACGAGATATTCCTAGTATAATTAAATTTGAATTTCTCCACCGTGAAATTGGCTTTAGATTTGGCCTTAATATAGACCGTGACATCTTCGGATGTCAAATCAGGGGGAAGCCTTGAAACAAATACTTGTTTTTTAGGTGGACCGGCAACAAATTTTTTAATTATGTCTTCAACCAAAGACACATTTTTAGCTAATGGAATATTAGGCTCTTTGGATATATTAGGTTTGTTTGGTTGAACTACGTCAACTCTACTCACCACCAAAGAGACCAAAGGACCGGGATTAGATGAAACAACATTCAAAGGGACTATAACGTTTACATCCGTTATCTCGTTAATTATGGGTACTGGGACAGAAGAATTGTTTTTTAGTTTATTTTTATTTTTGGTCATAGGATTGCTTGGCTAAACTTCAGAAATGACCGGTCCCCATGACGGCCCAACATTGGCTTGTTTGCACTTAGGAGAATCACTCAAGAGATTTTTCTCCTTAAAAATTCCCTGCACGGTTGAGAAATTATCGCACAATTTTTTCAATTGGCCGAAAACTCCCTCAAAGCCAAGCTGAGTCTCCATAAAGTTTGCCATGTCTTTTTTCCGCTCCAAACAAGACCAACATGGCCACTTTAAATTAGTGGTGCCCATCAAGTCGATGACTCGGCCGTTAAGACCAGCACATTTCTCATGTGCGACATTTGGGCATATCCAGCAGCCAATAAAAGTCATCTTTTTTTTTTATTTATTTATTTTTTTTTATAAGTGAGACACAAATAAATTTTTTTAAATTAATGATTGAAAAAAAAATACTGCTCAAAAAAAAAACAAGTAAGAAGGCTCTAGTCGAGAAATCCCGACTAGACGATACCCTGAACCCTATACTTTACGCGTACAGTCAGTGCTTGCAAGTATGTGTGCGTGTGTGTACGACCATACTGCATACTGCATACTCAGCTTCAATGTTCCATATCTTCAATGTTTCTCAACCGATTTTAATACAAATTTCACAGATTTTATTATTTTTTTTAATAAATCAAATACCATCTCAAAGTTTTCAAAATTCAAGATTTTGTTGTTATCGGTCACATGTGTATATTGGCGGCAACGGGACAAGTTATCGAAAGTCGAAATAAAAACTTTTACTGCCTAGAGATTAGGCTTAAGTTCCAAATCTGGAGTCTCTAGCTCTTATAGTATCGACTTGGCGGTGATGCTGATCAAGAATGTATATGGGGTCGGAGATGCTTCCTTCTGCCTGTTACATACTTAATGGGTTCCGGGTATAAAAACAATATTCATAAGATTATTTTTAGGGATTTCAAATTTATCTATTCATGGATGTTTTTTTTTTGGGTAATTTATATCTGATATACTATTATATTGTATTTATTTTTTTCATAGTATGAATTGAGGTGGAATTATTTATCTTAATTCATGTCATAGCATTGCAGGTGATCGCGTGATTTCGGCGGCATACTTTTAGGCAGAACGCGAAGCTGCGGAGCTTATTACTTAATCACTTTCTGAGTAAAAATTTAACCAAAATAAATAAATGATAAAAAAAAAATGGATTTCTTTTCTCTCGTCAAAAGAAAAAGATTGGTGAGAGCTGCATTGTAGATGGTTATTTTTTAATACTAAGCTATTTTGTTAGCTCTATTGATTTTGTTTTATTGTTTCATGTTGAAATATTTGATTTCGTGCACATTTAATTTTTTTTTTCTTTTCCGATTTGAACTCTATTTTATTGGAATTGGTTGGCTTTTGGTTACAGAATATTTAAAATTAGGGTATTTATATACCCTAAACAAATTAAAAATGGGTAAAAAGGGTATAATGGTTTTGTGCAAAAGTAATTAAGTAAACAAGTAAGAAGGCTCTAGTCGAGGAATACCGACTAGACGATACCCTGATCCCTATACTTTACGCGTACAGTCAGTGCTTGCAAGTATGTGTGCGTGTGTGTACGACCATACTGCATACTGCATACTCAACTTCAAGGTTCCATATCTCCGGTATTTCTTAGCTGATTTTAATAATAATTTCACAGATTGTTATTATTTTGATTAATAATTCAAATGCCATCTAAAGTTTTTTCAAATTCAAGATTTTGTTGTTATCGATCCCATGTGTATATCGGAAACGGGATGAGTTATCGAAAATCGAAAACAAACTTGTACTGCTTAGGGATTAGGCGAGCTTAAGTTCCAAATCTGGAGTCTATAGCTCATATAGTCTCTGAGATCGACGCGTTCATACATACAGACGGACAGACGGGCATGGCTATATCGACTCGACTGTTGATGCTGATAAAGAATATATATTTTTTATGGGGTCGGAGATGCTTCCTTCTGCCTGTTACATACTTTTGCACAACTTCATGATACCCTTTTTTCCCATTTTTAATGGGATCAGGGTATAAACATACCGGCGCGAGCGCAGCAACCGTAAGCAACAACAACGAAATAAAGTAAACCGGGACCAGCACCAACACAATAGAGCGCGTGAGAGCCAAAAACGGTTTTATGCACAGAGAGCGAGCACAGAAGAACTAAAAGAGTGCAAGTATGAAAATACAAAAACAAAATACTAGCAGGGCAAAGCAAACTCAGAGAGTACCGAATGTAAACAGACGGTCCCAGCGTCGTCGTCTTCTGTTAACTTAACACTTTTAAAATTATTGGCTCGTGGGGAAATAGGTATCAATTCAGGCTTGCCAAATTATTTACGAAGTGTGCGATGCGTAAGATGCCGATAGTGATCGGCCATTGTTATCTTTGCTGTGATTGGTGGTCGACTTTTGGTTCTATCTGCTTGCTAATGCCTAAAATGGGAAAGCAGCATAGCTTTGTATGAACTTCGTACAATTGAATGGCCAAACGTGCGATACCTAAATATGACTTCCACCATATGTGCTTATGTATATATTAGCAATTAGGAGGTCATAATGACTTATTAAAAAGGCTTTAAAATGACTAAATACCAAATTAACACAAACCGTAAAATAAACGCATTTTGCATTCATATACCCAACGATAATTGTCCTTATATAACATTAATACATATTAATAATTGCATTGACATTAATTAAATATTGTAATAAAGGGTATCAAAACAACATTGAGCATCGTGTGCGTTTCAGCAACGACAAAAGTCACATGTTGTTTTTGTTATTATTTTTGCGTTCTGCCTAGTCCCGTTAGACGCAGAGGCATGCATATACAAAAAGACGGCTCAAGGCCACATGCAGCAGGCCGTCCGTAGACGATTTGCCTTCGACTTCAATGAGCATACAAACACAAACATACATATACATACTCATTGGTCGGCAACAACAAAAATGTAAAATACAAGTAAGAAGGCCCTAGTCAAGAGATCCGACTAGACAATACCCAGAACCCTTTGCTATACTTGGCTTCCTTCTGCCTGTTACATACTTTTGCTGTTGAAATATAATTTGGATTATATTCGATAGTATGTAAGCGATAATATTATCGATCTGGCAACACCATTCGAGAGCAATGAATTTCTCTCTCTCTTTGTTAGTTTGTAGTTACACACTTCTTTTTGTACTGCCATCCTGTGCAGACGTTTCTTAAAATAAATCCGCGTTTTAAAAAACTCTAACAAAGGTTATGGGCCCAGATCACAAAGTGATTGGAAATAAAAAGAAGTCAGAAGATTTTGTTAAATTGATTTAAGTCGTGAACAAAGTTACGTGAACAATTAACAAAATGAGTGTTTCATTGCAAATAGAAAAACTTGCGGAAGACAACTACGACGTTTGGTGTATGTCTATGCGTAGCGTACTCATAACGGCAGATTTGTGGTGTGTGGTCTGTGGGCAAAGTGTAAAGCCTGAAGAAGACAGACAAGCCGCAAAGTGGGACATTGTTGATCAAAAGGCATTGGCATGTCTTATTCTCAATGTAAAGCCTTCGCAGCTAATTCACATTAAAGCATGCAAAACATCGAAGTCGGCATGGGACAAATTGCGCGATATTCATGTGTTTGTTGGACCAGTGAAAAGAGTACAGTTATATCAAAGGCTCATACGGCTGGGTATGCAGAATGGTGAAGACATTGTGAAACATGTGAACTCGTTCGTGGAAATTGCAGATAAGCTTGCAGAGTTAGAAATCGAGTTAAAAGATGAACTGAAAGTGATAATGATTTTATCAAGTTTGCCAAGTTCATGGGACAATTTTGTGGTCGCTATCGAAACACGCGACAGCTTACCAACATTTGAGAACGTACGGTTAAAACTTATAGAAGAAGGTGTGCGAAAAAGTGAAAAAGATGAACATGAACGTGCTATGCAAACAGCATATGCACTCACACACCAGAACAGTGATCAAAAAAGAAACGGTAATAGCGTCGGGCAAAGAAATAACAAAAGTAAAGCGAAGAAAAAGCGCAGTTATAACGGGAAATGCTACGTTTGCGAGAGGCCCGGGCACAAATCGTTTGAGTGTAAATATAGAGAGCAAAATGAGAAACAGCGTATCAAAGATCGCGACAAAGGCGCGCAGTCAAACTGTTTAATGCATACATACGTTGCTATGCAAAACAAGAGTAAATGGTGCGTTGACAGCGGCGCAACGTCACATATGTGTTGTGACAAACAGTTATTTACATCGTTAACGAAACAAAAAGTAATCATAATGCTCGCAGCGGATAAAAATGTAGAATCTTACGGTGTCGGTACAGTGGTATTCATCGCAAATAAAGTGAATATAAAACTACAAAATGTAATGTATGTACCGAATCTGCATATGAATTTTATATCAGTCAGCAAAGCGGCTGAGTATGGCAACTTCACAACATTTAACAATAAAGAAGCAGTGGTACACTCTAAAGAAGGGTATGTGATGTTGCGCGCGTTTAAAGAAAATAACTTGTACGTGTACCACATGAAGAAAACAAGTGAAGCAGTGTATTTTATGAGAGATGCGCTGGCGGTGAAATGGCACAATAGATATGGACACTTAAATTATAACAATTTAAAGAAACTCAATGAAGAGGAGCAAGTGATAGGAATAGACATCGAAAAAATGCCTGTCGGGATTAATTGTGATACTTGCAATAAAGCAAAGATATGTGCGCTGCCATTTCCGCAAAAAGTGAAACGTGTAACAAAAAGCGTTTTAGAGTTGATACATACCGATGTATGTGGACCAATTAATGTCAAGTCTTCGGGAGGTAACCGGTATTTCGTAACATTCATTGACGATTTTTCGCGAAAAATCCACGTATATTTCTTGAGCGCAAAAAGCGAAGTATTTGAAAAATTCAAATTATACAAATCGTATGTAGAATGCCAAACGGGGAAACGTATAAAGTCGTTACGCAGTGATAATGGCAAAGAGTATATAAACAATGAATTTTCAAATTTTTTGAACAAGTGCGGAATAAAAAGACAGTTGACGGTCCCGTATACGCCTCAGCAAAACGGAGTTGCTGAGCGTGCCAATCGAACAATAGTTGAAATGGCCAAAAGTATGTTAATACACGCAAATTTACCAGAATATCTGTGGGGTGAGGCTGTGAACACCTCAGTGTACCTAAGAAATAGATGTCCAACAAAAGCGGTAGATGGGCGCACGCCATTCGAGGTTTGGAAGGGTCGCAAACCGTCCGTAAAACACCTGAGAGTTTTTGGTTCGCGCGCCTTCGCACTGGAGAAGATAAGAAGAGGTAAATTTGCAGCAAAAGGCAAAGAGTACATAATGGTTGGATACTCTTATGCATCAAAGGCATACCGCCTATTTGAGTTGTCTACGCGGCGGGTTATAGAGCGTAGAGACGTTAAGTTTGTCGAGGGTGAATTTGCGAATTACCAAGATGAACAAATAAATGACAATTATGCTACCGTCATAATCAGCTTTGAGTCAAACAAGGCATCTACAGCGCAGGTGCACAACGAGGCAGTTCCAGCGGATGCCAATATAGGCAATAATGGGTTTGACAACAGCGATAATGAAGAGGAGGAAGAGCAATTTGTCAGCGCAAGTGATCAAGACGAGGAGGATGACATCCAGCCTAGCGTCAGTGATCTAGATGAGGATGATGACGTTCAGCCAAGACGTGGACCAGGTCGCCTCATCGTGCGCCACCGTCGGCAAGCTGGTCGACCTAGAAAAATGTACCAGGTACTCAACAATCTAAACGTAGAAGATGTTGAGACGCCTCATTCTGTGGTAGAGGCGCTAAATGGCCAACACGCATCGGACTGGCAGACGTCTATGCAACGTGAGTATAACGCATTGGTTAATAATCAGACTTGGTTATTAGCAGATCTCCCACCTGGACAAAAGGCCATCGGTTCGAAATGGGTATTTCGAATTAAGAAGAATGAAAACGGTGAGATAGAAAGGTTCAAATCGCGACTCGTTGCTCAAGGCTGTGGGCAGCAGTTTGGCGTGAACTACTGGGAAACATACTCTCCAGTCATCAGATATGAGACGATTAGGATGCTCTTTGCCATAGCAGTCGAAAAGGAGCTATGCATGCATCAAGTGGATATTTCAAATGCATATCTGAACAGTAGGCTTCATGAAGACGTATACATGAGGCAGCCCCAAAACTTTGTGGACAAGAACAATTCAACGAAGGTTCTTAAACTGCAAAAGGCGATTTACGGGCTGAAGCAGTCTGGCCGTGTGTGGAATGATACACTCAACGAGGTATTACATGGCATTGGCTTCAAAAGGAGCAAACACGAGGCGTGTTTGTATGTGAAGCAGCAGGAACAAGTCTTCAGCTATATTAGCGGTTTATGTGAGACGACTTGATAATCATATGTCCACACGAGAAGGAAATCAGCGCGATTAAGGAAAGAATCGCAGCCGCATTCGAGATGCACGACGGCGGCCAACTCAGCTTTTTCCTTGGAATGAAGATCAAGAGGGAAGGCAAAAGAGGCGCAATAAAACTGTGTCAAAAGGCATACATCAAAAGCCTTTTGGAAAACTTTGGAATGCAGTCGTGTCGAGCTGTTGGAACCCCCTGGATCCGGGTTTTGAGATTGGTTGCAAAAATGACAAATGTGTCAAGGTGAATATGACATATTACCAATCGTTAATTGGTTCTCTTATGTACTTAGCAGTAATAAGCCGTCCGGACATTTTGCACGCCATTTGTAAATTGTCACAGAGGAACACAGATGCTCACACGGAGCATGAAACAGCAGCAAAGCATGTGCTGCGCTATCTTTCTGGTACGATGAATCAATGCCTCGAGTATCGGAAGAATGGGGAGCCCCCAAAAGGATTCGCAGACGCGGATTGGGCCAACGACAAGCAGGATAGAAAGTCATATTCTGGGTACGCTTTCTTCCTGGCCGGAAGCGTTTTTTCGTGGACTTCGGCAAAGCAGAGTGTAGTCGCACTGAGCAGTACAGAAGCGGAGTATGTCGCTTTATCAACGCAGCAAGAGAAGCTGTATATATTCGAAGACTGCTAAACGAGATCGGATGGAAGATTCCTGGACCGATAACTATTTACGGCGACAACACCAGTTCGCATCAGATTGCGAAAAATCCTGTCCACCATAAGCGCACTAAGCATATTGATTTAAAGTTTCATTTTATAAGAGAAAAAGTTGAATGTAATGAAATTAATTTGGAATATGTATCTACAGACAAGAATGTTGCCGACATTTTGACAAAGAGCTTAAGTAAGCAAAAGCATTGTGGCTTTGTAAAATCGCTTGGATTAATTGAATAATATTAAGCTTAAGCAAAAGTGTTGAAATATAATTTGGATTATATTCGATAGTATGTAAGCGATAATATTATCGATCTGGCAACACCATTCGAGAGCAATGAATTTCTCTCTCTCTTTGTTAGTTTGTAGTTACACACTTCTTTTTGTACTGCCATCCTGTGCAGACGTTTCTTAAAATAAATCCGCGTTTTAAAAAACTCTAACATTTGCACACAAACAATATACCCTTTTCCCTTTTTATTTAGTGGGTCCAGTCTATAACAAGCAAACTTACTCTATTTGAAAGCAAAATAACCAGCAGCTCACCAATTTCATATGATGAACTTGAGAAAATGTTCAATTTTTATGCTAATTCTTTCTAAGACAGTCTTAATGTACAATAGTAAGGGAAAGGCCACATTGATGTGTTCATGCTTCGAAATAGGTATCAGGCCTTCAGCACAAACAGACAGTGCACAAAATTACATGAGGAAGATCATGTGCCGAAAATAAACAAAGCAACAGCATGTGCAGTTCATACACAAAGCGATATCAAATATAGCGGCATAGAAAAGATAAACGAAAAAGAAACAAGCGATGAGGAGAAATAGGTACTGAAAAGCATCAAAAATGTTCAAAGTTAACAGAAGATGACGACGCTGGGATCGTCTCTTTACATTCGATACTATCTGAGCAAACTATGCAACTTAAGCAATGAGCTTTGACTGCAGTTCGTTGTTGTATTTTGGCACTTGCAAAATAAATGCCAATAAATTATTTAAATTAATGTTCAAAACTTGGGTTCACAAAACCGATGAAACCCAAAGTCACAAAACTATTTATTTGCACAGAGTCGCGAAATTAAAAAAAATCAAAAAAACGAAGAGCACAAAAAAAATAAGTCCGTGGCTAAGCAAAGAGAGCGAGATATGTGATATATATTTTGATAATAAATGTGATATATATTATGATAATAAATAGCTGGGTTCAGGGTATCTTCTAGTCTGGCTCTCCCGACTAGAGCCTTCTTACTTTCAAACTTTTCCTAAAAAGTATTCCCGTGCCAAAAGTCCCCATGATTTGGCTGATTTTAGCAGGTAAGCAGGTTAGGAATGGCAAGTGCTTTTGAGCGAAGGGACTAGAGGCTTGTCGAAAAATCGAAGGCAGCAAGCACATGTGTAAGTTCAATGAGAATGTAAAGTAAGAGAGGAAACCAGAGTCGCTCTCATCTGTTAACTTAACATTTTTCAAATTAATAGCACCTGGGGACCTGGCCTTGTCAACTCATTCACGAAGTGTGCGATGCGTTAGATAACGATAGTGAGCGGCCATTATTCAACTTTGTTTTGGTTGGTGGTCGACTTTTGGTTCTATCTGCTTGCTAATGCCTAAAATGGGAAGGCAGCATAGCTTTGTATTAACTTCGTACAATTGAATGGCCAAACGTGCGATACCTAAATATGACTTCCACCATATGTGCTTATGTATATATTGGCAATTAAGTAGGTAATGACTTATTAAAAAGGCTTTAAAATGACTAAATACCAAATTAACACAAACCGTAAAATAAACGCATTTTGCATTCATATACCCAACGATAATTGTCCTTATATAACATTAATACATATTAATAATTGCATTGACATTAATTAAATATTGTAATAAAGGGTATCAAAACAACATTGAGCATCGTGTGCGTTTCAGCAACGACAACAGTCACATGTTGTTTTTGTTATTATTTTTGCGTTCTGCCTAGTCCCGTTAGACGCAGAGGCATGCATATACAAAAAGACGGCTCAAGGCCACATGCAGCAGGCCGTCCGTAGACGATTTGCCTTTGACTTCAATGAGCATACAAACATACATATACATACTCAGCAACAACTTTTAACACACAAGAAAGAAAGCTCTAGATCGCAACTAGACGATACCCTGAACCTTTTACTACTTTTGCTTACAACAATATACCCTTTTCCCTTTTTTTTAGTGGGTTCTGTCTATAACAAGCAAACTTACTCTATTTGAAAGCAAAATAACCAGCAGCTCACCAATTTCATATGATGAACTTGAGAAAATGTTCAATTTTTATGCTAATTCTTTCTAAGGCACTCTTAGCTTACAAGAGTCAGGGAATGGATACATTGATATGTGTTCGTGCTGCGAAATATGAATTAGGCTTTCAGACAAAGCATGTGCAGTCAATAGACAAAGCAAAATCCAATTCAAACATAGCGGTAGTCCGAGAAGATAACAGAAAAGATAAAACGAATTGAGGGGAAACAGGTGCTAAAAAGCTTGAAAAATGTGAAAATTTAACAGAAATTAGAAACTCTGGTTTCTTCTCTTACTTTACATTCTCATTGGTATAAGTTAACATAATCGTAATGACAGTTAAAAAATATCGATGCTATATCGTAAATCGATATAAAAGAGGACCCTTCTTTAGTTTAAGCGTCACACACTAACTTCCGTTTTAGAATTTAATCTGACACTTGATACTAAGCTGGTGTAACAAAACCACGTGTAAAATAAATAATCAAGATTGAATCTAAAAAAATAAAGATCATCTTAATATATTTTTGTACAATTGCATTTCTAAATGCATAAAGACATTTGTCGGAGGCAGCAGCAGCTTACTAATATTTTGAATCTTAACATAGCTTATAACGCATAACTTGCGCATATCTAATTGTTCTCTTTGCCTTGCACATGCGTGTTTATCTCATTTGCATAGATAACACTTCTGGCTGCTTGGCATTGCTTATCCGATTCTATCACACACTCCTTGTTATACATTCGTCGGTTACGGTTGCGCTAAGCTTGTTAAACTGATATAAATAAAAGCAGTCAATGAATAACTATCGTATTTTCAATAAAGTAAAATAATCACAATTTCGAACATAAAAAGTAAAGTTTGTGAATAATATTACCTATTGTGCTAATAATTATTCAAAGCGTCTTCTGCATAATTCGATGCTAATACCACAAACGCGCTCGCTCGCTAACATTTACGCTTTTGCACACACACACACTCACACACCTTTGAAACGTTTCGCTCTCAGCTTAACTGCAAGCGCTTACAATCTCTCGTCTCCGCCTGCCCGCCCGCACTCTTGCAATCGCGCAAGCTCGTGAAAAGTGAAGTTCGCTGCTCTCACACAAACGCTCAGCAACGCGCTGCGCTAGAACGTTCGGTAACGCAGCGGTCAGTGACTTACATCTGCCGTTAACAGTGCTGAGTGCATCGTGACCAACTAAAACAAAATGTCTGTGAAACAAACAAAACAAACCGCGGCTGCGCTCTCAGATTACGACTTTTACAAGGCAAAGGAGCAGCTCATACATTTTGATGAAGCTGAACTGCAGGCTCGATTGGACTTAATCAACGAAATGCGGTCCTGTTTTGATGCCGCGCAATCAAACCTTCAGAATCTTAATCTCATGGAGCTGACCACGGACGCAAGGCCACAATTTGACCAACTCTTCTGCGAGGTATCCTCAAAGCTTTCTCGCGAGCTAACCAATCTGCGTAAGACTTCCATGCTGCACTCAACAACAATTCGGCGCAACACGGACGAGCTAAGTGGTACTTCAGGGAGCGCAGGGCGTCTCTCCAGGCTACCACAATTTCAGCTTCCACGTTTTGGCGGTGCATATACTGGCCTGGCCTGATTTCTTCGCCATGTACAATACTGTCGTCGGCCAAAACGAGGAACTATGCGACGTGGAAAAGTTCCAGCATCTCCGATCATGCCTTACAGGGCCAGCGTTGGAAGCGATTCGCACTTTCGAACCAACGGAAGCTAATTATGAACAAAGCCATGGAGTTATTAATCAATCGATTTGATAAGAAATTGTTGCACTTTCAGGCACACCTGCGGTCTATGTTTAGGCTTGCAGGTGTTGAAAGGGGTTCGGCAAGCAGTCTGCGTCAACTTAAGCGACAGCATCAATTTGCATCTGCGCACGTTGCACACAGTGGCATCTGCGCAGGAAATAACGGATGGATAATGCTGATTCGTCTGATTACATCTCAATTGGATCAAGCGACGCAGGAGAAATGGGAGGAAGCATTGCCCCTGAAAGGTCTGCCGAAATGGAGCTGACATGGCCACATTCTTGGAGACGAGATGCCGTATGTTGGAAAACGTGAAATTCGCCATGGAAACGCACACACCTGGCAAGCAGGTGGGCAAGCTCTAACATACAAGCTCGAAAGCCACTCATCATTTCCAAAACTCAATCTTGTGTCCTTTGCTGCTGAGCATTACCTATCAAGATGCCCACGATACATCAATTTAGCTCCCACCATGCGCTACAAAGAAGCTAAAAGGCTGCACCACTGCCTCAACTGCCTTCGCAAAGGGCATGGTCTGCAGCAATGCAAGTTTGGTCACTGCAAACATTGCCTAGCAGAAGCATCATTCATTGTTGCATATGGACACAAGACTCACCCACGTGACAGTTGCCCGACACAACGCATCCTCAAACCGCATCACTCGTCTCCACATCCGAATGACTCGTCTCCACATCCGCATCACTCGTCTCCACATCCACATCCACATCGCAACCTATACCTTTGAAACAGAGCGAGACCGATTGCGTGCTGCGTCAGATGCAGCTAATGGCATTGGAAACAATTCCGCAGACATATTCGCACAATCCTCGCCAGCGTTGGTACGCCGGAGCCAATGCGCCAGAGGACGCCCCAGCAGCAAGCAGCCCTTGCAACAATTCAACTTCAGCATCAGCAGCAGCAAGCGCAAATCCAGCAGCTGCAGCAACAGTTGCAGCAAACGCAAGTACAGCTGGCACAACAGCAGCATCATCACAATCAACAACAACATCAGCAACAACCACAACCGACTGTGTAGCCCAAGAAGAAGCCGCGACAACGCAAGAAGAAACTTCAAGCGACAAGCATGCGCAACTGCAAAACATCTCTGTACCTGCCACCTCTTCAATGACGACTTGGCCGGGTCGAGAGCACAATTTCTGGACCAGACGGCGTCTCGCGAGTAGCAAGTGTCAAAGCTGCGGCTGGCACCGAAAAACGAGCCGTTGGCAAGATCGCTGTGCTGCCCCTTGAGACCAAGTCAGTTGGAACCCTTGCACTTCCAACGGGGGGAGCATGTCGGAGGCAGCAGCAGCTTGCTAATATTTTAAGCACCCAAATTTAAATCTTAACATAGCTTATAACGCATAACTTGCGCTTATATAATTGTTCTCTTTGCCTTGCACATGCGTGTTTATCTCATTTGCATAGATAACACTTCTGGCTGCTTGGCATTGCTTATCCGATTCTATCACACACTCCTTGTTATACATTCGTCGGTTACGGTTGCGCTAAGCTTGTTAAACTGATATAAATAAAAGCAGTCAATGAATAACTATCGTATTTTCAATAAAGTAAAATAATCACAATTTCGAACATAAAAAGTAAAGTTTGTGAATAATATTACCTATTGTGCTAATAATTATTCAAAGCGTCTTCTGCATAATTCGATGCTAATACCACAAACGCGCTCGCTCGCTAACATTTACGCTTTTGCACACACACACACTCACACACCTTTGAAACGTTTCGCTCTCAGCTTAAGTGCAGTTGGCTGCTCACACATCACACGTCTCAGCCAACGCGCTCGCGCTAGAACGTTCGCGTAAGCGCAGCGGTCAGTGACGTTACATCTGCTCGTTACATAAACTCTTGCAGCATTTCTTTGCACTCAGTATGTTTCGTTAACAACATACGCGTCAATGACTTCGACAGCTGCTGTTATCAGCGCTGAGTGCATCGTGACCAACTAAAACAAAATGTCTGTGAAACGAGTCGAAACAAACCGCGGCTCCGCCCTCAGATTATGACTTTTACAAGGCAAAGGCGGAATCAGTAAATCGGCAACTCAACGCGTAAAACGCATTTTTAACTGCGGAGCAACTCATACATTTTGATGAAGCTGAACTGCAGGCTCGATTGGACTTAATCAGCGAAATGCGGTCCAGTTTTGATGCCGCGCAATCGAGCCTTGAGAAGCTCAATCTTATGGAGCTGACCACGGACGCAAGGCCACAATTCGACCAACTCTTCTGCGAGGTATCCTCAAAGCTTTCTCGCGAGCTAACCAATCTGCGTAAGACATCCATGCTGCACTCAACAACAATTCGGCGCAACACGGACGAGCTAAGTGGTACTTCAAGGAGCGCAGGGCGCCTCTCCAGGCTACCACAATTTCAGCTTCCACGTTTTGGCGGTGCATATACTGGCCTGGCCTGATTTCTTCGCCATGTACAATACTGTCGTCGGCCAAAACGAGGAACTATGCGACGTGGAAAAGTTCCAGCATCTCCGATCATGCCTTACAGGGCCAGCGTTGGAAGCGATTCGCACTTTCGAACCAACGGAAGCTAATTATGAACAAAGCCATGGAGTTATTAATCAATCGATTTGATAAGAAATTGTTGCACTTTCAGGCACACCTGCGGTCTATGCTTAAGGCTTGCAGGTGTTGAAAGGGGTTCGGCAAGCAGTCTGCGTCAACTTAAGCGACAGCATCAATTTGCATCTGCGCACGTTGCACACAGTGGCATCTGCGCAGGAAATAACGGATGGATAATGCTGATTCGTCTGATTACATCTCAATTGGATCAAGCGACGCAGGAGAAATGGGAGGAAGCATTGCCCCTGAAAGGTCTGCCGAAATGGAGCTGACATGGCCACATTCTTGGAGACGAGATGCCGTATGTTGGAAAACGTGAAATTCGCCATGGAAACGCACACACCTGGCAAGCAGGTGGGCAAGCCCAACATACAAGCTCGAAAGCCACTCATCATTTCCAAAACTCAATCTTGTGTCCTTTGCTGCTGAGCATTACCTATCAAGATGCCCACGATACATCAATTTAGCTCCCACCATGCGCTACAAAGAAGCTAAAAGGCTGCACCACTGCCTCAACTGCCTTCGCAAAGGGCATGGTCTGCAGCAATGCAAGTTTGGTCACTGCAAACATTGCCTAGCAGAAGCATCATTAATTGTTGCATATGGACACAAGACTCACCCACGTGACAGTTGCCCGACACAACGCATCCTCAAACCGCATCACTCGTCTCCACATCCACATCGCAACCTATACCTTTGAAACAGAGCGAGACCGATTGCGTGCTGCGTCAGATGCAGCTAATGGCATTGGAAACAATTCCGCAGACATATTCGCACAATCCTCGCCAGCGTTGGTACGCCGGAGCCAATGCGCCAGAGGACGCCCCAGCAGCAAGCAGCCCTTGCAACAATTCAACTTCAGCATCAGCAGCAGCAAGCGCAAATCCAGCAGCTGCAGCAACAGTTGCAATTTCTGGACCAGACGGCGTCTCGCGAGTAGCAAGTGTCAAAACTGCGGCTGGCACCGAAAAACGAGCCGTTGGCAAGATCGCTGTGCTGCCCCTTGAGACCAAGTCAGTTGGAACCCTTGCACTTCCAACGGGGGGAGCATGTCGGAGGCAGCAGCAGCTTGCTAATATTTTAAGCACCCAAATTTAAATCTTAACATAGCTTATAACGCATAACTTGCGCTTATATAATTGTTCTCTTTGCCTTGCACATGCGTGTTTATCTCATTTGCATAGATAACACTTCTGGCTGCTTGGCATTGCTTATCCAATTCTATCACACACTCCTTGTTATACATTCGTCGGTTACAGTTGCGCGTTAGCATATAGTTGTCACGCGCAATAATAATAAAGGTTAAGCTAAGCTTGTTAAACTGAAATAAATGAAAGCAATGAATGAATAACTATCGTGTTTTCAATAAAGTAAAAAATTTACAAACTTTCTGCAGATTTCAAACATAGGTGAACACAAAATAGTGTCTCATCTAAACAACATTAATTGGCGCCCAACTAGAAGTATATGACAAGTTTAAAGTCAGTACCCACGTGGTATCACTTCAATCATAAAGTGAAGCAAAAGTGATTAAAATATCTGCAGTTGCTGGCCTTCGTTCACACAGGCTGCAAAAGTAGCAGTGAATCGGCCTACGCTACGATTGGTTGAGCTGCGCATCAGCGCTTTAAAAAATAATATAAAAAACTACTATTCACCGAATATAAAACTAACTGGACGGGAAAGTCTACTGCGAAGCACAAAATAAATTTAATAAAACAAAAAAAAAAGACTAACAAAGCGCATTTCTTTAAAGGATTAAAGCACAAACTAATTTTGTATTGTGGAGAATGCTGTTTAGCTGTTATATATTATTTTTGCGTGCTTGTGGTTGAGAACCCATGACTTCGCCGTTCCTCAACTATAGAACCCCTCAGCAACGTAGCAGTGATTCATAGACTGACTACGAAGATCGTATTCGCATCCAAGTTCCAAGAAACGCACCCACAGCTCCCCTCGCATCTAGTAATATGGACGCTGACCAAATTAGAAACATAGTCAGCAGCGCCTTAGCCGAGCAAGCTGCTGTGTTCCAACAGAGAGAACAAGCATTGGCCAACAGAATCAATGAATTGTCTGAACGGGTAGAAATAAGACACGATGTCCGTTGTGATGAGCCACTTGATGCTATCAAATGCCTATCCGATTTTTTTAAGGGTACAAGAATTTTATGTTTCTTGGAGGCAAGCGGCCCTAACCGCCTATCACATTTTCAATGGTAGTTCACGCTACTACCAGGCAGTCCATATTATAAGGAGTAAGATTAAAGGTTCCGCTGATGCTATGCTGTCGTTATTCGGCACAGTGTTAAACTTAGACGCGATAAGTCGCCTCGATTTTTTTTGTAGCGATAAACGACCGATAGGAAATAGAATCGAAAGATATATAAGATATACGTTTGCAGCTAATTTTGCGAAAAGTCAAGACCGCAAGCCAAATGTTCATCAGAGGGAGATAACTTCTCAGCAAGCAGACGCTCAACCATTTGGTGGAAAAAAACCATATTTTAGCAAACAGCGTAAGCAGGGGCAGTTCACCCAACGCAGTTATAGGCAGCAGGGGTACCTTAATATGCAAGAGCCCATGGAGGATCCATCAGTCCAACCAACCCCTAGCTTACTTAAACAAGAGAACAGCCACATCTGACCTCTCAGGCTTTCATAAAAAACAACAAAAAGTGAACCATGTAACGCAGGACGCGAAACTAGGAACAGAGTCGTCTCACAATGCTGACTCTAACACAGCGGCAGAAATAAACGACAATGACATAGATAATTATGACTCAGATGTATTGAATTTTTTTAGGGGTAGATCCCTGCTTCTCTTCATCAGACGAAGGGTAGCGGGGCTCGATAAGAAATTCCTTATTGACACGGGTGCATCAAAAGATTTCATCCGACCACAAAAGGAATTGAGAACCGTCCGCTCGGTAGACACTCCTTTCTCAATTCACTCCATTCATGGCAAAACTGCAATTACTCAGAAATGTTTTGTTTCTTTATTCAAAGTATTAAAAGTACTAAGGGACAGTAAAAAGGCATTTGCAGACCCTAATGAAGCCTTGCCTTACAATACCTCGATGGTCGCTACCATTAGGACGACAGGTGAAGAATCTATTTATGCTAAATTCTATTTATATCCTATGGTGGCAGCTGATTTCAGAATCTACTCAAAAATGGTATAATTCAAAAGTCAGTCTCCCCTCACAATAACCCCACATGGGTTGTAGATAAGAAATGCATTGACTTTCGTAAGCTTAACGAACGGACGATACCCGACAAATACCCTATGCCTAATATTTCTTTTATCCTTAGGTAAATCCAAGTACTTTTCAACGCTAGACCTCAAGTCTGGCTATCATCAAATCATACTCGCAGAGTAAATGGTAAATGGAGGGAAGTATGAATTTAGAAGACTCCCATTTGGTAGGCTAGCCGCATTTTTCAGAGGAGCATCGACGACATACTGCGAGAAAAGATAGTCAGATTTTGCTATGTCTACGTCGATGAAGTGATTGTCTTTTCAGAAGACGAGGAGTCCCACATCAAGCATGTGGACTGGACTGGGTCCTTAAAAGTTTATATGAAGCAAACATGAGGATATCTGTAGAAAAATCCCATTTTTTTAAAAAAAGCGTGAACTTCCTTGGGTTTATAGTTACCAGTACCGGTGCAACAACTGACCCAGAAAAAGTAAGGGCCATAAAGGATTTTCCGGAACCCAAAACAGTATTCGAAGTAAGGTCGTTCTTGGGTCTCGCAGGTTACTAAAGATGTTTTATCAAAGATTTCGCTGCGATAGCAAGACCTATTTCAGAAATATTGAAGGGGGAAAACGGAACTGTCAGTAGATACAAGTCACGGAAAGTTCCGGTACAATTATCTCAAAAACAGCTGCAGGCTTTTCAAAAGTAGCGTAATATCTAGGCATCTGAATACGTTATGCTCCAGTTCCCCGATTATAAGAAGCCATTTGATCTAACGACAGATGCTTCAGCCTACGGAATAGGCGCAGTTTTAGCCCAAGAGGGACGTCCGATTACAATGATATCAAGGATATTGAAGGACAGCGAAGTTAATTACGCGACTAACGCTAAACTGCGGCATTATCTATATGGGGTGAAATATATAAATATCTTTACTGACCATCAGCCCCTAGCCTTTGCGATATTGATTAAGAGGTGGAAAGCGCGCATATACGAGACTAATGCGCGAATATTTTATAAGCCGGGCAAAGAGAATCTAGTTGCAGATGTCTTGTCCAGGCAACAGCTTAACGCTTTAGAAGATCAAGATAACGGGTCTTGTGCAGCAACGGTCCATAGTGAACTTTCTCTCACTTACACCATTGAAACAACGGATAAACAGTTGAATTGTTATCAGAACCAGATAATCCTAGATGAGGCGCGCTCCCCATCGAAACACAGTTTCATTTTGTTTGGGAACAAAAAGCGCCAGAAAAGTGCTAGAATCGTGTGGTGGACATATTCAGGGTAGAAAAAAGAAGGGAAATTCTGACAGCCGACCACAATAGAGCCCATAGATCGGCCAAAGAGAATGTGAAGCAGGTTCTCTCTGATTATTACTTTCCAAAAATGACAAAGCTGGCAAACGAAATTGCTCAAAATTTCAAAACATGCGCAAGGGCTAAATATGATAGACACCCAAAAAAGCAAGAGATTGGCTTAACTCGAATCCCCTCGCACACAGGGGAAATGTTACACGTCGATACTTTCTCCACGGAAAAGAAATTTTTCCTCACTTGCATTGACTAGTTCTCCAAGTTTGCTGTCGTGCAATCCATTGCTTCGAGAAGCATTGAGGTTTTTGGTTTTTCTTTTTTAATTTTTTCTCAGTATCATTGCTGTGATTTAGATGTGTGCTGATTTATCTGCACCTAGACACTTTCGTTTTAAGAGACTAGATTTATTGAAAAGCAGCTTATTAACACGAACCATAGGCAAATAAATATAAGACAACCACCAACCAACCAAAGGCTCACAAGCTCACATTTATATGAGACGCTGCTATCCAGGAATGCATTGTTGATAATGGAGTTGCAAAATAATGTTCGCCATTACGCATTCAAAAATTAATGTTGACAGGGGGAAAACCCCTTCAATATTTCTGAAATAGGTCTTGCTATCGCAGCGAAATCTTTGATAAAACATCTATAGTAACCTGCGAGACCCAAGCACGACCTTACTTCGAATACTGATTTGGGTTCCGGAAAATCCCTTATGGCCTTTACTTTTACTGGGTCAGTTGTTGCACCGGTACTGGTAACTATAAACCCAAGGAAGTTCACGATCTTAAGAAAATGAGATTTTTCTACAGATATCCTCATGTTTGCTTCATATAAACTTTCAAGGACCCAGTCCACATGCTTGATGTGGTACTTTTCGTCTTCTGAAAAGACAACTTGAGGTCTAGCGTTGAAAAGTACTTGGATTTACCTAAGGATACAAGAAACACTAGGCATAGGGTATTTGGCGGGTATCGTGCGTTCGTTAAGCTTACGAAAGTCAATAACTAAACGCATGTTTCAATTACCCTCCCCGTCAGTGCCTTTCTTATCTACAACCCATATGGGGTTGTTGTAAGGGGAGACTGACTTTTGAATTATACCATTCTTGAGTAGATTCTGAATTTCTTTGTTAACGAAATCAGCTGCCCCCATAGGATATGGATAGAGATTAGCATAAATAGATTCTTCACCTGTCGTCCTGATGGTAGCCACCATCGAGGTATTGTAAGGCAAGGCTTCATTAGGGTCTGCAAATGCCTTTTTACTGTCCCTTAGTACTTTTAGAAATGCATCCCTTACTGAAGGGGGTGCATCTGAACAACCTTGAAACCTGTGAAAGGAAATCTGTTCAGCTTCCGTGCCCCATTTAAGTTATTCCATCGAATATCGATAGGTTCGATAGGAGGAAGAAGGTTGATTTTACGTTGAATAAAGAAACAAAACATTTCTGAGTAATTGCAGTTTTGCCATGAATGGAGTGAATTGAGAAAGGAGTGTCTACCGAGCGGACGGTTCTCAATTCCTTTTGTGGTCGGATGAAATCTTTTGATGCACCCGTGTCAATAAGGAATTTCTTATCGAGCCCCGCTACTCTTCGTCTGATGAAGGGCAGCAGGGATCTACCCCTAAAAAATTCAATACATCTGAGTCATAATTATCTATGTCATTGTCGTAGAGGCAGCATTGGGATACGACTCTGTTCCTTGTTTCGCGTCCTGCGTTACATGGTTCACCCTTTGTTGTTTTTGATGAACCTGTGAGGTCAGATGTTGCTTTTCTCTTGTTTAAGTAAGCTAGGGGTTGGTTGGACTGATGGATCCTAGACAGGGAAGGATCGACCTCCAAGTGCTCTTGCATTTTACGGTACCCCTGCTTTCTATTACTGCGTTGGCTGAACTGTCCCTGCGTACGCTGTTTGCTAAAATATGGGTTTTTGTCCACCAAATGGTTGAGCGTCTGCTTGCTGAGAAGTTATCTCCCTCTGATGAACATTTGGCTTGCGGTCTTGGCTTTTTGCAAAATTAGCTGCAAACGTATATCTTTCATGGTTCGATTCTATTTCCTGTGCGAGCACCAGAGCCGAAGGTAAGTCCTTGGGCTTTGCTGCAAAGAGAACGTCTGTAAGATCACGCTTAAGCCCTGATACAAACACCCTCAACGCATCACTGCGGAATTTTTCGGACAGGCCCTTCGCTAACGATGGCTCATAGGACATAGTGACTTTGTTGATCAGTAACGTTAGTTTTTTCTCGACCTCCTCGTAGTATTGAAATAGATGATGGTCACCTTGTCTTAGCGTGCTTAACTCTTGCTCGATAACATGTATCGGTCGTTTATCGCTACAAGTGAAATCGAGGCGACTTATTATCGCGTCTAAGTTTAATACTGTGCCGAATAAGGACAGCATAGCATCAGCGGAACCTTTAATCTTACTCCTTATAATATGGACTGCCTGGTAGTGGCGTGAACTACCATTATAAGGTTTGAATACAGGTGGGCGGTTAGGGCCGCTTGCCTCCAAAAAACATAAAATTCTTGTACCCTTAAAAAAATGGGATAGGCATTTGACAGCATCAAGTGGCTCATCACAACGGACATCGTGTCTTATTTCTACAGCAGCATACGCTTGTATTTCCGGGGTGACAATATGCGTTGCCGCCACCCGATCAGACAATTCATTGATTTTTTTGGCCAATTCTTATTCTCTATTTTGAAACACAGCAGCTTGTTCGGCTAAGGCGCTGCTGACTATGTTTCTAATTTGGTCAGCGTCCATATTACTAGATGCAAGGGGAGCTGTGGGTGCGTTTCTTGGAACTTGGATGCGAATACGATCTTTTTAGTCAGTCTCTGAATCACTGCTATGTTGCTGAGGGGTTCATTAGTTAAGGAACGGCGAAGTCACACGCACGCAAAAATAATATATAACAGCTAAACAGCATTCTCCACAATAAAAAATTTGTTTGTGCTTTAATCCTTTAAAGAAATGCGCTTTGTTGGTTTTTTGTTTTTATTTTTATTTTTTTAATTCTCAAAGAAGTCACTCACGTGCCGGAGAGACATTGTTGTTTAGGTTCATACAAGTCAACACGCATTTAAATCATAAAGCATACACCAATTATATAAGAAATGACACAAAATTGTCAACACAATTAAAACTATGTCAAAACCATACACATTAACACATATTTGTTGACACAATTAAACTTGTATTCGATACCATAGGTCAAAAAGCTGTTAGCGACAAAATATCGCTTACTACACAGAATATCGCTGACTGCACAATATGCGTAATTAACGCAGCGGTCAGCCAACCCAGTAGTTGCAAAATATGCAATTCTGCATAAGCAAGCAATTGCTGAGAACTCAATAACCCAATTTAACTGACAACATGAACATATAGACTAAGCTATTTTTACCTATAAATATTGTGACTTTTTCGTTAATAAAGTTAGTGTTTTAGTGTCTTAGCACCACCGCATTCAATACTATTCACTCATTTCTACTACTTCTAGTAGTCAGTTTATGTACTGAATACTTCCCTTCATACATACACAAACATTTTGGTGACCCCGACGAGTGGATATCTGAAGTTGTCAACTAGGCGACAAAGGATAACTAACTCATCCGAATCCCTTACTGAAGTTGTCAAGTAGGCGACAAAAGGACCAAATCCTTAATTGAAGTTGTCAACAAGGCGACAGTCAAAAGGAGATTTTAAGCCACCTAACACAATCACGATATTTGTGTTTGTGTGAATTACTGAAGTTGTCAACTAGGCGACACTTCAGAACCAGTTGCTCTCGTTAGATAAACGACCACAGCATTCTTACAAAGTCCAGTTAAAAATGGCATCAGAAAAAGTAACCACCGATGAGTTACTTGATGTCCAACAAGATGTCAGCAATCAGATTCAAAGGCTAATATCTAACTACAAAAAGGACTCCACTGATAGAAAGTCCAAGTCCGACTACCACAAAGTCAAAGCTGATTCTCTGAATGAGAAATGGAACATTATCCAGCAAAATGATGACGCCATAAGAAAATCTGGCGGGCTATCACAAGATCATGGATACTTCGTCTTCTATGAGGACATACGAACAAACGTTCTGAAGTTCTCAGAAGTAATCAAAATTGACGCTGAGACCATAAATCAAGCCACAAGCAAGAAGCTTGAGATTGGCGATGAACACCGTAAGCAACCAACCCTGGAACCCAAGGCGATTGCGTTGTGCCGACGACAAGGTGCAATGATCGCATCCTTATATCGCGCATTGCACCAAAAAACTCCTATTGAGCACTCAGCACTAGAGCTCATAAAGAATCTATGGGCTCAAATTCAAGAGGTCCATTTTCGACTGTATGAGGAAGTTGAAAACCCAGAAGAAAATGGGTATGATTCAAAGGAGTATCTACAGGCAGAAATTGATGTACAAGGGGCACTAGCATCAAAAAACGGTATGCAGTGCACCAATGACATAAACTTGCCTCGAATAACAATTCCCAAATTTGATGGGGACATCTTAAAATGGACACAATTCTTTGATATGTTTGTGTCCATGGTACACAATACCAACATGCCGACAATCCGGAAAATGTGGTATCTTAAAACCAGCGTGATCGGTGAGGCAGAAAGATTAATCCGCCAAATCGACTTGAAAGAGGATAACTACCTCCACGCATGGAACAGCTTGGTTGACGCGTACGATAACCCAAGAGACATAGCATCAACGGTATTGAGCCGATTTTTTATGCAACAAACCATCAACGACAATATAAAGTCGCTCAAGGAACTAAACATAGTCACCTTGGAGTGGGACCCAATATTAACAGCGGTCATACGAAATAAGCTCGACAGCACAAATAAGACACTGTACGAGCAATCAATAAGCAATTCGAAGCAAATACAAAAACTGGACACCATGCTCCAGTTTCTCGAACAAAGAGTTCGTGTTTTAGCTAGCGGAAGCAAAACACACATCAATGCCAAAGTGACCAAAGGAGCATTTCCTTCAACTACAAGGAAGGATTGTCTCTATTGCAAGAAGTCTAATCATTTCATATTTCGGTGCAACGATTTCCGTGCAAGGACAGCCGCTGAAAGATTGAATTGGATTCAACGACAAAAACTATGCGTCAATTGCCTCAAAGGAGATCACATGGCAAAGGCTTGCCCAAGTCGCTTTAAATGTTTTAAGTGCCAAGAAAGGCACAACATGCTGCTGCATTTGGAAAATTCTTCAATGGAGAAGCAAAATCCAATTGTACCATCAGCAAGTAGCAAAAATATAAATCTACTTGTAACAGCAAAGGAAATAATGAACAAGAAGCTACCTTCAAGGCTTTGCTGGATTCTGGATCACAGATTAACGTAATATCAGAACGACTCGCCTCTTCATTATCTTTAAAACGTTACGACTCCACACTACGAATTGAAGGCATCGGTGGACAACCAAAGACAAGTAAAGCTCGTGTAAACCTATTGGTGAAGTCATATCGTATCGAAGCATTTATTCTACCACACATTATTACGGATCAGCCAGCCCAAAGCATTAATGAAAAAGATTGGAACATGCCAGCAACCCTACCGTTGGCAGATCCCCAATTCAACAAACCAGGCAAAATCGACATGCTCATCGGTGCGGAACACTAAATCCAATCATGCAAAGAACCAGATTGAGATGGGTGGTGGCTGGAAAAAGAAGAACAGATACAGAAATCTGGAAAAGATATGTGGACTTCATGAATGAATATGAAGAATTAGTTCACATGAAGGCTGTTCCTCGAAAACTCCTTCCATCAAAACATTATTTCATCCCTCATCCTTGTGTGCTGAAACCTGACTGCAGCACCACAAAGCTAAAAGTGGTTTTTGATGCATCCTGTAAAACGTCAACGGGAAAATCATTAAATGACATACTGCAAGTAGGACCCACGGTGCAAAGTGATCTCATGTCAATTCTACTGAGATTCAGAACACATAAATACGTATTTATGGCAGACATCGAAAAGATGTATCGCCAAATATGGATAAACCCTGAACATCAATTTAATCAAATGATAGTTTGGAGGAATAATCCAAATGATGAGTTGAAATACTATCGATTAAAAGCGGTTACATAAGGAACAGCAGCGGCTCTGTTTTTAGCAACTAAGTTTCTAAATCACTCAGCCTCACTTCATCTCAGCAGATCACCATTAGGATCATCTGCCTTAAGGGATGACTTCTACGTAGATGATTGCCTCACAGGAGCAGACTCAATACAAGAAGCAATACAAATTCGAAAGGAGTTGGTTAAAACACTGCTCCCTAACGGATTCAAATTACGCAAATGGACACAAAACAGCACAGCAAACCGGTGGACAAAGCGTGTTGTTTGCTCGGAGCTGGCACAGGTCTTCGACCCTCTAGGCTTATTCGCTCCAGTCGTGGTGAAGGCAAAAATCTTTATGCAACGACTCTGGGAATCAAAACTCAATTGGGATGACGAACTACCTACGAATCTTCAGAACGAGTGGAAGGACTATAGAGAGGACTTGCAAAGCCTCAATTCAATGCAAATTCCAAGACACATATACGATGGAAAAACTCCAGTCTCGAAAGAATTGCACACATTTGTGGATGGCTCCAACCGCAAAACAGTCACTACCTCGTCTAGAACTATGTGCTGCATTATAAGGTGCTGAGCTGGCGGACAGAATTCGACGCGATCTAACCGTTGTTTTTTCATAGATCGATGCACCGTCTTCAACATATCATACGTTCGTGGCAAACCGAATAGCGAAAATTCAGTCAAAATAATTGGCGATGTGCAGATGTGCTTTCAATAGGAATATCTGCACGAAAACTACCCGAGCACAGTCTATGGCTCTATGGACCACTCTTTTTGCATGGTACTCCAGACAAATGGACAGCCCCTCCCATCATCTCTCCGAGCGATCTGGAGAGGAAAACAAAGCATATAAGCCTAGCGGCATCTAAATCAACAATAGGCAAAGAGTTGTATAACTGTCGACACAGCAACTCATTCTTCAAGTTACACTGCATTGTGGCTTACATGTTGCGATTCGGCTACAAGCGATACAGATCAGCAACTACCACGCTGTGTAAAATAGAACTGGACCGCGCTTGCAACATAATTCTACAGACAATACAGCAAGCTGAATTTACAACTGACTTTAAAAGTTTGAAGCGCCACAACACAGTGGATAAAAAGAGTCCTATCTCATCGTTGTCACCATTACAAGGCTAAGATGGACTCATGCGAGTTGGAGGTAGATTGGAGCAAGCCCCACTTCCGTATAATGCAAGGCACCAGATTTTGCTACCTTACAACGATCCAATAGTAAAGATGATATTGCGAGAACTGCATGAAGACAACATGCACTGCGGTGCTCAAGCCCTTCGAGCATTTGCTAGACAAGAATATTGGATACTGAACGACAAAACTATGTCGGGAAACATCGTTCACAATTGTGTGAAGTGCAACAAGGCAAAACCCAAGTTAATCAACCAAATTATGGGCAATTTGCCAGCCGATCGAGTGACACCAACACGCCCGTTCCTCACTACAGGCGTGGACTATTGCGGACCAATCTGGATTCATCATAAAGTTCGTGGAAAAAGACCAGATAAAGCATACATAGCCGTATTCTGCTGCTTTCTAGGAGCCCTGCGACGCTTCCTAAGCCGCCGCGGAAAATGTCAAACAATTCATTGTGACAATGCCACCCACTTTGTTGGAGCAAACAACCAACTAAAGGAACTGGGGGGATCAATATTTGGCGAAAGGGCTCAGGTTGAGATCATCAATCATTGCATCAAAAAACAAGTTGTCTTCAAGTTCATACCGCCAAGAGCGCCATCATTTGGAGGTCTATGGGAAGCTGCAGTCAAGTCTGCAAAACGTCTACTGGTTACTACGACAAATACCGCATCTCTAACATTCGAAGAATTAAATACGGTGATCATCGAAATTGAAGCGATTCTAAACTCTCGTCCAATTACACCAATGTCAAACGACCCTACGGATAACACAGCCCTCACCCCAGCACATTTTCTGATTGGGGAAACGCTGACTGCTCCCCCCGATGTCAACACAGACCGCAACGAAAGTTCGTTACTAAAACGGTGGGAACTAGTATCCAGGCTCAAGCAAGGATTTTGGAGACAATGGACGGAAGAATATTTGCAAGGATTGCAAGACAGACATAAGTGGAAGGCTGCCAATCCCAATATCAAGGAAGGTTTGCTTGATCTAGTCAAGGAAGACAACATACCTGTGATGAGTTGGTCAATGGGACGCATCGTACGCACATATCCAGGCCAGGATAAGCACGTTCGTGTGGTTGACGTTAAAACTGCCTCAGGCATCTACAAACGCCCTATAACCAGGCTTGCGCCGTTGTTCCCAGAAGATATGGCCAAAAAACGCCCCATCAAGGAAACCGAGGACACAGATGAAACTGATGCGCCTCCCGTTCAACGAAAACGGTTAATGTCGCCAACCATAACCTCGTCCTTTTTAATCCTGCTCTTTATGTTACCCTTGGTACTGACTGACTCAGTATCTGTGACGCGGTTTGACTCAAAACCTGGAATCTATTAAGAAAACATCGGAACAACAAAGAGAGCAGTATCCGAGTGGACCATTGTATAATATTATGAATTGGAACCATACTGGCGCGATATGAAAACATTTGATTCAGGAAAAAACGAATTCAAATACATATGCCCAGAATTAAATAACAATCACATATGTGATTCCATATCACAGCACTTTCGTCATCTGTATGACGAATTACAAATGACAAATCCACTTATGCCACATAAACGCAAACGCCGGTCCCCATTCGATGCAGTGGGTAACATTGTGAATAGTCTATTTGGAGTACTAGACTCAAACTACGCTAATAAAATGACCAAGGTGATAGAGAAGGTAAAAACGAACGAAGAATATTTACTGTCCTTACTGAAAAATCAAACTTCAGTGCTTGACTCAACCATTAACATTGTCAAGAAGACAAGATCTGCATCGGACAAGCGGCTTAAACTACTTGAACAGCAAGTTGCTATCATTAGCCAAACCAGGGGAAAATACACTGGTGCGCGTCTCACGGAGACCTACCTGGCATTAACAACCCAATTAACACTGTTAGCAGCCACCCTTCAACGCATGCAAGCAGAAATAGTCGATGTGCTAACTGGAATTCGCCACCGTACAATAAGCCCAATATTGATCTCTCCCGATCAATTGAAGGAACAATTGGACCAAATGCGGGATCATTTGCCGCCAGATCAAATGGCACCAGTGACATCATCTAACATTATTTACTTATACAGAATTATGCGAGCAAAAGGCACAGTCACCGACTCTCATGTAATATTTAGAATAATACTACCACTAGTGTCAACATCAATATTAGAACTGTTCAACATTGTGCCAATTCCGATGTGGGACTCAACAAGCTGGCGACTATTTGAGCTTAAAACACCTATTATAGCTGGTAACAACCATAGGAATAAGTTCATGGGACTCACAACAGATGATCTTTGTGCTTTGGTGGTATCCGTCTTAGTGCTATTTGCCTATGCACTACGGAAGAAACGCTTTTGGACTTTGCAACCAATAGCTACAAGGAATGCGGCTGCCAACACAGCCGTGCTATCAGCATCCCCAAGACGATTCACACTGGATGTAGATGATGGTTGATCACCGATTCAACGGCCGGGAGAATGTTTAGGTGCATACAAGTCAACACGCATTTAAATCATAAAGCATAAATATATAAGAAATGATAAATTATATAAGAAATGACACACAATTGTCAACACAATTAAAACTATGTCAAAACCATACACATTAGCACATATTTGTTGACACAATTAAACTTGTATTCGATACCATAGGTCATAAAACTCTTAGCGACAAAATATCGCTGACTACACAGAATATCGCTGAATGCACAATATGCGTTATTAGCGCAGCGGTCAGCCAACCCGGTAGTTGCAAAATATGCAATTCTGCATAAGCAAGCAATTGCTGAGAACTCAATAACCCAATTTAACTGACAATATGAACATGTAGACTAAGCTATTTTTATACCCTGATCCCAATAAAAATGGGAAAAAAGGGTATAATGAAGTTGTGCAAAAGTATGTAACAGGCAGAAGGAAGCATCTCCGACCCCATAAAGTATATATATTCTTTATCAGCATCAACAGTCGAGTCGATATAGCCATGTCCGTCTGTCCGTCTGTCCATCGCACTTACTGTGCGCATCGAAGGACCTCCCTCTCCGTAGTCCACCTAGTTACAAGTGCTAGTTGCGACGCCTTTTAGTAGTCAGTTTATGTACTGAATACTTCCCTTCATACATACACAAAGTGTTGCAAGAAGCAATATGAAACCAGCAAAAAATATTATATTTTATTTTTTTGTTTTTGTTTTTTAAGCCGACTCTCCAGCGTCGTTTCTGCAGATTTTTGAATCACTTATGCTTCACTTTATGATTGAAGTGATACCACGTCGGTACTGACTTTAAACTTGTCATATACCACTAGTTGAGCGCCAATTAATTTCTTTATGCATTTAGAAATGCAATTGTACAAAAGTATATTAAGATGATCTTTATTTTTATAGATTCAATCTTGATTCAATCTAGATAGCAGCTTAGTATCAAGTGTCAGGTTGACTCCTTCTAAGGAAGTAAGTGTGTGACGCTTAAACTAAAGAATTGACTATTCTTTTATTGATATGTGATATAACATCGATATTTTTTATTCAAACAAACAGACAAAAACATCATTCGGCCAAGTGCAGAACTAAATAATGTTAACATTAGTTAACTACTCCCCCTTCAAGCCAAAGGTCGTCCTCGGCCGAGCCCACCTCAGAAATCACCTTCCTTAACCTCTGAATACCCTTCATATTGCATTCATTCCAGCAATGAAGGTACGGACTACTAAGTTAAGCAGCGGCGAGGACTGCGCAGTTAGTCGCTTGTTCTACATCCTAGTGTGGATTGGGAAGCCGGCATAGGTATCGACAATGGCACTGAAGCTTACTTATGTACTTCAGTTGTTGCAAGTGGTGCAAATATGCAACTGGTGCTAAAAATATCCTGTGAAGAATTCGTTAAACTGTTAGATTTGGCTATCAGATCTGCTGTCGTTGATTCTGTTGCTTCCGATGGGTAAAGAGCTACGCCTTTATTATCCTCACCGTCGGGTGCTTGTAGAACTGTTAGTACTGGCACAAATAATAGAATCGGTTGATCCAGGTGTGTGGTTACAATGCTCGATGCTGTTTGTGCTGGTGGATATAAAAAAAGTGGACTCAGCTGGACTCGCCCAAAAAACTTGTTTGTGCCGCGTAAAAAGGGAGGCGCTAAACGGAGCCGCAGCAGCAGCAGGTGGTCCTACAGCGGGACCCCCGATTGCGGGGGTAGGACTAGACTCTAGAGCTGAAGTCACTACGGACGGATTAAATAAACCTCCGATTGTTGATGGTGCTTCAAAACGAAAAAATTTAAAAAATAGTTTGTCGCAACGGGTGGAGCTCCTGATGCTAGCGTATAATTGTTTGTTGGTCCAGTGGTACTGTCAAAGAAGCCATCTGGATTCGCCGCTGGATTGGATGCGTTGTAGTTGATAGGAGCTGGTGTTGATTCGTTGGTTCTGCCTGTGGCAGATTGCACTAGTTCCGATATGTTCTGTAGTACACCGGTGGGCAGTCTGGTGAACGAGAAGAGACCACCAACCAGTCCTCTTGAACAGGTGGTGTTGCAGGTGGCTCAAATGTGGTTAATGGCTGTGATGCTGCCTGTGACGCTGGATATGGTGGTGTTTGAAAGGGAGTATCAACAGCTGCAACGGGATGATGCTGTTGTTGCTCAGAAAAACCTGGTATAGGTGCGTATAGCTTCTTTTTGACGCTGATGCGATAAATATTTTGTCCGGTTGATGGGTTGTCCGGTCGGTTGCAGAGAGCTAGCTACTATTCTGGGCAGTTCTGCGGGCGCTTTTTTTGGCGCCCAACGTGGGGCGCCAATTAATGTCTTTATGCATTTAGAAATGCAATTGAACAAAAATATATTAAGATGATCTTTATTTTTATAGATTCAATCTTGATTCTTTATTTTACACGTGGTTTTGTTACAGCAGCTTAGTATCAAGTGTCAGATTGACTCCTAAGAAATTAAGTGTGTGACGCTTAAACTAAAGGAGGGACTATTCCTTTATTGATATGTGATATAACATCGATATCTTTTAACCATTCCTTGTGAGCTGACTTTTCACAAAAACATCATTCGGTCAAGTGCAGAAATAAATAATGTAAACATTAGTTAACTTATACATTCAAACCCATTTGCCTTAAAACAACAGACACTAAAGAGTCATATAAAGCAGGCCATAATTTGATTCATAACAAAACACAACTTATGTTATATCAAATTGAAAAACACAGACCTTTTCAATGTGTTTATATACCTGTCCACAAATTATTTAATTTCCTTGAGCAGCAGTTATGTACTTATTTTTCACGCGTATTATGTTGCACTCATCATACACATGCCTGAATGTGCAAGCTGCCTGTTGGTGTGGTCTTTGAGATCGACGCGTTCATACATACGGAAGGACGGACGGACAGACGGACCTTGCTATATCGACTCAGCTATTGATGTGCTGATGCTCAAGAATATATATATTATATATATATATATATATATATATAAGTTAACATAATCGTAATGATAGTTAAAAAATATCGATGCTACATCGTATATCGATATAAGAGAGGAACCTTCTTTAGTTTAAGCGCCACAAACACACATACTAAGCTGCTGTAACAAAACCACGTGTAAAATAAATAATCAAGATTGAATCTAAAAAAAATAAAAAGGCTCTAGTCGAGAAATCCCGATTATACGGTACCCTGATCCCTATACTTTACGCGTACAATCAGTGTTTGCCAGTATGTGTGTTTGTCTTTACGCACATACTGCATACACAATTTCAATGTCCTATGTCTCCGGTGTTTCTAAACCGATTTTAATAAAAATTTCACTGATTGTCATTATTTTGTTCATTATTGAATTATGCGAGCAGAAGGCACAGTCACCGACTTTGAGCTTAAAACACTTATTATAGCTGTTAACAACCATAGGGATAAATTCATGGGACTCACAACAGATATCTACACCTTTGACCACCAAGCTATGTTTAATGCCGACAATCGGTGTGAATTTCAACTCTTTAACAACAAAACACCAACCATGTGTCAAGTAGCTCACAGAGCAACTAAAATTGTATGGACAAAAACGCACCATCCTAATAATTGGATCTTTGCAACGCACTCTGTAATGGAACTACAAGCCGTATGCAATGGAACCCCATCTACTATACAACTAAAAGACACCGGACTACTGTCGCTGTCGTCAGGCTGTACTGCACGCAACTCAGAAATACGCATCAGCACCTTCAACCAGACACAACTCAAAGACCTCTACCAAAACTCAATATGTCAGAGAACAAGGTACATGAAGATAAGGTTCTGGACGACTTGCAGCTTAAATTGAACGCACTCAACAAGCAAGAACTACCCGACCAAATAAGTTTAGTACAACTTCATCATATCGCCGCTTATACTGCTTTTGTGGGATCCGTCTTAGTGCTATTTGCCTATGCACTACGGAAGAAACGCTTCTGGACTTTGCAACCAATAGCTACAAGGAATGCAGCTGCCAACACAGCCGTGCCATCAGCATCCCCAAGACGATTCACACTGGATGTAGATGATGGTTGATCACCGATTCAACGGCCGGGAGAATGTTTAGGTGCATACAAGTCAACACGCATTTAAATCATAAAGCATAAATATATAAGAAATGATAAATTATATAAGAAATGACACACAATTGTCAACACAATTAAAACTATGTCAAAACCATACACATTAACACATATTTGTTGACACAATTAAACTTGTATTCGATACCATAGGTCAGAAAACTCTTAGCGACAAAATATCGCTGACTACACAGAATGTCGCTGACTGCACAATATGCGTTATTACCGCAGCGGTCAGCCAACCCGGTGGTTGCAAAATATGCAATTCTGCATAAGCAAGCAATTGCTGAGAACTCAATAACCCAATTTAACTGACAACATGAACATGTAGACTAAGCTATTTTTAC
>JAWNNS010000173.1:0-120969 GCA_035044605.1 Scaptomyza cyrtandrae | reverse complement strand
GTTATGTGTACACAATCAAAAGGGATGACTGCAGCCCAATACTCCACAAATTCAATACTCATCTTTTGATGTATGCACATAAAAGCCAATTAATTTTAATAACATAAGACAGGTTTGATAACCAAAAACGAAAATTTTCTAAACTCTGTGATTCCGCGGCGGAAAATATGCATAACATAATATCCTTGTCCAGCAAGATTCACATAGTTTAACGAAAATAAATTAAGGAGGTTTTAACTGTTGTTACGTGTAAGTGATCAAAAGGGATGAATGCAGCTCAATTCTCCGCCAGTTCAATAAACATCTTTTAACCTATACATATTAAAACCAATTAAAGAAACTTTCAAGGGAATCACCATGGTATGAGAAGGTAAGGGTGAGATGTTGGTCCCTTGTTCTACCTAAAGTTAACCGAACTAGACCTTCGGGTGCCGAACAAATTTTCAAGCCCCACGTTGGGCGCCAAATTAATAAAACTATAGCATTTAACGTTGTGAACGAGAAGATGTTAATTGGTATTACAAGACGGGTTGCACGCGCTGTCTCCGGCTGTATGATCGGTAGATGGGGGCAGGTTCAAATTTTTTTTTCTTATTCTACACTCTTGCGGTGCTCATATCATTAATCTAAGATTTCGCGTGCGGGCCATGATAATTCTAATAAACAGGGGGAACGGTGAGGAAAAGGAAGGACAGGAATCGCGATATTTCTCATATTATTTGTCGTAGGCGATACTCCTCGTTGTCGTTTGGCTGTGCTGGACCGATGTTGTGTCACAGCTGTTGCCCACCCTACCATGATCCTCATATTCCACTTCATTATTTGAGTGAGGATCCCTATACCAAAACAACCTACTAAATCCTACTTCTACTGTTTCGCTGCATGACTCCCAAAAATAAAACAAAATTATTGATTCATTTTAAAGAGAAAATGTTACAAAAATTCAGTTTATTATTAATAGGAATGGTTGGATATATCTAAATAAGTGATAGCAAAATCTAAATTTAAAATTATATATATTAAAACGCTATTGTTGTTGAAAACAAAATTAAACTCTTATTTTACATTTGCCAGTGTCTTCTTCTTTAAAGCTCAATTCAATTAAAAAAAAAATATATATTTATTAGGATACTCGTAGGGAGTTCAAATATTTGTACTTAGGGAAAAACATTATTTTTATTTTGTTATTTTTAAGGCAAAAAAACAATTTATTTAAATTCAATTAATTTTTTAATTTTTATTTATCAGCAACAACAGTATTAAGCTTTTAGTTAATTCATTTCAAATTTTTTATTTATTTTGTTTTTGTATTAATTAAGGCGGAAGTGATCAGGTGATTTCGGTGGCATACTTTTAGGCAGAAGGCTTATTCTTGTATATTAAAAGTCACCATATATGTGCGAACGCGAGCTTAAAAGTTGCGAGCGGCGCAAGTTCTCTTTAATTTTTTTTTTTCACTGTATCACTTGATTACTTGCTAGGAAGAAAAATGAAGCGAAAAGTAATAAGTTAAGACAAGGAATGCACTTACATGGTCTCCTCGACGTCCGAAAGATCTTTTGCCGTTGGTGAGAGCTGCATGATAATTAGGCGGGGTTTATTTATTTTTTTTTTAATACTAAAATACTTTTATTGCAATTTAAATTAATTTATAGATTAATATTTATTTGTTTTAATTCATTTATATATTACTATTATTATTATTTTTATGTACTTTTTTTTGTGTTCTATATTTTGTTTGAATTGATTGGCTTTAATTAACTTAAGGTATTCATAACAACAATCCTTTAACTTATATCCTCCAGTTTTCTTTCAGTGTGGGGGTGAGTAATGCCTCGAGTAGTGGAAAACAAGAAAAACGCTGACCCTAAGCTGGACGGGATTGCTCGAAGGGAGGCTAGGTTCAAGTCCCCGCGTGATCAATCATTTTTGTCTCTATTATATTGTTTTAAGTCGGAGGGGTCTGAAACTTGAATCTCCGCGTGATCACTCAAAAATTTTTTTTGTCTCTATTTTATTGTTTTAAGTTGAAGGGGTCCGAGGCTTAAATCTCTGCGGGATCACTTTTTTTCCTATTACTTTGGCTTACGTCGGAGAGGTCCGAGGTTCAAACCTCCGCGGGGTCACTCACTTTCTCTTATATTTTTTTTTCAGTTTTTTTTTTGTTTGTTGGGAGTTTGCACGGCGTTACTACTAGCCAAGGAAATTAGTTTGGTCTAGGGGTCATTTACTCTATCAGTCCGAGTGTGGTTAGGGTCACATCCCGGGGTCGTCCCCATGGGATCTTAGCGCTTATTTTTTTTGTTTAAAATTTTTGATCTTGCTTCACGGCGGCGACTACACAAGTTGTTAAAAAAAAGAGTTTTCTAGCCGAATTGGCTAGCTGGTGTTTTTAAAATTTTGTTCACTGACATTTGGTGGTGTTATAAATTGGATTCGCGTGGTTTTATCTTTTAGGAGGCGGTGCACAAAAATTGAGTCGCGACTGACTGCTTCGAAGGTACCAGCAAGAGAGAGAAGGCCCCGACCGGCATCGGGGATAAAGCCCCATCTCGCGATCGCTTGTTGTTTTAGGGATATTGTTTAATGTCCTTGGCGTGAAAGTGCCAACCTGGGTGAGGAAACACGATCGGTGAAAATTGTGTCCACACGATGTTGCTAACAACTGAGATGGGTAAACAATTATATTGCAAATACAGCAATGCTTTCTTGTGTCACCGGCTGTCGTTAGATTCTCGACGCTATGTGACAAAACCATCTCAAAACAAATCCAAAAAGAAAATCAAATTTTACTATATCATAGACGCTCATTGGAACTAGATATAAATTATATAAAATAATAGCAAGAAAACTTGCATTACCAGATAGGAAAATAGCGATAATTGACTGGGAGTCATGCGAACGACAAAGCTAAAGTGGACTTCGTTACAACACTAATATGAGAAATACATGGGAGGGTAAAAGGGATTTTTAATCCTAATTTTTATATTGCGGCGGATAAAAAAAATACTTCTTTATCCTTATTATATGCATTAGGGCTTTTCGGCATTGGTTAACCTGTTGGAGATAGTTTAAGGGGATGGCTGTAGCTCAATAGTCCACCAGTCCAATAATTATCCTATACTATTTCACATAAAAAAATAAAACCAGTAGGTTTGATAACCTGATTCCGCGGCGGATGCCATGCTTACTCTACATATTATCCTTGTCCAGCAAGAATCACTCAAGATTAAGGAAAAGGAGTGGAGGGTTAAATAAAAAAAGTGAGTTCGCTAAACTACTGGCAACTCCGCGGCGGATAATGTGTATACACAACATATTAACCTTGTCCAGCAGAGTTACCTAAGTTTATCGAAGAAGAGATAAGAAGGGGATGGAAGGGCTTCAATTGGTAGTTATGTGTACACAATCAAAAGGGATGACTGCAGTTCAATACTCCACAAATTCAATACTCATCTTTTGATGTACGTGTATGCACACAAAAAACAATTAATTTAAATAACATAAGACAGGTTTGATAACCAAAAACGAAAATTTTCTAAGCTCTGTGATTCCGCGGCGGAAAATATGCATAACATAATATCCTTGTCCAGCAAGAATCACAAAGTTTAAGTAATCAAAAGGGATGACTGCAGCTCAATACTCCGCCAGTTCAATAAACATCTTTTGACTTTAAAGATTAAAAAAACTTTCAAGGGAATCACCATGTTATGTGAAGGTAAGGGCGTGATATTAGTTGGTGAAGGCAATACTCCTCGGTTGTCATTTGGCTGTGCTGGACCGATGTTCCTACCCTACCATGATCCTAATATTTCACTTCATTAAATGAGTGAGGATCCCTTCACCAAAACGACCTACTAAATCGTACTTCTACTGTTTCGCTGCATGACTCCAAGAAAAAAAACAAAATTATTGATTCATTTTAAAAAGAAAATGTTACAAAAATTCAGTTTATTATTAATAGGCATGGTCGGATATATCTAAATAAGTGATAGCAAAATCTAAATTTAAAATTATATATATTAAACAGCTATTGTTTCATATTTTCCTATCAGTTAACGGTACTTAATTGTATTTATTTAATTTTATTTAAGCATTTAAATGAAAACAAAATTAAACTCTTGTTTTACATTTGCCAGTGTCTTCTTCTTTAAAGCTCAATTCAATTAAAAAATAATAATATTTATTAGGATACTCGTAGGGAGTTCAAATATTTGTACTTAGGGAAAAACATTATTTTTATTTTGTTATTTTTAAGGCAAAAAAACGATTTATTTAAATTCAATTAATTTTCTAGTTTTTATTTATCCGCAACAACAGTATTAAGCTTTTAGTTAATTCATTTCAAATATTTATTTTTTTTTTTTTTGTATTAATTAAGGCGGAAGTGATCAGGTGATTTCGGTGGCATAATTTAGGCAGAAGGTTTATTCTTGTATATTAAAAAGCACCACATATGTGCGAACGCGAGCTTAGAAGTTGCGAGCGGCGGAAGTTCTCTTTAATTTTTTTTTTTCACTGTTCACCGAAGTTGCAAATCTGCATTCATGCAGATCGGTTGTATCGCGCGCATGCAAAAGTGATTTTATTTCTCTATTTTGCTTTAACGGTGCATTCTCTTGTGTGCTAAAAATAGCACAGAACGTAACATTCGGGCGCTGCTTCGCGCTGTTTCGGCATTTGGACAAAAACAAAAAGCATTAGGCGAAGTGCAGTGCAACGGTATTCGCTGCCCGTCGGGCAAGAAATTCCCCTCACCCTGCGCAACGACGCAAAAGAGGGGCAATAAAAACTTAGCTTATCAGCACAGTTGATCTGTTTTTGTTCTGTTTTTGGGACATTTACGTGCGCAAATTTCTTTACCAAAAATTGAGACATTATTAAAACAATGGATGAGAACAATTTGTATGACTTGCAGCCTATAAATAAGCAGTTTGATCATGAAAAAATGTTCTCAATAGCAGGCAAATTACCTAATGAAATTAGAGATGAGTGCCGATCAGAAATTAAACGCATTACATGCAATGTGACTCAAAGCAGTAGTTTCACCACAACAACGGTGACATTTACTAATGCCATTAGCAGCACCACATACACCATGGCAAATGCTACAATAAGCAGCATCTGCCCTGGAATAAGCATCAATAACCAGGGAAGCTCTCTATTGACGCCTCCTGACACGACAGCAAAAAATCTTAGCGATGCTGCCAGAAGACTTTTGAATGATCAAAATCGGAGAGCGGGCAAGAGAAAAAAATGTAAAGACTCTGTCCCCAATCTCTAACTCGAAAAGAGTGAGCACCAGCCAGCTTATGAATTCGACCCCCACAACTAGCCAACAGGTTAAGTCCAGTAATAGATTTGCCATTTTCAACACGGATATCTCTACTAATGAAGAGAATGAGGTAGACATGATGAATGAGGATGCTGATGTTGACAGTGTTCATATGGATGAACAACAACCTGCTGGAACCAACACTATCCTAAATTCGCAAGAATCATCTAACGGTATCAATCAACTTAAAGGCCCCAAGAAACCACCGCAAATTGTTGTTAATATTAGCAATTTAAATGATTTATTTGAGCTTTTAAAAGAAAAAGTCAGTTTAAATAACGTTGGGGGAAACAGTCAGAATCTTTCCCAAAGACAGTGACACTTACAGAAACATTGTAAGTCATATGGAAAAAATTGGTATGCAGTTTCACACTTACCAAATGCAGTCAGAAAAAGCACACAGAATTGTTGTAAGAGACTTACATCACACCACACAAAACAAAGACATAATTAATGATCTGAAATACTTAGGCTATGAAGTTCTTCATATCCACAACCCTTCATCAAGAATTAATAAAGACGAAAAACTAAATATCTTTTTCATTAATATAAAGCCTTGTGCAAAAATTAATGAAATTTATCACGTAAGGACCCTCTGCCGACAGAAAATAAGAATTGAAAGGATGCGAAAATCTACCGAAATTGCACAATGCCGTCGCTGCCAGGAGAACGGCCACACGGCTAATTATTGCCACAAGCAACCCAATTGTGCAAGGTGTGGTGAAAATCACCAAACCACACAATGCATACGTTCCGCAGACGCACTGCCCACATGCTACCACTGTTCGGGTGACCATATGGCTAGCTATAAAGGGTGCCAAAAGTACCAGGAGTTTCTTCGCAGATCTTTGGGACCTGCAAGAAAGCCGAATAATTTAAATAAAAATGCAAATACACTCATTTCGAGAGATCAGCAACACTTTCCTTCGTTGCAGCCTAATCGCCGCAAGAGTACAAACCAACCAACAGTACGGCAGCAACCAACACAACAACAGCAATATACGGCTCAACATCAATCATCAGTAGGCACTGGCGGAGACACAAGAGTGTCCTATGCCACAGTAGCAAAAGGATACATAAATACAACGCCCTTCAAGGATGGACCAGCTCAGCGACGTCTTTACAATTTACAAGCGCAACAAAAATCGCAGCAACAACGGCCGAATATTCAGCAAAATAACTCATTCGATGTCCAAGAATTGTTACAACAGCAACAACAACAGTTTCAGGAATGGCAACAGCAAATCCAACAACAACAACAACAGCAGTTTCTTATGTGGTTGCAGCAGCAGCAGCAAGAACAGCAACAGTATAAAAGCCAAGCCAATCAACGACTTGAAAAACTTGAAAAGATGGTATTCGAAATGACCAATATGTTAAAACAATGGGCTGGGAATGAAATTAACTCCCATTTCCATAACAACGCCTCAGCTCCACTATGAATCCATTAAAGATTCTTATTTGGAATGCTAATGGCATTTCAAGAAAAGCTAAAGAAGTTGAGCTGTTCGCGCAAAACAACAGCGTTGACATTCTTTTGGTGACGGAAATTAGAATCAAACGAGGGGAAACTGTAAAAATATATGGATATGCCTCCTATCCAGCATATAGGCCATCGCGTAATAACAATAGCGTTGGCGGGGCAGCGGTGTTTGTTAGGACAACTCTTCGCCATTTTCCACAAAGGGTCATAGAGACACGCAGCATTCAAATGTCATCTGTAAAAGTAGCCACAGAACTGGGTGACGTGCACTTCAACGCCATTTACTGTCCTCCCAATGTCAGGATCGAGGAAAGACACTTTACTGACACGCTACGAGCTTGCGGCCAAAGGTACTTGATTGGTGGCGACTGGAATGCCCGACACTGGATATGGGGAGACACTTACAATTCACCTCGGGGGCGAGAATTAGCAGATGCCATTTCTTTAACTGGAGCTAAGATCCTTGCAACTGGCTCGCCAACTAGGTACCCATATGTGCCCAGTCATACGCCTTCCTGCATAGACTTTGCAGTGTATCACGGAATACCAGATACTCTGATAACTTGCCCTTGATCATCAGCATTGAGACAGAGGGCACTTATGTCAATCCAAGTCCCCGTTTAGTCACCAAACACACTGACTCTTCTTAGTCAAGAATACTGCGTTAAATTCTGGTGAAGAAATTGAAATGGCTGTAGATAACTTTACACAAAGTATTCATAGATCTGCGGCCGCCTCAACGCCTCCTGTTCCTCGGACAGCCACCACCTATGGAATAGCCTTAACAAGAGAGGCCAGAGACCTTTTCACGAAGAAAAGGAGACTCCGTAGGCGAGCCATCCGAATTCAAGACCCCTGGGACCGAATTTTATGGAACCGCGCTGCGCAGCAACTACGAAACGTCTTAAGAGAACTTCGAAGCAATTCTTTTGAGCAGAAGTTGGCTTCTATAAATTATACAGTGGATGCCGGATACTCGCTATGGAAGTGCACCAAGTCCCTTAAAAGGCAACCGTTTAGACAGGTTCCTATTAGATGTCCAGGAGGAGAACTTGCTAAAAACGAAGAGGAGCAGGCCAATTCTTTTGCACATCATCTATAGACTAGGTTCACCCATTACCAATTCGCTACAATGGAGCAGTACAGAGAAACGTACGATAGCCTACAGACACCTCTGCAAATGTCCCTACCAATCAAACCTGCCAGGGTCGAGGAAATTGTCGAAGTCATTAAATCACTACCGACAAAGAAGGCTCCTGGCATCGATAATGTTTTTAATGCCACATTGAAAGCACTACCTATTCAAGCAATCTTATACATGCGCTATTATTTAACGCGATGCTCAGGGTGCAGTTCTTCCCAAAACAGTGGAAGATGGCAACAATTCTTATGATACATAACCCCGGAAAACCCAAAGAGGATCCTGAATCGTATCGGCCTATAAGCCTGCTGTCTTCGCTTTCTAAGGTATGGGAGAGGCTTATTGCCAATCGATTATTATGACTTTATTAAAGAGCGCCGTATCCTACCGGATCACCAATTTGGTTTTTGAGAGGGACATAGTACCGTGGAGCAGGTCCACAGATTGGCAAAACATATCCTACACGCATTTGATGATGTGGAATACTGCAATGCTGTATTCATTGATATGCAACAAGCATTTGACAGAGTTTGGCATGTTGGCCTACTTAGCAAAATCAAAGGCTATTCCCAGCACCATATTACGGAGTTTTGAGATCATACTTGGAAGATCGGAAGTTCACGGTCAGGGTCAGAGAGCTGGAATTCCGCAGGGCAGCGTCCTTGGACCGCTTGCCTTGTCCAAACGTTTTTCATATGGAAGTTCCTTGGAAGGCGCTACTTGCTACTTACGCTGATGATATTGCACTGCTGTACAGCTCTAACTGTCGCATTGAGGCGGCACGTGGCCTCCAAGAGTACCTCACCACATTAGCTGCATGGTGCAAGAGATGGAATTTAAAGGTCAATCCACAAAAGACCATCAATCCCTGCTTCACCCTGAAGACCCTCATTGACCACACCCCACCCATACAACTGGAAGGCGTAACTTTGGACCACCCTTTGCTGGCTAAGTACCTCGGGATCACCCTTTATAAACGTTTGACCTTTGTCCCTCATTTGAAAGCTACGTCTCGGAGATGTGGTCAAAGAATGCAACAACTGAGGTGGCTGATTAATAGAAGAAGCACCATGTCACTCCGAGCCAAAAGAGCACAGTATACGTTCATTGTGTAGCCCCAATCTGGCTATACGGAGTGCAGATCTGGGGTATTGCTGCAAAATCCAACTACAAATGCATAAAGGTATTGCAAAACCGTGCCATGCGTGCCATTACAAACTGCCCATATTATGTACGTGGAACCACCGTTCATCGTGACCTGAATCTACACACAGTGGAGGAGCAGATTGGAAGGCACACTAGCAGATATAGCGAACGACTAAGAAGACACCACAGCACGCTTGCAAAGTGCTTACTCCCTGCCAGGCCTCTAAGGCGATTAAGACGAAAGGGTTTTGCCAAAACAATTGGACAACTTTGAAGACCCCCTCGCAATATGAGATATAGTTTTAAGTCCTCATGCACATAGTGTGAGGTTTGGTTCTATTATTTATTAGTTCACTTGCGCTGTTATGATACTATTACTGCATTGTACGGATTCAACTTTTTATCCAAAATAAACCCACAAAAAAAAAAAAAAAACTTATAGCTAGTCGCAAATCTGCATTCATGCAGATCGGTTGTATCGCGCGCATGCAAAAGTGATTTTATTTCTCTATTTTGCTTTAACGGTACATTCTCTTGTGTGCTAAAAATAGCACAGAACGTAACATTCGGGCGCTGCTTCGCGCGGTTTCGGCATTTGGACAAAAACAAAAAGCATTAGGCGAAGTGCAGTGCAACGGTATTCGCTGCCCGTCGGGCAAGAAATTCCCCTCACCCTGCGCAACGACGCAAAAGAGGGGCAATAAAAACTTAGCTTATCAGCACAGTTGAGCTGTTTTTTTCTGTTTTTGGGACATTTACGTGCGCAAATTTCTTTACCAAAAATTGAGACATCATTTAAACAATGGATGAGAACAATTTGTATGACTTGCAGCCTATAAATAAGCAGTTTGATCATGAAAAAATTTTCTCAACAGCAGGCAAATTACCTAATGAAATTAGAGATGAGTGCCGATCAGAAATTAAACGCATTACATGCAATGTGACTCAAAGCTGTAGTTTCACCACAACAACGGTGACATTAGCAGCACCACATACACCATGGCAAATGCTACAATAAGCAGCATCTGCCCTGGAATAAGCATCAATAACCAGGGAAGCTCTCTATTGACGCCTCCTGACATGACAGCAAAAAATCTTAGCGATGCTGCCAGAAGACTTTTGAATGATCAAAATCGGAGAGCGGGCAAGAGAAAAAAATTTAAAGACTCTGTCCCCAATCTCTAACTCGAAAAGAGTGAGCACCAGCCAGCTTATGAATTCGACCCCCACAACTAGCCAACAGGTTAAGTCCAGTAATAGATTTGCCATTTTCAACACGGATATCTCTACTAATGAAGAGAATGAGGTAGACATGATGAATGAGGATGCTGATGTTGATAGTGTTCATATGGATGAACAACAACCTGCTGGAACCAACACTATCCTAAATTCGCAAGAATCATCTAACGGTATCAATCAACTTAAAGGCCCCAAGAAACCACCGCAAATTGTTGTTAATATTAGCAATTTAAATGATTAATTTGAGCTTATAAAAGAAAAAGTCAGTTTAAATAACGTTGTTGTCAAAGCAAATCAAGGGGAAACAGTCAGAATCTTTCCCAAAGACAATGACACTTACAGAAACATTGTAAGTCATATGGAAAAAATTGGTATGCAGTTTCACACTTACCAAATGCAGTCAGAAAAAGCACACAGAATTGTTGTAAGAGACTTACATCACAGCACACAAAACAAAGACATAACCAATGATCTGAAATACTTAGGCTATGAAGTTCTTCACATCCACAACCCTTCATCAAGAATTAATAAAGACGAAAAACTAAATATCTTTTTCATTAATATAAAGCCTTGTGCAAAAATTAATAAAATTTATCACGTAAGGACCCTCTGCCGACAGAAAATAAGAATTGAAAGGATGCGAAAATCTACCGAAATTGCACAATGCCGTCGCTGCCAGGAGTACGGCCACACGGATAAATATTGCCACAAGTAATCCAAATGTGCAAGGTGTGGTGAAAATCACCAAACCACACAATGCATACGTTCCGCAGACGCACTGCCCACATGCTACCACTTGTTCGGGTGACCATATGGCTAGCTATAAAGGGTGCCACATGTACCAGGAGTTTCTTCGCAGATCTTTGGGACCTGCAAGAAAGCCGAATAATTTAAATAAAAATGCAAAATGCTCAACATCAATCATCAGTAGGCACTGGCGGAAAAACAAGAGTGTCCTATGCCACAGTAGCAAAAGGATACATAAATACAACGCCCTTCAAGGATGGACCAGCTCAGCGACGTCTTTACAATTTCCAGGGGCAAAAAAAATCGCAGCGGTCGAAAATTCAGCAAAATTACTCATTCGATGTCCAAGCATTGTTACAACAGCAACAACAACAGTTTCAGGAATGGCAACAGCAAATCCAACAACAACAACAAGAGCAGTTTCTTATGTGGATGCAGCAGCAGCAGCAAGAACAGCAACAGTTTAAAACCCAAGCCAATCAGCGACTTGAAAAACTTGAAAAGATGGTATTCGAAATGACAAATATGTTAAAGCAATGGGCTGGGAATGAAATTAACTCCCAGTTCCATAACAACGCCTCAACTCCACAATGAATCCACTAAAGATTCTTATTTGGAATGCTAATGGCATTTCAAGAAAAGCTAAAGAAGTTGAGCTGTTCGCGCAAAACAACAGCGTATCCAGCAGATAGGCCATCGCGTAATAACAATAGCGTTGGCGGGGCAGCGGTGTTTGTTAGGACAACTCTTCGCCATTTTCCACAAAGGGTCATAGAGACACGCAGCATTCAAATGTCATCTGTAAAAGTAGCCACAGAACTGGGTGACGTGCAATTCAACGCCATTTACTGTCCTCCCAATGTCAGGATCGATGAAAGACACTTTACTGATACACTACGAGCTTGCGGCCAAAGGTACTTGATTGGTGGCGACTGGAATGCCCGACACTGGCTATGGGGCGAAACTTACAATTCACCTCGGGGGCGAGAATTAGCAGATGCCACCTCTTTAGTAGGAGCTAAGATCCTTGCAACTGGCTCGCCAACTAGGTACCCATATGTGCCCAGTCATACGCCTTCCTGCATAGACTTTGCAGTGTATCACGGAATACCAGATTCTCGACAACTATAACACAAAGCTGGGATTTGGACTCTGATCACTTGCCCTTGATCATCAGCATTGAGACAGAGGGCACTTATTTCAATCCAAGTCCCCGTTTAGTCACCAAACACACTGACCTGCTTGCCTTTAGTCAACACTTGGAGAGATCGATTCAGCTGAATATTACGTTAAATTCTGGTGAAGAAATTGAAATGGCTGTTGATAACTTTACACAAAGTATTCATAGATCTGAGGCCGCCTCAACGCCTCCTGTTCCTCGGATAGGCATCACCTATAGAGTAGCCTTAACAAGAGAGGCCAGAGACCTTTTGACGCAGAAAAGGAGACTCCGTAGGAGAGCCATCCGAACTCAAGACCCCTGGGACCGAATTTTATGGAACCGCGCTGCGAAGCAACTAAGAAACGTCTTAAGAGAACTTCGAAGCATTTTTTGAGCAGAAGTTGGCTTCTATGAACTATACAGTGGATGCCGGATACTCGCTATGGAAGTGCACCAAGTCCCTTAAAAGGCAACCGTTTAGACAGGTTCCTATTAGATTTCCAGGAGGCGAACTTGCTAAAAACGAAGAGGAGCAGGCCAATTCTTTTGCACCATCTAGAGACTAGGTTCACCCATTACGAATTCGCTACAATGGAGCAGTACAGAGAAACGTATGATAGCCTACAGACACCTCTGCAAATGTCCTTACCAATCAAATCTGCCAGGGTCGAGGAAATTGTCGAAGTCATAAAATCACTACCGACAAAGAAGGCTCCTGGCATCGATAATGTTTGTAATGCTACATTAAAAGCACTACCCATTCGAGCAATCCTATACATGGCGCTATTATTTAACGCGTAGCTCAGGGTGCAGTTCTTCCCAAAACAGTGGAAGATGGCAACAATTCTTATGATACATAAGCCCGGAAAACCCAAAGAGGATCCTGAATCCTATCGGCCTATAAGCCTCCTGTCTTCGCTTTCTAAGGTATGGGAGAGGCTTATTGCCAATCGATTAGGTGACATTATTTAAGAGCGCCGTATCTTACCGGATCACCAATTTAATTTTCGAGAGGGACATAGTACCGTGGAGCAGGTCCACAGATTGGCAAAACATATCCTACAAGCATTTGATGATATGGAATACTGTAATGCTGTATTCATTGATATGCAACAAGCATTCGACAGAGTTTGGCATGTTGGCCTACTTAGCAAAATCAAAAGGCTGTTCCCAGCACCATATTACGGAGTTTTGAGATCATACTTGGAAGATCGGAAGTTCACGGTCAGGGTCAGAAACACCTACTCGACTCATTGCCATATGAGAGCTGGAATTCCGCAGGGCAGCATCCTTGGACCGCTACTCTACTCAATATGTACTGCGGATTTGCCTTGTCCAAACGCTTATCATATGGAACTTCCTAGGAAGGCGCTACTTGCTACTTACGCTGATGGTAATGCACTGCTGTACAGCTCTAACTGTCGCATTGAGGCGGCACGTGGCCTCCAAGAGTACCTCACCACATTGGCTGCATGGTGCAAGAGATGGAATTTAAAGGTCAATCCACAAAAGACCATCAATCCCTGCTTCACCCTGAAGACCCTCATTGACCACACCCCACCCATACAACTGGAAGGCGTAACTTTGGACCAACCTTTGCTGGCTTAGTACCTCGGGATCACCCTTGATAAACGTTTGACCTTTGTCCCTCACTTGAAAGCTACGTCTCGGAGATGTGGTCAAAGAATGCAACAACTGAGGTGGCTGATTAATAGAAGAAGCACCATGTCACTCCAAGCCAAAAGAGCACAGTATACGTTCATTGTGTAGCCCCAATCTGGCTATACGGAGTGCAGATCTGGGGTATTGCTGCAAAATCCAACTACAAATGCATAAAGGTATTGCAAAACCGTGCCATGCGTGCCATTACAAACTGCCCATATTATGTACGTGGAACCACCGTTCATCGTGACCTGAATCTACACACAGTGGAGGAGCAGATTGGAAGGCACACTAGCAGATATAGCGAACGACTAAGAAGACACCACAGCACGCTTGCAAAGTGCTTACTCCCTGCGATTAAGACGAAAGGGTTTTGTCAAAATTGGACAACTTTGAAGACCCCCTCGCAATATGAGATATAGTTTTTAGTCCTCATGCACATAGTGTGAGGTTTGGTTCTATTATTTATTAGTTCACTTGGGCTGTTATGATACTATTACTGCATTGTACGGATTCAACGCATTATCCAAAATAAAAAATAAAACAAAAAATAAAAAATTATATTGCAAATACAGCAATTCTTTCTTGTGTCACCGGCTGTCGTTAGATTCTCGACGCTATGTGACAAAACCATCTCAAAACAAATCCAAAAAGAAAATCAAAAAAATCAAGAAAACTTGTATTACCAGATAGGAAAATAGCGATAATTGACTGGGAGTCATCCGAACGACAAAGTTAAAGTGGCCTTCGTTACAACACTAATATGAGAAATACATGGGAGAGTAAAAGGGATTTTTAAGCCAAATTTTTGTATTGCGGCGGATAAAAAAAATACTTCTTTATCCTTGTCCAGCAAATATGCATTAAGTCTTTTCGGGCGCTGGTAACTGCATAAAAAAGAACTACCAGCTTGGCATTGGTTAACCTGTTGGAGATAGTTATAGGGGATGGCTGTAGCTCAATAGCCCACCAGTCCAATAATCATCCTATACTATTTCACATAAAAAAATAGAACCAGTAGGTTTGACAACCTAAAGCAAAAACTCTCTAAACTGTCAGTGATTCCGCGGCGGATGCTATGCTTACTCTAAATATTATCCTTGTCCAGCAAGAATCACGTAAGTTTATCGAGAAGGAAGTGGAGGGTTGAATAACAAAAGGGAATTCGCTAAACTGTCTGGGGTTCCGCGGCGGATAATATGTATACACAACATATTAACCTTGTCCAGCAGAGTAACCTAAGTTTTTCGAAGAATAGATAGGCTTCAATTGGTAGTTACGTGTACACAAAGGGATGACTGCAGCTCAACACTCCGCGAATTCAATACTCATCTTTTGATGTATGCACACAAAAACAAATTATTTTAAACAACATAAGACAGGTTTGATAACCAAAAACGAAAATTTTTTAAACTCTGATCCCGCGGCGGATATTATGCATAACATAATATCCTTGTACAGCAAGAATCACTCTAAGTAGAAAAAAACGGAGGAATGGGGTTCGATGACATGGAAGGGAAAATTCGCTTAACTGTATGTGTTTCCACTCAAGATTAACGAAAAGGAATCAAGGGGGGAATGGAAGGGCTTCAATTGGTAGTTATGTGTACACAATCAAAAGAGATGACTGCAGCTCAATACTCCGCGAATTCAATACTCATCTTTTGATGTATGCACACAAAAACAAATTAATTTAAATAAAATAAGACAGGTTTGATGACCAAAAACGAAAATTTTCTAAACTCTGTGATTCTTGTCCAGCAAGAAACAGGGGGAACGGTGAGAAAACGGAAGGACAGGACTCGCGATATTTATCAGCTGTTGCCCCCCTTCCATGATCCCTATACCAAAACGACCTACTAAATCATACTTCTACTGTTTCGCTGCATGACTCACAAAAAAAAAACAAAATTATTGATTCATTTTAAAGAGAAAAAGTTACAAAAATTCAGTGTATTATTAATAGGCATGGCCGGATATATCTAAACAAGTGTTAGCAAATCCTAAATTTTAAATTTTATTTAAACAGCTATTATTTCATGTTAACGGTACATAATTGTATTTATTTAATTTTATTTAAACATTTTAACGAAAACAAAATTGAATTCTTATTTTACATATGCAATTGTCTTTTTCTTCAATTCAAAAAAAATAAAAAATAGAACTTATACAATATATTTAAAAAAAAATATATATATTTATATTATTATTATAACTTTTCTTCTTTTTTTTTTAAGGCAAAAAAAATTTATTTAACTTAAATGAATTTTCTAATTTTTATTTATATGCAACAACAGTATTAAGCTTTTAGTTAATTCATTCATATATTTATTTATTTTAGTTTTTGTATCAATTAAGGCGGAAGTGATTAGGTGATTTCGGTGGCATACTTTTAGGCAGAAGGCTTATTCTTGTATATTAAAAAGCACCATATATGTGCGAACGCGAACTTAAAAGTTGCGAGCGGCGCAAGTTCTCATTATTCAACAAAAATATGATGGTTTTATTTTTTCGCTGTATCACTTGATCACTTGCTAGGAAGAAAAATGAAGCGAAAAGTAATAAGTTAAGACAAGGAATGCACCTACATGCTCTCCTCGACGTCCGAAAGATCTTTTGCCGTTGGTGAGATCTGCATGATAATTAGGCGGGTTTTTTTTTAATATTTAATTAATTTATAGATTAATATTTATTTGTTTTAATTCATTTATACATTACTATTATTATTATTTTTATGTACTTTTTTTTTGTGTTCTATATTTTGTTTGAATTGATTGGCTTTAATTAACTTAAGGTATTCATAACAACAATCCTTTGACTTATATCCTCCAGTTTTCTTTCAGTGTGGGGGTGAGTAATGCCTCGAGTAGTGGACAACTAGAAAACCGCTGACCCTAGGCTGGAAGGGAGGCTAGGTTCAAGTCCCCGCGTGATCACTCAAATTTTTTTTTCGGAGGGGTCCGAGGCTTAAATCTCCGCGGGATCACTTTTTTTTCTATTACATTGGCTTACGTCGGAGGGGTCCGAGGTTCAGATCTCCGCGGTGTCACTTACTTTCTCTTATGTTTTTTATCAGTTTGCTACTAGCCAAGGCAATTAGTTTGGTCTTCTTTTTGGGGCAACTGGTTAGGGTCACTCCGCGTGGTCGTCCCCATGGGATCTTAGCGCATAGTTTTTTTGTTTAAAATTTTTGTTGTTGCTTCACGGCGGCGAGTACACAAGATGTTAAAAAAAAGAGTTTTCTAGCCGAATTGGCTAGCTGAGTCGCAAATCTGCATTCATGCAGATCGGTTGTGTCGCGCGCATGCAAAAGTGATTTTATTTCTCTATTTTGTTTTAACGGTACATTCTCTTGTGTGCTAAAAATAGCACAGAACGTAACATTCGGGCGCTGCTTCGCGCTGTTTCAGCATTTGGACAAAAACAAAAAACATTAGGCGAAGTGCAGTGCAACGGTATTCGCTGCCCGTCGGGCAAGAAATTCCCCTCACCCTGCGCAACGACGCAAAAGAGGGGCAACAAAAACTTAGCTTATCAGCACAGTTGATCTGTTTTTGTTCTGTTTTTGGGACATTTACGTGCGCAAATTTCTTTACCAAAAATTGAGACATCATTTAAACAATGGATGAGAACAATTTGTATGACTTGCAGCCTATAAATAAGCAGTTTGATCATGAAAAAATTTTCTCAACAGCAGGCAAATTACCTAATGAAATTAGAGATGAGTGCCGATCAGAAATTAAACGCATTACATGCAATGTGACTCAAAGCTGTAGTTTCACCACAACAACGGTGACATTAGCAGCACCACATACACCATGGCAAATGCTACAATAAGCAGCATTTGCCCTGGAATAAGCATCAATAACCAGGGAAGCTCTCTCTCACAACTAGCCAACAGGTTAAGTCCAGTAATAGATTTGCCATTTTCAACACGGATATCTCTACTAATGAAGAGAATGAGGTAGACATGATGAATGAGGATGCTGATGTTGACAGTGTTCATATGGATGAACAACAACCTGCTGGAACCAACACTATCCTAAATTCGCAAGAATCATCTAACGGTATCAATCAACTTAAAGGCCCCAAGAAACCACCGCAAATTGTTGTTAATATTAGCAATTTAAATGATAACAGTCAGAATCTTTCCCAAAGACAGTGACACTTACAGAAACATTGCAGTCAGAAAAAGCACACAGAATTGTTGTAAGAGACTTACATCACAGCACACAAAACAAAGACATAACCAATGATCTGAAATACTTAGGCTATGAAGTTCTTCACATCCACAACCCTTCATCAAGAATTAATAAAGACGAAAAACTAAATATCTTTTTCATTAATATAAAGCCTTGTGCAAAAATTAATAAAATTTATCACGTAAGGACCCTCTGCCGACAGAAAATAAGAATTGAAAGGAAGCGAAAATCTACCGAAATTGCACAATGCCGTCGCTGCCAGGAGTACGGCCACACGGATAAATATTGCCACAAGTAATCCAATTGTGCAAGGTGTGGTGAAAATCACCAAACCACACAATGCATACGTTCCGCAGACGCACTGCCCACATGCTACCACTGTTCGGGTGACGGCGAGATGTTCGGGTAAGGGCGAGATGTTGGTCCCTTGTTCTAGCTAAAGTTTGGGTTAACCGAACTAGACCTTCGGGTGCCGAACGAATGTTCGGGCCCCACGCGCTGGCTCCGGCTGTATGATCGGTAGATGGGGGCAGGTTCAAATTTTTTTTTTCTTGTTCTACACTCTTGCGGTGCTCATATTATTAATCTAAGAATTCGCGTGCGGGCCGTGGTAATTCTACTAAACAGGGGGAACGGTGAGGGAACGGAAGGCCAGGACTCCCGATATTTCTCATATTAGTTGTGTGGCGGAGGCGATACACCTCGGTTGTCGTTTGGCTGTGCTGGATCGATGTTGTGTCACAGCTGTTGTTCACCCTACCATGATCCTCATATTCCATTGCATTAATTGAGTGAGGATTCCTATACCAAAACGACCTACTACTGTTTCGCTGCATGACTACCAAAACAAAAACAAAATTATTGATTCATTTTAAAGAGAAGAAGTTAGGCATGGTCGGATATATCTAAATAAGTGATAGCAAAACCTAAATTTAAAATTATATATATGAAACAGCTATTGTTTCATATTTTCCTATCAGTTAACGGTACTTAATTGTAATTATTTAATTTTATTTAAGCATTTAAACGAAAACAAAATTAAACTCTTGTTTTACATTTGCCAGTGTCTTCTTCTTTAAAGCTCAATTCAATTAAAAAAACAAGTAAGAAGGCTCTAGTCGAGAAATCCCGACTAGACGATACCCTGATCCCCTTACTTCACGCGTACAGTCAGTGCTTGCAAGTATGTGTGCGTGTGTGTACGACCATACTGCATACTGCATACTCAACTTCAAGGTTCCATATCTCCGGTGTTTCTTAACCGATTTTAATAAAAATTTCACAGATTGTTATTATTTTGATTAATAATTCAAATGCCATCTAAATTTTTTCAAATTCAAGATTTTATTGTTGTCGATCCCATGTGTATATCGGAAACGGGATGAGTTATCGAAAATCGAAAACAAACTTGTACTGCCTAGGAATTAGGCGAGCTAAAGTTCCAAATCTGGAGTCTCTAGCTCTTATAGTCTCTGAGATCGACGCGTTCATACATACAGACGGACAGACGGACATGGCTACATCGACTCGACTGTTGATGCTGATAAAGAATATATATACTTTATGGGGTCGGAGATGCTTCCTTCTGCCTGTTACATACTTCATGATACCCTTTTTCCCATTTTTAATGGGATCAGGGTATAAAAATAATATTTATTAGGATACTCGTAGGGAGTTCAAATATTTGTACTTACGGAAAAACATTTTTTTTTATACCCTGATCCCATTAAAAATGGGAAAAAGGGTATCATGAAGTTGTGCAAAAGTATGTAACAGGCAGAAGGAAGCATCTCCGACCCCATAAAGTATATATATTCTTTATCAGCATCAACAGTCGAGTCGATATAGCCATGTCCGTCTGTCCGTCTGTCCGTCTGTATGTATGAACGCGTCGATCTCAGAGACTATAAGAGCTAGAGACTCCAGATTTGGAACTTAAGCTCGCCTAATCCCTAGGCAGTACAAATTTGTTTTCGATTTTCGATAACTTATCCCGTTTCCGATATACACATGGGATCGATAACAATAAAATCTTGAATTTGAAAAAACTTTAGATGGCATTTGAATTATTAATCAAAATAATAACAATCTGTGAAATTTTTATTAAAATCGGTTAAGAAACACCGGAGATATGGAACCTTGAAGTTGAGTATGTAGTATGCATTATGTGCGTACACACACGCACACATACTTGCAAGCATTGACTGTACGCGTAAAGTGTAGGGATCAGGGTATCGTCTAGTCGGGATTTCTCGACTAGAGACTTCTTACTTGTTTTTCTTGTTTTATTTTGTTATTTTTAAGGCAAAAAAACAACGGAAGTAAGCAGGTAATTTCGGTGGCATACTTTTAGGCAGAAGGCTTATTCTAGTATATTAAAAAGCACCTCATATTTGCGAACGCAAGCTTAGAAGTTGCGAGCGGCGCAAGTTCTCTTTATTCAACAAAAAAATGATGGTTTTTTTTTTTCACTGTATCACTTGATCACTTGCTAGGAAGAAAAATAATAGGTTGAGACAAGGAATGCACTTACATGGTCGCCTCGACGTCCAAAAGGTCTTGCCGTTGGTGAGATCTGCATGATAATTAGGCGGGTTTTGTTTTTTTTTTTTTTAATACTAAAATACTTTGGTTTGCACTATTTATTTTAGTTTATAGATTTATATTTATTTGTTTTAATTCATTTATACATTACTATTATTATTATTTTTATGTACTTTTTTTTGTGTTCTATATTTTGTTCGAATTGATTGGCTTTAATTAACTCAAGGTATTCATAACAACAATCCTTTAACTTATATCCTCCAGATTTCTTTCAGTGTGGGGGTGAGTAATGCCTCAAGTAGTGGACAACAAGAAAAACGCTGACCCTAGGCTGAACAGGATTGCTCGAAGGGAGGCTAGGTTCAAGTCCCCGCGTGATCACTCAAAATTATTATTTGTCTCTATTATATTGTTTTAAGTCGGAGGGTTCCGAGGTATAAAATATATATAGTTTATTTGTTTCAAATTTTTGTTGTTGCGGCGGCGACTACAGAAGTTGTTAAAAAAGAGTTTTCTAGCCGAATTGGCTAGCTAGTGTTTTTAAAATTTTGTTTACTGACATTTGGTGGTGTTATAAATTGGAATCGCGTGGTTTTATCTTTGAGTCGCGACTGACTGCTTCGACGGTACCAGCAGGAGAGAGGCCCCGACCGGCATCGGGGATGAAGCCCCATCTCGCGATCGGCTGCGGCCCGAAAATTGCAAGTGTTGCATTTCTATATTTATCAGCGATTGTATGTCAAAGATTTACGCGTTGATTGAAGCCAGAAAGAGACACCAACAGATCAAAAGACATTAGCAACAATTACAGTGAAGTCAACACAGTTAGACTACAAAAACAACTGCAACACATCTGTAGAGGTTTGGCAAGTCGCAAATCTGCATTCATGCATATCGGTTGTGCCGCCCGCATGCAAAAGTGATTTTATTTCTCTATTTTGCTTTAACGGTACATTCTCTTGTGTGCTAAAAATAGCACAGAACGTAACATTCGGGCGCTGCTTCGCGCTGCTTCGGCATTTGGACAAAAACAAAAAGCATTAGGCGAAGTGCAGTGCAACGGTATTCGCTGCCCGTCGGGCAAGAAATTCCCCTCACCCTGCGCAACGACGCAAAAGAGGGGCAATAAAAACTTAGCTTATTAGCACAGTTGATCTGTTTTTGGGACATTTACGCGCGCAAATTTCTTTACCAAAAATTGAGACATTATTAAAACAATGGATTAGAACAATTTGTATGACTTGCAGCCTATAAATAAGCAGTTTGATCATGAAAAAATTTTCTCAACAGCAGGCAAATTACCTAATGAAATTAGAGATGAGTGCCGATCAGAAATTAAACGCATTACATGCAATGTGACTCAAAGCTGTAGTTTCACCACAACAACGGTGACATTAGCAGCACCACATACACCATGGCAAATGCTACAATAAGCAGCATCTGCCCTGGAATAAGCATCAATAACCAGGGAAGCTCTCTATTGACGCCTCCTGACATGACAGCAAAAAAATCTTAGCGATGCTGCCAGAAGACTTTTGAATGATCAAATTCGGAGAGCTGGCAAGAGAAAAAATGTAAAGACTCTGTCCCCAATCTCTAACTCGAAACGAGCGAGCACCAGCCAGCTTATGAGTTCGACCCCCACAACTAGCCAACAGGTTAAGTCCTGTAATAGATTTGCCATTTTCAACACATATATCTTTACTAATGAAGAGAATGAGGTAGACATGATGAATGAGGATGCTGATGTTGACAGTGTTCATATGGATAAACAACAACTTGCTGGAACCAACACTATCCTAAATTCGCAAGAATCATCTAACGGTATCAATCAACTTAAAGGCCCCAAGAAACCACCGCAAATTGTTGTAAATATCAGCAATTTATCAAGACATCGACTCTTCCATCTAACATATTCTTTGATAAAATGAAAGCCAATTCAGATCAGGCCATTGCCGATCTATTTGCTGAATTTTTTCATACGACCTATAGCACTTGTTTTCAACCAGTCTTCATGCCTTACCCCTATCAGCTTAATGCCTCAAATTGCATTTTTATACCGAAAATCACAGAGAGCTCACTACTTTGTGATCTTCTGGTTATAAAGCCCACATTTTCTCCAGGACCTGATGGTATACCAAGCTGTGTGCTTAGGTACTTTGCTCAGGATCTTTTAAAACCTTCGCATAAATTGTTTAGTTTGTCCGTGGAGCTATGAATTTTCCCAAAAATTTGGAAAGAGTCTTATATTATTCCTTTGCACAAAAAAGGAAACAAATGCTGCGATGCTGCCAGAAGACTTTTGAATGATCAAAATCGGAGAGCGGGCAAGAGAAAAAAATTTAAAGACTCTGTCCCCAATCTCTAACTCGAAAAGAGTGAGCACCAGCCAGCTTATGAATTCGACCGCCACAACTAGCCAACAGGTTAAGTCCAGTAATAGATTTGCCATTTTCAACACGGATATCTCTACTAATGAAGAGAATGAGGTAGACATGATGAATGAGGATGCTGATGTTGACAGTGTTCATATGGATGAACAACAACCTGCTGGAATTAACACTATCCTAAATTCGCAAGAATCATTTAACGGTATCAATCAAATTGTTGTTAATATTAGCAATTTAAATGATTTATTTGAGCTTATAAAAGAAAAAGTCAGTTTAAATAACGTTGTTGTCAAAGCAAATCAAGGGGAAACAGTCAGAATCTTTCCCAAAGACAGTGACACTTACAGAAACATTGTAAGTCATATGGAAAAAATTGGTATGCAGTTTCACACTTACCAAATGCAGTCAGAAAAAGCACACAGAATTGTTGTAAGAGACTTACATCACAGCACACAAAACAAAGACATAACCAATGATCTGAAATACTTCATATCCACAACCCTTCATCAAGAATTAATAAAGACGAAAAACTAAATATCTTTTTCATTACAATAAAGCCTTGTGCAAAAATTAATGAAATTTATCACGTAAGGACCCTCTGCCGACAGAAAATAAGAATTGAAAGGATGCCAAGAGTACGGCCACACGGCTAAATATCGCCGCAAGAGTATTAACCAACCAACAGTACGGCAGAACCAACACAACAACAGCAATATACGGCTCAACATCAATCATCAATAGGCACTGGCGGAAACACAAGAGTGTCCTATGCCACAATAGCAAAAGGATACATAAATACAACGCCCTTCAAGGATGGACCAGCTCAGCGACGTCTTTACAATTTACAAGCGCACCAAAATCGCAGAAACAACGGTCGAATATTCAGCAAAATAACTCATTCGATGTCCAAGCTTTGTTACAACAACAAAAGTTTCAGGAATGGCAACAGCAAATCCAACATCAACAACAACAGCAGTTCCTTATGTGGTTGCAGCAGCAGCAGCAAGAACAGCAACAGTATAAAAGCCAAGCCAATCAACGACTTGAAAAACTTGAAAAGATGGTATTCGAAATGACCAATATGTTAAAGCAATGGGCTGGGAATGAAACTAACTCCCAGTTCCATAACAACGTCTCAGCTCCACAATGAATCCACTAAAGATTCTTATTTGGAATGCTAATGGCATTTCAAGAAAAGCTAAAGAAGTTGAGCTGTTCGCTCAAAACAACAGCGTTGACTTTCTTTTTGTGACGGAACTTAGAATCAAACGAGGGGAAACTGTAAAAATATATGGATATGACTCCTATCCAGCATATAGGCCATCGCGTAATAACAATAGCGTTGGCGGGGCAGCGGTGTTTGTTAGGACAACTCTTCGCCATTTTCCACAAAGGGTCATGGAGACACGCAGCATTCAAATGTCATCTGTAAAAGTAGCCACAGAACTGGGTGACGTGCACTTCAACGCCATTTACTGTCCTCCCAATGTCGGGATCGAGGAAAGACACTTTACTGATACACTACGAGCTTGCTGCCAAAAGGTACTTGATTGGTGGCGACTGGAATGCCCGAGACTGGCTATGGGGCGACACTTACAATTCACCTCGGGGGCGAGAATTAGCAGATGCCATCTCTTTAACTGGAGCTAAGATCCTTGCAATTGGCTCGCCAGTTACAGACACCTCTGCAAATGTCCTCACCAATCAAACCTGCCAAGGTCGAGGAAATTGTCGAAGTCATCAAATCACTACCGACAAAGAAGGCTCCTGGCATCGATAATGTTTTTAATGCCACATTGAAAGCACTACCTATTCAAGCAATCTTATACATGCGCTATTATTTAACGCGATGCTCAGGGTGCAGTTCTTCCCAAAACAGTGGAAGATAACAACAATTCTTATGATACATAAGCCCGGAAAACCCAAAGAGGATCCTGAATCGTATCGGCCTATAAGCCTGCTGTCTTCAATTTCTAAGGTATGGGAGAGGCTTATTGCCAATCGATTAGGTGACATTATTTAAGAGCGCCGTTATTTACCGGATCACCAATTTAATTTTCGAGAGGGACATAGTACCGTGGAGCAGGTCCACAGATTGGCAAAACATATCCTACAAGCATTTGATGATATGGAATACTGTAATGCTGTATTCATTGATATGCAACAAGCATTCGACAGAGTTTGGCATGTTGGCCTACTTAGCAAAATCAAAAGGCTGTTCCCTTTTCGGAAGTTCACGGTCAGGGTCAGAAATACCTACTCGACTCATTGCCATATGAGAGCTGGAATTCCGCAGGGCGTCTTTGAACCACTTGCCTTGTCCAAACGCTTATCATATGGAAGTTCCTAGGAAGGCGCTACTTGCAACTTACGCTGATGATATTGCACTGCTGTACAGCTCTAACTGTCGTATTGAGGCGGCACGTGGCCTCCAAGAGTACCTCACCAAATTAGCTGCATGGTGCAAGAGATGGAATTTAAAGGTCAACCCACAAAAGACCCTCATTGACCACACCCCACCCATACAACTGGAAGGCGTAACTTTGGACCAACCTTTGCTGGCTAAGTACCTCGGGATCACCCTTTATAAACGTTTGACCTTTGTCCCTCACTTGAAAGCTACGTCTCGGAGATGTGGTCAAAGAATGCAACAACTGAGGTGGCTGATTAATAGAAGAAGCACCATGTCACTCCGAGCCAAAAGAGCACAGTATACGTTCATTGTGTAGCCCCAATCTGGCTACACGGAGTGCAGATCTGAGGTATTGCTGCAAAATCCAACTACAAATGCATAAAGGTATTGCAAAACCGTGCCATGCGTGCCATTACAAACTGCCCATATTATGTACGTGGAACCACCGTTCATCGTGACCTGAATCTACACACAGTGGAGGAGCAGATTGGAAGGCACACTAGCAGATATAGCGAACGACTAAGAAGACACCACAGCACGCTTGCAAAGTGCTTACTCCCTGCGATTAAGACGAAAGGGTTTTGTCAAAACAATTGGACAACTTTGAAGACCCCCTCGCAATATGAGATATAGTTTTAAGTCCTCATGCACATAGTGTGAGGTTTGGTTCTATTATTTATTAGTTCACTTGGGCTGTTATGATACTACTACTGCATTGTACGCATTCAACGCTTTATCACAAAAAAAAAAAAAAAAAAGAGGTTTTGCAAAGACTAAAAGAAATACATGAGCCAAGGGGACCAGCAAGAAAAAATTATTATATTTGAAATTCATAGACAGTGAGAACATTGTTACGTATGCAAATGAGTTTGAAAGTGTAATTGATAAACTACAAGAAGCTAGTGTTTCGCTCAGTGACGAAATCGTGGTAATAATATTGTTATCAAGTTTACCAAATTCTTACGAAAATTTCGTAATAGCAATGGAAACACGCGATGAACTGCCTAGCTTTAACATAATGCGCAATAAACTTTTAGAAGAGGCAGAACGAAAGCAAATACAGTAATAACCAGAAAAGTGTTGATCAGACGCCGAAACAAGAAAATAAAACTCAAAACGAACGCTCGTATGTGAGTGTGTCACCGAATAGTGGTCTTTTCGCGTCTGGTAAAAATGAGCGTCGCTATGTATGGTGTGTCGACAGTGGCGCCACATCTCATACGTGTAACAATCGTACGGTTTTTATAGAGTATACAGAAACACTACACAAAATGGCACAATAGGCTTGGCCGTAACAACTTACAAATTTTATACAAACTATCGTCAGGTACAATTGTGCAGGGTATGGAAAATATACACCCCCCGCATACATTGCGTGTGTACCATGTTTGAAAAGCAAAATTTGTTCGCAACCATTTGCAGAGGCTAGTTATCGTGCGATATAACTATTAGAGATCATACATTCGGATGTTTAAGGTTAACTCTATCGGCGGATCAAGATATTTCTTGACATTTTTAGGCGATAGTTCTCGCTATGCAACAACAATATTTATGAAAAATAAAAATGAAGTCTTCGAACATTTTAAAAACTTCAAATCGTATGTCGAACAACAAACAGGCCATAAAAGAAGAATTCTCAGGAGCGACAATGGCGGTGATTATGTTGACAAAGATTTTAAACAGTATCTACAGCGTAAAGGAAGCAGTACATTCAGGCCTTGAAGAAAAGTTTTTGGCGGAAGCATGTTCATTTGCGTTATATTAAATTAGAGAATACAACATTTGAAGTTTGGTTTGACAGAAAACCAGTCGTGAAACATTTAAGAACATTCAGCTGTTTAGCCATAGGTCTTGACAAAACACAAAAAAGCAAATTTCAAGCAAAAAGCAAAGAACATTTTTTTTGTAGGATTAAGTAAAGCAACAAAAGGTTATAGACTATATGATCCAGTAAATAATAAGGTAGCTCTTAAGCGTGATGTAAGATTCGAAGAAAGCTTATTAATGGGGAATCAAAAAAGCAAAGATTTTTCTTGTGAGGAGCAAAAAAATGAGTTTCAAAGCAATATTGAAAAAGAGGAGCAAGTAGTTTATGAACAGAACGACAATTCACTCAGACCGCCTACGAGGATACTGAGGATGACGAAAACGATAGTTCTACACAGACTAGTAGTGAAGATGATGCAGCCTTAATATATGGTCCGGAGCGACCACGCATCGTGCGAACAGGCGCACCAGGTAGACCGGCAAAACAGAAAAATAGTCTTAACGCTATGCAGACAATAGAAGAGAGTGAAATTCCAGACAACGTTAAGACGGCTCCATGTAGCCCACAAAGGGGTGAATGGAAAAAGGCGATGCAGCTTGAGTACGACTCGCTGATTGCTAATAGTTAACCTACCTCCTGGAAAGAAAACTGTCGGATGTAAATGGGTATATAGCTTGAAACGGGACTCTGATGGCAACGTAGATCGATTCAAGGCGAGGTTAGTTGCAAAGGGATGCAGCCAACAATATGAAGAAACGTACTCTCCCGTTGTAAGTTATGCAACAACACGAATTTCAACTACACAAACCGAGTTGCCAAACTTCAAAAGGCTATTTAAGGTCTGAAACAGTCTGAACGCGAATGGAACCCGAAACTGGATGACGCTTTAAGAAATTTGGATTTTTTCCATGTAGTAACGAGCCATGTTTATATACATTGCATATTGAAGGCAAAATAAATATAGTTGCAGCTTATATCGATGATATATTAAGAGCAAGCATGAGCAAAAGGGACTTGTTTGCAATCAAACAATACTTAGGTAAACAGTTTAAGTCAGTCGACAAAGGTTAAGGACTTTTTGGGCTTCGAGATAGAGTGATCTGAAGATACTGGCGATGTGTTTGTGTGTCAAACAAAGTATATCAATACATTACTTCATCAATACAACATGCAAAACTTTAGGTCTGTGGTAACACCATTGGATTCAGGATATCAAAATCAATCTAAAGACGACTCTAAACTTGTGGACGCAACAAAAGCAAAAGAAGCGGTGTATCTAGACGACTGATAAAAGAAATTGTTTGTTTTAATACTGATCAACCATTGTGTGCCAATGGCGATAATTTTAGCACACAACAATTGCCTAAAAATTGTATGTATCATGCACGAATTAAACATATCGACATAAGATATCATTTTGTAAGAGAACTAGTAGAAAATAATTAAATTGTTCTGAAGTATGTCGTTAAAACAAATATGACAGCAGATATTTGCACAAAAAATCTAAATAAGCAAAAACACAAAAAATTGTTAAGCATGATAGGTCTAAAAAGTATTGTGTGTCAATAACTCTATAATGAAATTTCTATTGAAGAACATTTTTGTTAAGAAGAGGTGTTAAAATTAAGACCATCAATCCCTGCTTCACCCTGAAGACCCTCACATGACCACACCCCACCCATACAACTGGAAGGCGTAACTTTGGACCAATCTTTGCTGGCTAAGTACCTCGGGATCACCCTTTATAAACGTTTGACCTTTGTCCCTCACTTGAAAGCTACGTCTCGGAGATGTGGTCAAAGAATGCAACAACTGACGTGGCTGATTAATAGAAGAAGCACCATGTCACTCCGAGCCAAAAGAGCAGTATACGTTAGTTGTGTAGCCCCAATCTGGCTATACGGAGTGCAGATCTGGGGTATTGCTGCAAAATCCAACTACAAATGCATAAAGGTATTCCAAAACCGTGGCATTAGAAACTGACCATATTATGTACGTGGAACCACCCTTCAACGTGACCTGAATCTACACACAGTGGAGGAGCAGATTGGAAGACTTACTAGCAGATATAGCGAACGACTAAGAAGACACCACAGCACGCTTGCATAGTGCTTACTCCCTGCGATTAAGACGAAAGGGTTTTGCCAAAACAATTGGACAACTTTGAAAACCCCCTCGCAATATGAGATATAGTTTTAAGTCCTCATGCACATAGTGTGAGGTTTGGTTCTATTATTTATTAGTTCACTAGGGCTGTTATGATACTATTACTGCATTGTACAAATTCAACTCTTGATCAAAAAAAAAAAAAAAAAACAAGTTTGGCAAAGACTAAGAGAAATACATGAGCCTAGGGGACCAACAAGAAAAAATTATTAAATTTGAAATTCATAGATAGTGAGAACATTCTTACGTATGTAAATGAGTTTGAAAGTGTAATTGATAAACTAAGAGAAGTTAGTGTTTCGCTCAGTGACGAAATCGTGGTAATAATATTGTTATCAAGTTTACCAAAGTCTTACGAAAATTTCGTAATAGCAATGGAAACACGCGATGAACTGCCTAGCTCTAACATAATGCGCAATAAACTTTTAGAAGAGGCAGAACGAAAGCAAATACAGTAATAACCAAAAAAGTCTTAACCAGACGCTGATAGTATACAGAAACACTACAAAAAAATGGCACAATAGGTTTTGCCATATCAACTTACAAAGTTTATACAAACTATCGTCAGGTACAATTGTGCAGGGTATGGAAAATATACAGCCCACAGCATACATTGCGTGTGTACCATGTTTGAAAAGCAAAATTTGTTCGCAACCATTTGCAGTGGCTAGTTATCGTGCGATAAAAATATTAGAGATCATACATAACTCTATAGGCGGATCAAGATATTTCTTGACATTTATAGACGATAGTTCTCGCTATGCAACAACAATATTTATGAAAAATAAAAATGAAGTCTTCGAACATTTTAAAAACTACAAATCGTATGTCAAACAACAAACGGTGAATATGTTAACATAGATTTTAAACAGTATCTACAGCGTGAAGTTAGCAGTATATTCAGGCCTTGAAGAAAAGTTTTTGGCGGAAGCATGTTCATGTGCTTTATATTATATTAGAGAACACAACATTTGAAGTTTGGTTTAACAGAAAACCAGTCGTGAAACATTTAAGAACATTCAGCTGTTTAGCCATAGGTCTTGATAAAACACAAAAAAGCAAATTTCAAGCAAAAGGCAAAGAACATGTTTTTGTAGGATTAAGTAAAGCAACAAAAGGTTATAGACTATATGATCCAGAAAATAATAAGGTAGCTCTTAAACGTGATGTAAGATTCGAAGAAAGTTTATTAATGGGGAATCAAAAAAGCAAAGATTTTTCTAGTGAGGAGCAGAAAAATGAATTTCAAAGCAATATTGATAAAGAGGAGCAAGTAGTTTATGAACAGAACGACAATTCACTCAGACCGACTACGAGGATACTGAGGATGACGAAAACGATAGTTCTACACAGACTAGTAGTGAAGATGATGCAGCCTTAATATATGGTCCGGAGCGACCACGCATCGTGCGAACAGGCGCACCAGGTAGACCGGCAAAACAGAAAAATAGTCTTAACGCTATGCAGACAATAGAAGAGAGTGAAATTCCAGACAACGTTAAGACGGCTCCATGTAGCCCACAAAGGGGTGAATGGAAAAAGGCGATGCAGCTTGAGTACGACTCGCTGATTGCTAATAGTTAACCTACCTCCTGGAAAGAAAACTGTCGGATGTAAATGGGTATATAGCTTGAAACGGGACTCTGATGGCAACGTAGATCGATTCAAGGCGAGGTTAGTTGCAAAGGGATGCAGCCAACAATATGAAGAAACGTACTCTCCCGTTGTAAGTTATGCAACAACACGAATTTCAACTACACAAACCGAGTTGCCAAACTTCAAAAGGCTATTTAAGGTCTGAAACAGTCTGAACGCGAATGGAACCCGAAATGGATGACGCTTTAAGAAATTTGGATTTTTTCCATGTAGTACGACCATGTTTATATACATTGCATATTGAAGGCAAAATAAATATAGTTGCAGCTTATATCGATGATATATTAAGAGCAAGCATGAGCAAAAGGGACTTGTTTGCAATCAAACAATACTTAGGTAAACAGTTTAAGTCAGTCGACAAAGGTTAAGGACTTTTTGGGCTTCGAGATAGAGTGATCTGAAGATACTGGCGATGTGTTTGTGTGTCAAACAAAGTATATCAATACATTACTTCATCAATACAACATGCAAAACTTTAGGTCTGTGGTAACACCATTGGATTCAGGATATCAAAATCAATCTAAAGACGACTCTAAACTTGTGGACGCAACAAAAGCAAAAGAAGCGGTGTATCTAGACGACTGATAAAAGAAATTGTTTGTTTTAATACTGATCAACCATTGTGTGCCAATGGCGATAATTTTAGCACACAACAATTGCCTAAAAATTGTATGTATCATGCACGAATTAAACATATCGACATAAGATATCATTTTGTAAGAGAACTAGTAGAAAATAATTAAATTGTTCTGAAGTATGTCGTTAACAAATATGACAGCAGATATTTGCACAAAAAATCTAAATAAGCAAAAACACAAAAAATTGTTAAGCATGATAGGTCTAAAAAGTATTGTGTGTCAATAACTCTATAATGAAATTTCTATTGAAGAACATTTTTGTTAAGAAGAGGTGTTAAAATTAAGACCATCAATCCCTGCTTCACCCTGAAGACCCTCACATGACCACACCCCACCCATACAACTGGAAGGCGTAACTTTGGACCAATCTTTGCTGGCTAAGTACCTCGGGATCACCCTTTATAAACGTTTGACCTTTGTCCCTCACTTGAAAGCTACGTCTCGGAGATGTGGTCAAAGAATGCAACAACTGACGTGGCTGATTAATAGAAGAAGCACCATGTCACTCCGAGCCAAAAGAGCAGTATACGTTAGTTGTGTAGCCCCAATCTGGCTATACGGAGTGCAGATCTGGGGTATTGCTGCAAAATCCAACTACAAATGCATAAAGGTATTCCAAAACCGTGGCATTACAAACTGCCCACATTATGTACGTGGAACCACCCTTCAACGTTACCTGAACCTACACACAGTGGAGGAGCAGATTGGAAGACTTACTAGCAGATATAGCGAACGACTAAGAAGACACCACAGCACGCTTGCATAGTGCTTACTCCCTGCGATTAAGACGAAAGAGTTTTGCCAAAACAATTGGACAACTTTGAAAACCCCCTCGCAATATGAGATATAGTTTTAAGTCTTCATGCACATAGTGTGAGGTTTGGTTCTATTATTTGTTAGTTCACTAGGGCTGTTATGATACTTTTACTGCATTGTACAAATTCAACTCTTGATCAAAAAAAAAAAAAACAAGTTTGGCAAAGACTAAGAGAAATACATGAGCCTAGGGGACCAACAAGAAAAAATTATTAAATTTGAAATTCATAGATAGTGAGAACATTCTTACGTATGTAAATGAGTTTGAAAGTGTAATTGATAAACTAAAAGAAGTTAGTGTTTCGCTCAGTGACGAAAACGTGGTAATAATATTGTTATCAAGTTTACCAAAGTCTTACGAAAATTTCGTAATAGCAATGGATACACGCGATGAACTGCCTAGCTCTAACATAATGCGCAATAAACTTTTAGAAGAGGCAGAACGAAAGCAAATACAGTAATAACCAAAAAAGTGTTGACCAGACGCTGATAGTATACAGAAACACTACAAAAAAATGGCACAATAGGTTTTGCCATAAGGATATCAAAATCAATCTAAAGACGACTCTAAACTTGAGGACGCAACAAAAGCAAAAGAAGCGGTGTATCTAGACGACTGATAAAAGAAATTGTTTGTTTTAATACTGATCAACCATTGTGTGCCAATGGCGATAATTTTAGCACACAACAATTGTATCATGCACGAATTAAACATATCGACATAAGATATCATTTTGTATGAGAACTAGTAGAAAATAAATAAATTGTTCTGAAGTATGTCGTTAAAACAATTATGATAGCAGATATTTGCACCCTGAAGACCCTCATTGACCACACCCCACCCATACAACAGGAAGGCGTAACTTTGGACCAATCTTTGCTGGCTAAGTACCTCGGGATCACCCTTTATAAACGTTTGACCTTTGTCCCTCACTTGAAAGCTACGTCTCGGAGGTGTGGTCAAAGAATGCAACAACTGAGGTGGCTGATTAATAGAAGAAGCACCATGTCACTCCGAGCCAAAAGAGCACAGTATACGTTCATTGTGTAGCCCCAATCTGGCTATACGGAGTGCAGATCTGGGGTATTGCTGCAAAATCCAACTACAAATGCATAATGGTATTCCAAAAGCGTGCCATTACAAACTGCCCATATTATGTACGTGGAACCACCGTTCATCGTGACTTGAATGTACACACAGTGGAGGAGCAGATTGGAAGGCACACTAGCAGATATAGCGAACGACTAAGAAGACACCACAGCACGCTTGCAAAGTGCTTACTCCCTGCGATTAAGACGAAAGGGTTTTGTCAAAACAATTGGACAACTTTGAAGACCCCCTCGCAATATGAGATATAGTTTTAAGTCCTCATGCACATAGTGTGAGGTTTGGTTCTATTATTTATTAGTTCACTTGGGCTGTTATGATACTACTACTGCATTGTACGCATTCAACGCTTTATCACAAAAAAAAAAAAAGAAAAATAATATTGTTATCAAGTTTACCAAATTCTTACGAAAATTTCGTAATAGCAATGGAAACACGCGATGAACTGCCTAGCTTTAACATAATGCGCAATAAACTTTTAGAAGAGGCAGAATGAAAGCAAATAAAACTCAAAACGAACGCTCGTATGTGAGTGTGTCACCGAATAGTGGTCTTTTCGCGTCTGGTAAAAATGAGCGTCGCTATGTATGGTGTGTCGACAGTGGCGCCACATCTCATACGTGTAACAATCGTACGGTTTTTATAGAGTATACAGAAACACTACAAAAAATGGCACAATAGGTTTGGCCGTAACAACTTACAAAGTTTATACAAACTATCGTCAGGTACAATTGTGCAGGGTATGGAAAAGCAAAACTTGTTCGTTTAAAAACTACAAATCGTATGTCAAACAACAAACAGGCCATAAAATAAAAATACTTAGGAGCGACTATGGCGGTGAATATGTTAACAAAGATTTTAAACAGTATCTACAGCGTGAAGGAAGCAGTACATTCAGGCCTTGAAGAAAAGTTTTTGGCGGAAGCATATATACAATATAGCCCTCAAAGGGGCTTGAGTAAGACTCGCTGATTGCTAATAGTTAACCTACCTCCTGGAAAGAAAACTGTCGGATGTAAATGGGTATATAGCTTGAAACGGGACTCTGATGGCAACGTAGATCGATTCAAGGCGAGGTTAGTTGCAAAGGGATGCAGCCAACAATATGAAGAAACGTACTCTCCCGTTGTAAGTTATGCAACAATACGAATTTCAACTACACAAACCGAGTTGCCAAACTTCAAAAGGCTATTTAAGGTTTGAAACAGTCTGAACGCGAATGGAACCCGAAATTGGGAAATTTGGATTTTTTCCATGTTCTAGCGAGCCATGTTTATATACATTGCATATTGAAGGCAAAATAAATATAGTTGCAGTAAAAGGGACTTGTTTGCAATCAAACAATACTTAGGTAAACAGTTTAAGTCAGTCGACAAAGGTTAAGGACTTTTTGGGCTTCGAGATAGAGTGATCTGAAGATACTGGCGATGAGTTTGTGTGTCAAACAAAGTATATAAATACATTACTTCATCAATACAACACGCAAAACTTTAGGTCTGTGGCAACAGCGTTGGATGCAGGATATCAAAATCAATCTAAAGACGACTCTAAGCTTGTGGACGCAACAAAAGCAAAAGAAGCGGTGTATCTAGACGACTGATAAAAGAAATTGTTTGTTTTAATACTGATCAACCATTATGTGCCAATGGCGATAATTTTAGCACACAACAATTGGCTAAATATCGTATGTATCATGCACGAAGTAAACATATCGATCTAAGATATAAGGATGTCGATACAACAAATATGATAGCAAATAATTGCATAAAAAATTTAAATAAGCAAAAACACAAAAAATTGTCAAACATGATAGGTCTAAAAAGTATTGTGTGTCAATAACTCTATAATGAAATTTCTATTGAAGAACATTTTTGTTGAGAAGAGGTGTTAAAATTAAGCGCATTGAATGAATAAGATAATCGCGCTACGAAAGTAGTACGTAAGTGAACGCCATTCAATAAAGAACACAAGTATATTTTTAAGTATTCAATCTGCAGTCTTTAGTCCACAGAATTAACCACAACAGTATTAATATATACTTTAGCGTTACTGCTTTCGGACATACGCCTACCCAATATATTTCCAATACTCGAAAGGAACTTGTGAACTATATATTTTACCTTTTGCGTAATTGTTACATTGCCCCTACTAATTTCACTTACTGCAGTACGCATTAATTTAGAAATACCTCTCTGGGACTTGTTAATATAATTAACGGGATCTAAAATAAAATGAATATCAATGTTGGCTCGCTGCAGTTGAAGAAGATGAGTATTGTAACCGGTAAACTAAATATTGCATTGTAAGCTTTAAGCCGCAAGCGTTCGCTTTAAAAATATATTTTGGGATTCCTAATACTCGACCCTAAGTGCTTTGATATAGCAATCATAAAAGAGGTTAAGTTGATCGCAGGACAAAAAATGATTGAAATCACTAAAACGATCTATACTTTCGCAATCAAACGGAATTTCTAATTTTTAAAATTCTTGGGACACGATTATATATTTACAGCATCGTCTTCTAACGGAAAAATAATTTCTGTTTGGGGAATGGGAGGGTATGGAATACCGAATCTACAAATTTGCTTTCTTCTAGCTTCGCGCATGACTGCCCGTTATTGTGGATTCGGTAATCTAAAAATGCAGCCACTTACAGGTTACTTGTATCAGTTGTGATAAACTGATAATTAAATGACTTAACTAGGGGAATGCTTGATACATCATTGATGTCAAGCTTGGAGGCATCTTTCAGCCAAAACATGCCATGGAAATGTGGTGTGCCTTTTTGCTGAAAATCGACTCGATAATAATTTCAAAGTCCAAATTTAAACTTGAAGTTTATTCTTCAGAGATTTCTACATTGTCAACGTTTCTTCAAAACAATAAAAAAAAGTTCCTTCCACCTAGTTTCTGCTGTTGAGAACGTTATAAAAAATGTCGGAAGACCAAACTGCCTAATCATAGCCATTACTTTTTTTTTCTCCGATTCCCAGTGAGCGGGCGATGTGCGATTACCTTTCAACACTCTGTAGCCATTATCGTGGCGATTTAAATTCATTGAGGAAATGGAAGTGCTGTTCTTTATACTTATCATTTCTAATTTTTCCCTATACAGTCAGTGCTTGCAAGTATTTGTGTGTTTATACTCAACTTCAATGTTCCATAGCTCCGGTGTTTCTTAACCGATTTCAATAAAAATTTCTCAGATGCTATCTCAAAGTTTTTCAAATTCAAGATTTTATTGTTATCGATTGCGTGTATATCGAAAACAAACTTTTACTGCCTAGAGATAATGCGAACTTAAGCTCCAAATCTGGAGTCTCTAGCTTTTATAGTCTCTGAGATTGATCCAAAGTACGCTGGCCTTCTCCAGGTGCTATTACAATTCTCTGCACCGCTACATTTTCAGTAGGGACGTTTTCGAATAACGTGTCCTGACCTTCGGGACTCAAACATTCATCTTCTACGGTATATTCCTCGGGAACTGGGTCAGACAAAAAAGCTGACAACCACGATTCATAACAATCTGGTGTATTCTTTATAGATCAGTGTTTACTAAAAAACTGATTGCATCACAAACTTTTGGAGACCTAATGGATTTGGCCATGGGTTGTAGCAAGTAACGTTGTGAATGAGAAGATTAGTATTACAAGTATTACAATCCCAAAAAAAAACAAAATTATTGATTCATTTTAAAAGAAAAAGTTACAAGAATGCAGTTTATTATTAACAGGCATGGTCGAATATATATAAACAAGTGTTAGCAAAACCTACATTTTAAATTTTATTTAAACAGCTTGTTTAGAGGAGACACTGTTTTGTGTTTACCTATGTTCGAAGTTAAAAGTTTGTGAAATATTTTACTAAATGAGTCGCAAATCTGCATTCATGCAGATCGGTTGTATCGCGCGCATGCAAAAGTGATTTTATTTCTCTATTTTACTTTAACGGTACATTCTCTTGTGTGCTAAAAATAGCACAGAAGGTAACATTCGGGCGCTGCTTCGCGCTGTTTTGGCATTTGGACAAAAACAAAAAGCATTAGGCGAAGTGCAGTGCAACGGTATTCGCTGCCCGTCGGGCAAGAAATTCCCCTCACCCTGCGCAACGACGCAAAAGAGGGGCGATAAAAACTTAGCTTATTAGCACAGTTGATCTGTTTATACCCTGATCCCATTAAAAATGGGAAAAAGGGTATCATGAAGTTGTGCAAAAGTATGTAACAGGCAGAAGGAAGCATCTCCGACCCCATAAAGTATATATATTCTTTATCAGCATCAACAGTCGAGTCGATATAACCATGTCCGTCTGTCCGTCTGTCCGTCTGTATGTATGAACGCGTCGATCTCAGAGACTATAAGAGCTAGAGACTCCAGATTTGGAACTTAAGCTCGCCTAATCCCTAGGCAGTACAAATTTGTTTTCGATTTTCGATAACTCATCCCGTTTTCGATATACACATGGGATCGATAACAATAAAATCTTGAATTTGAAAAAACTTTAAATGGCATTTTAATTATTAATCAAAATAATAACAATTTGTGAAATTTTTATTAACATCGGTTAAGAAACACCGGAGATATGGAACTTTGAAGTTGAGTATGCAGTATGCAGTATGGTCGTACACACACGCACACATACTTGCAAACACTGACTGTACGCGTAAAGTATAGGGATCAGGGTATCGTCTAGTCGGGATTTCTCGACTAGGGCCTTCTTACTTGTTTTGTTCTGTTTTTGGGACATTTACGTGCGCAAATTTCTGTACCAAAAATTGAGACATTATTAAAATAATGGATGAGAACAATTTGTATGACTCGCAGCCTATAAATAAGCAGTTTGATCATGAAAAAATGTTCTCAATAGCAGGCAAATTACCTAATGAAATTAGAGATGAGTGCCGATCAGAAATTAAACGCATTACATGCAATGTGACTCAAAGCTGTAGTTTCACCACAACAACGGTGACATTTACTAATGCCATTAGCAGCACCACATACACCATGGCAAATGCTACAATAAGCAGCATCTGCCCTGGAATAAGCATCAATAACCAGGGAAGCTCTCTATTGACGCCTCCTGACATGACAGCAAAAAAATCTTAGCGATGCTGCCAGAAGACTTTTGAATGATCAAATTCGGAGAGCTTCCCGCCCCATCCGACCGAGATGGCGACACCGCGTAACGTGCGGTTACGAAGATCGCGAACATGTAGACAAATGACGTGCATGATAATTTTTTTCTAGAAGAGCATGCAGAAGTGGTACTATGTTATAAGGTGTGGATAAGATCAGTTACTAGTACTGAACTATCAAGATCCGAAAAGGGTTATGGATCAGCATAGGCTTCAGAAACAGCAAGCATGCAGGCGCTATTGGTAAAAAATGTCTACTACTTCTAATAGGTACAGCAAAGTTAATTTGGTTTATTAGTATGGGGGAATCTATTTCACCTATTTATTAGTTTGTGTTAAAAAGGTTATTGCTAGCATAGTTCTACGATGATTACAGAGAGGGAACGACTTTATTAGTAAAAGTGTACTGTGGTAAGCAGGTAAATTAGTACTATTGTCCCAGTTAAGTACCCCGAAGGGCAAAGTACGCAAAAATTGTTTTTGTACCGTATTCTATTCTATCCTGGATAGAGTCCTGTATTTGGGATACCATATACAAGATCCATATTCAAGAATATGTCGGACAAGAGACACATAAAGAGTTTTTGTTAACTAGGGGTCGTCGAAATCCTTCGACCAGCGTTTAATGAACCCCAAGACACTTGATGCTCGATTTGAGATTAAAGCAATATGCTTGTCAAACTTAAGCTTTGGGTCCATTAAGATACCCAAATCCTCAACCAAATCAATCCGATCCAATGGTAGGTTATCCAGAAGATAGATATTAAAAAAGGCATTCGCCTATAAAAAAACATAACTTTGCATTAAATTTACTCTGCACCAAGTTTGAAAATTGTCTAAGACACTTTGCAGTCTATGACCAGACAGAAGACTTGCAACTGACATGCATAATTTTACATCATCAGCATACTTGCAGCCTATAAATAAGCAGTTTGATCATGAAAAAATGTTCTCAATAGCAGGCAAATTACCTAATAAAATTTGAGATGAGTGCCGATCAGAAATTAAACGCATAACATGCAATGTGACTCAAAGCAGTAGTTTCACCACAACAACGGTGACATTTACTAATGCCATTACCCTTTTTCTCCATTTTTAATGGGATCAGGGTATAAAAATGTAAAGAGTCTGTCCCCAATCTCTAACTCGAAAAGAGTGAGCACCAGCCAGCTTATGAATTCGACCCCCACAACTAGCCAACAGGTTAAGTCCAGTAATAGATTTGCCATTTTCAACACGGATATCTCTACTAATGAAGAGAATGAGGTAGACATGATGAATGAGGATGCTGATGTTGACAGTGTTCATATGGATGAACAACCTGCTGGAACCAACACTATCCTAAATTTGCAAGAATCATCTAACGGTATCAATCAACTTAAAGGCCCCAAAAAACCACCGCAAATTGTTGTTAATATTAGCAATTTAAATGATTTATTTGAGCTTATAAAAGAAAGTCAGTTTAAATAACGTTGTTGTCAAAGCAAATCAAGGGGAAACAGTCAGAATCTTTCCCAAAGACAGTGACACTTACAGAAACATTGTAAGTCATATGGAAAAAATTGGTATGCAGTTTCACACTTACCAAATGCAGTCAGAAAAAGCACACAGAATTGTTGTAAGAGACTTACATCACAGCACACAAAACAAAGACATAACCAATGATCTGAAATACTTAGGCTATGAAGTTCTTCACATCCACAACCCTTCATCAAGAATTAATAAAGACGAAAAACTAAATATCTTTTTCATTAATATAAAGCCTTGTGCAAAAATTAATAAAGTTTATCACGTAAGGACCCTCTGCCGACAGAAAATAAGAATTGAAAGGATGCGAAAATCTACCGAAATTGCACAATGGCGTCGCTGCCAGGAGTACGGCCACACGGCTAAATATTGCCACAAGCAACCGAATTGTGCAAGGTGTGGTGAAAATCACCAAAACACACAATGCATACGTTCCGCAGACGCACTGCCCACATGCTACCACTGTTCGAGTGACCATGGCTAGCCATAAAGGGTGCCAAATGTACCAGGAGTTTCTTCGCAGATCTTTGGGTCCTCATTTCGAGAGATCAGCAACACTTTCCTTCGTTGCAGCCTAATCGCCGCAAGAGTACCAACCAACCAACAGTACGGCAGCAACCAACACAACAACAGCAGTATACGGCTCAACATCAATCATCAGTAGGCACTGGCGGAAACACAAGAGTGTCCTATGCCACAGTAGCAAAAGGATACATAAATACAACGCCCTTCAAGGATGGACCAGCTCAGCGACGTCTTTATAATTTACAAGCGCAACAAAAATCGCAGCGGTCGAATATTCAGCAAAACAACTCATTCGATGTCCAAGAATTGTTACAACAACAAAAGTTTCAGGAATGGCAACAGCAAATCCAACAACAACAACAACAGCAGTTTCTTATGTGGTTGCAGCAGCAGCAGCAAGAACAGCAACAGTATAAAAGCCAAGCCAATCAACAACTTAAAAAACTTGAAAAGATGGTGTTCGAAATGACCAATATGTTAAAACAATGGGCTGGGAATGAAATTAACTCCCAGTTTCATAACAACGCCTCAGCTCTACAAAAATTGGCCTTGCAGTGTATCACGGAATACCAGATTCTCGAGCAACTATAACACAAAGCTGGGATTTGGACTCTGATCACTTGCTCTTGATCATCAGCTTTGAGACAGAGGGCACTTATATCAATCCGAGTCCCCGTTTAGTCACCAAACACACTGACCTGCTTGCCTTTAGTCAACACTTGGAGAGATCGATTCAGCTGAATACTACGTTAAATTCTGGTAAAGAAATTGAAATGGCTGTTGATAACTTTACACAAAGTATTCATAGATCTGCGGCCGCCTCAACGCCTCCTGTTCCTCGGACAGGCACCACCTATGGAATAGCCTTAACAAGAGAGGCCAGAGACCTTTTGACGCAGAAAAGGAGACTCCGTAGGCGAGCCATCCGAACTCAAGACCCCTGGGACCGAATTTTATGGAACCGCGCTGCGAAGCAACTAAGAAACGTCTTAAGAGAACTTCGAAGCAATTTTTGAGCAGAAGTTGGCTTCTATGAACTATACAGTGGATGCCGGATACTCGCTATGGAAGTGCACCAAGTCCCTTAAAAGGCAACCGTTTAGACAGGTTCCTATTAGATGTCCAGGAGGAGAACTTGCTAAAAACGAAGAGGAGCAGGCCAACTCTTTTGCACATCATCTATAGACTAGGTTCACCCATTACCAATTCGCTACAATGGAGCAGTACAGAGAAACGTACGATAGCTTACAGACACCTCTGCAAATGTCCCTACCAATCAAACCTGCCAGGGTCGAGGAAATTGTCGAAGTCATCAAATCACTACCGACAAAGAAGGCTCCTGGCATCGATAATGTTTGTAATGCTACATTAAAAGCACTACCTGTTAGAGCAATCCTATACATGGCGCTATTATTTAATGCGATGCTCAGGGTGCAGTTCTTCCCAAAACAGTGGAAGATGGCAACAATTCTTATGATACATAAGCCCGGAAAACCCGAAGAGGATCCTGAATCGTATCGGCCTATAAGCCTGTCTTCGCTTTCTAAGGTATGAGAGAGGCTTATTGCCAATCGATTATTATGACTTTATTAAAAAGCGCCGTATCCTACCGGATCAACAATTTGGATTTCGAGAGGGACATAGTACCGTGGAGCAGGTCCACAGATTGGCAAAACATATCCTACAAGCATTTGATGATATGGAATACTGTAATGCTGTACTCATTGATATGCAACAAGCATTCGACAGAGTTTGGCATGTTGGCCTACTTAGCAAAATCAAAATGCTGTTCCCAGCACCATATTACGGAGTTTTGAGATCATACTTGGAAGATCGGAAGTTCACGGTCAGGGTCAGAAACACCTACTCGACTCATTGCCATATGAAAGCTGGAATTCCGCAGGGCAGCGTCCTTGGACCGCTACTCTACTCAATATATACTGCGGATTTGCCTTGTCCAAACGCTTATCATATGGAAGTTCCTAGGAAGGCGCTACTTGCTACTTACGCTGATGATATTGCACTGCTGTACAGCTCTAACTGTCGCATTGAGGCGGCACGTGGCCTCCAAGAGTACCTCACCACATTGGCTGCATGGTGCAAGAGATGGAATTTAAAGGTCAATCCACAAAAGACCATCAATCACTGCTTCACCCTGAAGACCCTCATTGACCACACCCCACCCATACAACTGAAAGGCGTAACTTTAGACCAACCTTTACTGGCTAAGTACCTCGGGATCACCCTTTATAAACGTTTGACCTTTGTCCCTCACTTGAAAGCTACGTCTCGGAGATGTGGTCAAAGAATGCAACAACTGAGGTGGCTGATTAATAGAAGAAGTACCATGTCACTCCGAGCCAAAAGAGCAGTATACGTTCATTGTGTAGCCCCAATCTGGCTATACGGAGTGCAGATCTGGAGTATTGCTATACATTATTGTATTTATTTAACTTTATTTAAACATTTTAACGAAAACAAAATTGAGTTATTTTACATTTTTCAAAGAAAAAAAAAATAAAACAAATTAATTTAATTTTCTAACTTTTATTTGTCCGCAACAACAATATTAAGCTTTTAGTTAATTCATTTCATATTTTTTTTTTTTTAGTACCAAAAGATATTTTCCCGTTGGTGAGAGCTGCCTAATGGCGGGCTTTGTTTTTTTTTTTTGTTTTTTCTTAATATTAAAATACTTTTATTATTTATTTTAGTTTATAGTTTGATATTTATTTGTTTTAATTCGTTTATATATTACTATTATTATTATTTTTATTTCCTTTTTTTGTATATAATATTTTGTTTGAATTAATTGGCTTTAATTAATTTAAGGTATTAATAACAAAATCCTTTAACTTATATCCTCCTTTGTGGGGGTGAGTAATGCCTCGAGTAGTGGACAACAAAAAAAAAAAACTCTGACCCTAGGCTGGTCGCTCGAAGGGAGGTTAGGTTCAAATCCCCGCGTGATCACTCAATTTTTTTTTGCTGTTACATTGTTTTAAGTCGGAGGGGTCCGAGGTTCGAAGCTCCGCGGAATCACTTTTTTTTTTTTTAACAGGCAGAAGGAAGCATCTCTGACCTTATAAAGTATATGTATTCTTTATCAGCATCAACAGTCGAGTCGATATAGACATGTCCGTCTGTCCGTCTGTATGTATGAACGCGTCGATCTCAGAGACTATAAGAGCTAGAGACTCCAGATTTGGAACTTAAGCTCGCCTAATTCCTAGGCAGTACATGTTTGTTTTCGATTTTCGATAACTCATCCCGTTTCCGATATACACATGGGATCAATATCAATAAAATCTTGAATTTTGAAATCCTTGAGATGATATTTGAATTAATAAACAAATAATAACAACCTGTGAAATTTTTATTAAAATCGGCTAAGAAATACCGGAGATATGGGACATTGAAGTTGTGTATACAGTATGCAGTATGTGCGTACATACAAACACACATACTTGCAAGCACTGACTGTACGCTTAAAGTATAGGGATCAGGGTATCGTCTAGTCGGAATTTCTCGACTAGAGCCTTAATTGTTTTTTTTTTTTTGTGTTTGTTGGGGGTTTGCATGGCGTTTGCTACTAGCCAAGGCAATTAGTTTGGTCTTTTGCGGGGCAACTAGAAGCCAATTACACTATAAGTCCGAGTGTTGTTAGGGTTATTCCGCGTGGTCGTCTCCATTTTGTTGTTGCTTCACGGCGACGACGACACAAGCTGTTAAAAAAAAGTTTTCTAGCCGAATTGGCTTGTTGGTGTCTCTAAAATTTTTTTCACTGACATTTTGTGGTGATTTTTTTCCAGGAGGCGGCGCACAAAAATTGAGTCGCGCCTGACTGCTTCAACGGTACCAGCAAGAGAGCGACAGGCCAAGACCGCGATCGGCTGCGGCCCGAAAATTGCAAGTGTTGCATTTCTATATTTATCAGCGCTCACCTAATCAGCTGATTAGCTATAGGTGGCGCTAATTCAAAAGCGAAGATTTGACCGGAAAAAAATTGCATACTCTTAGGTATAATTTATAAATAATTTGGGACAAGCGCACTACAGGGTAGACGTCGCCTGAAGTTCTGTGTTTTGTGTTCTGGCTCTCATTGCGACTATTTTTGGTTTCACGCCTGCTCAACCAACGTACCAACTTGATAGTCCCTAACCTGGGCCCGGCGCTCCTAACTGTTGCTCTTTCTAAAAATCTAGTTTTAATGTCAGTTTGACGGTTAGAGGGCTGTACAGTGTTTTGTCGCTGTTCGTCAGCCCTTTATTCAGGGCCTTGTCGGCGCCTCAATCGACGCGAAGTGTTTGCTATTGGCTCTATATGTTGAACTTAAGAATCAGTTATTCAAACAGAGTGCACCAAATTGTTCTGTCCTTGTTCGTCGGCGCTATATTCAGGGTCTTGTAGCGCCTCGTTCGACGCGAAATGTTAGTTAATTGTTTTTGTTGCCTAATTATACTGTTACTTCAATTTCAATTTTGACCTTTCATATTCCTAATAATCTCAAAACGCCTAAATTCGCTGATAGACTATTTGCCCTCGGGGAAAAAACATTTGGTATACAAAGCTGTAAAAAATAGTACATGTCTATGAAGCTGTAAAAAACCGGAAATATACCTGTATCTTCAAAAAATAACAATTTAAATAAAATTTCTCGACGCAAGCACTTGCAAAAATATAATGTTTACACAACCGAACGATTTCGAAATTTGTAGTTAGTTAACTCAACGTCTGCCGTAATGACATTCAAGAAGTCAAACCGTTATCCATTTTTACTAAATGGACAAGTGTTGACCTTTTTTTATGGACAAACTTTCCCTAAAAAGTATTCCAGTGCCAATCCCATTATTTGGACAATTTAAGCAGGTAAGCAGGTTAGAAAGTGCAAGTGTTGTCTAGCAAAGGCTGGTCGAAAAATCGAAGTTACCGCATTTACTAGGCTCTATGCTCTTTGTGCTGGTAAGATACAAAAAGAAAGAGAAGCTGCAGGAAACAGTGTTACTGGACTGGAGCTTGAGAAATTCTTCGTTCTGGGGTCTGTGGCTTTGGAGTAAAGTGGGAGCCCACAGTAGGTGCCCTATGAGGCGTTGGTGGACTCTTCAAGCCAAACAGATTTCAAGTCTGCGTGATTTAGAATATTTAAGTCTTGAAATTTTTGTTTTGAATGCGTTATGGCGAACGTTAAATTTTGCAGCTCCATTAATAACATTGCATTCCTGGACAGCAGCGTCTCACATAAATGACCGGAGTCGACTTGTGAGCCTTTGGCTGCTTTGAGAATTTGATTGACGGTGGTAGTTAGTTGGCTTAATTATATTTGCCTTTTATTCGCGTTAATAAGCTGCATTTCATAAAATCTAGTCTCTAAACATGAAAGTATTTAAGAATTCAGCACACATTAAACAATAACAATAATATTGAGAAACGAAAAATAAGAAAAAACAATAATTAGGTTATTTTGTGTTGTCCTCTTGGGTCTTTCTTTACACAAAGGCGTGAGCTTGTTTCCAAGTCTTCGGTTGGTTTTTACCAAGACATTTTTACCCACCTTAAAGATTCAGATCTGGGCATTTTCGTCTGTAAGGGTTCGATGAGAATCGACCTAAATCAACTTTAATAATTATTCATTTAATTATTATTATTATTACTCAAATTCAAATTTAAACCGTAACGGCAATTTGAGCGCCAAGCTAAGCTTGACGCAGCGGATATCGTGACAATTGTCAAAAGGAAAAACCTTTTCAACACAACATTTTTGTGCCCGTTTCAACCTTTTTGCAATGTTGGTTTTCAGTCAAGAGAAACTTGCGGTGGCTTCCGCGGCACACTACTCATAAGGTGCATATAAGGCCTCAATTAAAGGCATAAAATAAGCCTGCCGGAGGATGGGTGAGGCTTAAATAAGTCAAGGCCTACCTACGTAGCAGATGGATGAGGCCTAAAAGAGGCCAAGGCCTGCCTACGTTGCCGGTGGAAGAGGTCAGATGCGGTAAACACACACACCACCTTACCCTCACACATGCCGTACCATCTTCGGTCACGGATAAGCGATGCCCCAACGATTACAGTGTTAGAATATCAGTATCGAGAAGGAATAAGTTTTGAGTTTAATAATTAATGAATTTTTATACTTATGATTTTTGTAACATTTTATTAAAGTCATACACATACACCAACACATACATAGACACCTCGTCGTCATCAGGCCTGTTGTCATCGATGGATTTTGCGTGAGTACGGCATAGCCGAAAACAAAGAAAGATGCAATATGAATTAAAAAGAGAAAACAAGTAAGAAGGCTCTAGTCGAGAAATCCCGACTAGACGATACCCTGATCCCTGTACTTTACGCGTACAGTCAGTGCTTGCAAGTATGTGTGTTTGTATGTACGCACATACTGCATACTGCATACTTAACTTCAAGGTTCCATATCTACGGTGTTTCTCAAGCGATTTAAAAAAAAAAAATATTTTTATTATTTTGATTAATAATTAAAATGCCATCTAAAATTTTTTTCAAATTTAAGATTTTATTGTTATCGATCCTATGTGTATATCGGAAATGGGATGAGTTATCGAAAATCGAAAACAAACTTGTACTGCCTAGGGATTAGGCGAGCTTAAGTTCCAAATGGAGTCTCTAGTTCTTATAGTCTCTGAGATCGGTGCGCTCATACATACGGACGGACAGAAGGACAGACGGACATGTCTATATCGACTCGACTGTTGATGCTGATAAAGAATACATATACTTTATAAGGTCGTAGATGCTTCCTTCTGCCTGTTACATACTTTTGCACAAAATCATTATACCCTTTTTCCCATTTTAAATGGGATCAGGGTATAAAAAATAATGATTAATAAATTTTTAAAAACAAAAACATAAAAAAAACCAAACAAACAGATAAGACAAAGACAAACAAACAACAAAGCGCGCAGTTGGAAATAAAGCATAGATAAATAATTAGTAAAATTAGCTAAGAGAAATTATAATTAAAAATTATAAGAAATTAAAATTATAAGTTATAAGAATAATGTAAGGAAAATTAATGCGATAAGTTAAAAAAAATATGAAGTCAATAACAAGCCATGAAGGCATCACTGAAAATGTTTAAAGTAAACCAGAATGTTCAATAATATAAAATAAAATCATTTAAAATGGGCACCTGCGTATTTCACACGCCCTAACATTTGTAGGGTAAAGTCCCCGAGATCTATGAATGATGATCCAAAAATTTAAATTCGTTTCAGAAAATATTTTTTTATCAGGTTAGGAATAGCTCACTGAATATTTTCGGAGTCAGACCAACAGAAAAGTTCCTTATTCTATTTTAAATGTATATTTCTCGGATTATTAGTCTTGATTTGGTCGATTCTATTCCAGGAAAAATATGTCCTAATTAAATCGAGATTGCTCATGCTGGATATTTTCGGTATGTTCCTCTTTAATTTTGATTTTGATATTCATACCCAGTTTTTAAATTAGACCCTTTTAAGATATGTAGAAAATAAATGTTATGGCGTGTGAAATAGTACGGATAAGTCCCATAAAATTAAATTTATTTTATATCGAATATATATATCTCTTATATCGTAGCGCTAATATCTTATCGCTTATACCCTATCTTTTATATTCTATCGCTCATATTCTATCGCTAAATATATATCGTGTCGCTTAATTCGTATTTCTGTTAGCAACTAAACTCAGTAGCCATGGCGGTGGTCCGTAGTGCTGAAAATTTAGTAGCCTTAGTTGGTAACGCTAACGAGGCAGTATCATGTGTCATCTGCAATGACACTAGAAACTAGTTGTAGATATCGTTTTCACTATGTTTGTCGCAATGGGTGCGTAGCCACAACGACTGCCCAAAGTGTAAGCAGCCGTTCACTGCGTCTCAGAGCTTAGAAAATACCACTGCTCGACCGAGAACTAATTCCGGTAGCACAAAAGGTAGAGGTCGTACTTCCGCCGTCAACAATCAAACAGGTTCTGGTACACGTAGACCAGTTACTACCAATTTCCCTGAGCACGGCCGGAACTGTATAGTAGACAGAGAATAACCTAGACAGTAGTGTCGTACACGTTACACGACTCTATTCTGGATCTTTTCCTGCGGCTCACCTGGGTACACTTGATTTTCGTCAACTGGTCTTTTTTTGATGACCGAGTGGATTATGCCCTTGTCTATATTTAAGCTCCTTGCTAATTTAACCCCATACAGATAATTCCGCAGTTTGGTGAGGGCCCATACACGTACAATGGCCAATAACTCACGCTCGTTAGTCGCGTAATTAACTTCGCTGTCCTTAAATGTCCTTGATATCATTGTAGTTGGACGGATTATTCTTTCATATAGACTCTTAAAGACCCAGTTCCCATGCATGACGTGGGACTCCTCGCCTTCTAAAAAGAAATAAAAAAACAAGTAAGAAGGCTCTATTCGAGAAATCCCGACTAGACGATACCCTGAACCCTATAATTTACGTGTACAGTCAGTGATATATCAAAAATATGTATACTTTATGGGGTCGGAGATGCTTCCTTCATACTTTTGCAAAAAACCATTATACCCTTTTTAACAATTTTTAACGGGTTTAGGGTATAACAAAAATCAAAAGACATCATCGACGTAGATATAGCAAAATTTTCCGGACTTTTGAATTATACCATTCTTGAGCAGATTCTGAATTTCTTCGCTAACGGAATCAGCTTTCTTTATAGGATATTGATAGAGTTTGGCATAAATAGTTTCCTCACTTATTGTATTGATGGTAGCCACCATCGAGGTATTGTAAAGCAAGACTTCATTAGGGTCTGCAAATGACATTTTACTGTTCCTTAGTACTTTTAAAAATGCGCTAATGATGGACAGGGAAGGATCGACCTACATGGGCTCTTGCATATTTCTGTACCCCTGCTGCCTGTCACTGCGCTCTCTAAATTGTCCCTGCGGCTTACGCTAATTGCTACAATTTTTCCACCAGTTGAGCGTCTGCTTTCTGAAAAGTTATCTCCCTTTGATGAGCATTTGGCTTGCGGTCATCCTAGCTTTTCGCAAATTTGGCTGCGAACGTATATCTTTCATTGTTCGATTATATTTCCTGTGCGATTCTAAGTCCTTTGGCTTTGCTGCAAAGAGCACGTCTATAAGCTTAAGCCCTGAGACAAGCACTCTCAAAGTCCCTTCGCCAACGATGGCTGATATTGACTTTGTTGGTCAGTGACGTGAGTTTTTTCTCGACCTCGTCGTAGTTTTGTAACAGGTGCTGGCCACCTTGTATTAACGCAACTAACTCTTGCTCGATAACATGTATCGGCCGTTTGTACCTCCGGGTTGACAATATGCGCTGCCGGCACCCGATCGTACAGTTCGTTGATTCTGTTGACCATTGCTTGTTCTCTCTGCTGGAACAGAGCAGCTTGCTCGGCTAAGGCGCAGCTGACTATGCTTTCAACTTGGTCAGCGTCTATATTACTAGACGTTAGGGGAGCTGTGATTGCGTCTCTTGAAATTTTAAATGCGAATACGATCTTCGCTGAATCATTGAATGAGGTGAGGCCGATTTACTGCTACTTTTGCTGCCGTGTGTGAACGGAGGCCAGCAACTGCAGATTTTTAAATCACTAATGCTTTAATTTATGATTGAAGTGATGCTACCTGGATACTGACTTTAAACTTGTCGTATACCAATAGTTGGGCGCCAATTAATGTCTTTATTCATATAAAAATGCAATTGGGTAGAAAAATAGCAAGATAATCCTTATTTTTACAGATTCAATCTTGGTTCTTTACTTTACACATATTTATGTCAAAAAGGAAGTCCTTATATTTTCATAAGATATAACATCGATATCCTTTAGCCACTCAATGGGAGAGATTACTTTCGCAACACTGCGGCCAAGTGTAGAATTAAGGAATGTTAACATTAATTAACTTACACATGATATGGATAACAATAAAATCTTGAATTTTCAAGATATATCACGAGCATGTATTTCTGATAGGTACTGCAAAGTTTATTTGGTTAATTAGTGTGGAAGAATCAAGTTCATTTATTGCTAGTTTGTGGAAGCAGGTAAGCAGGTAAGCAGGTGATATTGTAATCCAAGTTAAGACCCCGAAAGGTAAAGAGCAGGAATTGTTTTTGCACCTATTCTATTCTACCCTGACCTTAAAATTGCCATTAACTACTATATTTACTTCAAGCTTGGTTCTTTATTTTACACACGTTTTTGTTAAAACAGCTTAAATTAAGTTACCGATTAAATTCTACAAAGAAAGAGAGTGGTACACGCTGCTAAGGCAAAGACTTTTCTTATATCAATATACGATATAACGTCGATATCCTTTAACCATTACACGTGAGCTGATTTCCGCAAAACTGCTGTGCCATTATTCGGCCAAGTGTAATATTTTATAATGTTAACATTTAAACCCATTAGCCCTATAGCAGGTACTAAGGGGTCATATAAGACAGGTTATAACAAACTGAAAGCCCAACCTTTTCAATATGTCTATATTATATAGTAAGTAAGCGATCATATTATTATTATTATTATTATTATTATCGATCTGGCAACACCGTTGCAGTGCAGACCTTTATTGCAATAAATCCGCAACCTTTGTTTTAAAAACTCTAACAAAGGTTATGGACTTAATTTTGTTATATTGAAAAAGGTTACGTAAGCAATTAACAAAATGAGTGTGTCGTTTCAAATAGAAAAACTTGCGGAAGACAACTCCGACGTTTGGTGTATGTCTATGCGTAGCGTACTCATAACGGCAGATTTGTGGTATGTGGTCAGTGGGTAAATTTTAAGGCCTTAAGAAGTCAGACAAGCCGAAAAGTGCACATTGTTGATCAAAAAATTTTCAATGTAAAGCCTTCGCAGCTAATTCACATTAAAGCATGCAAAAGCATGTTTGTTTGACCAGCGAAAAGTGTCAAAGACTCATACGGCTGGGTATGCAGAATGGTGAAGACATTGTGAACTCTTTCGTGGAAATTGCAGATAAGCTTGTAGAGTTAGAAGGTGAACTGAAAGTGATAATGATTTTATGGCGACAGTTTACCAACAGACTTATAGAAGGTGTGCGTAAAAGCGAAAATGATGAACATGAACGCGCTGTGCAATTAGCATATGCACTCACACACCAAAACAGTGATCAAAAAAGAAACGGTAATAGCGTCAGGCAAAGCAATAACAAAAGTGAAGCGAAGAAAAAACGCAGTTATAACGGGAAATGCTACGTTTGCGAGAGGCCCAATCGTTTGAAAGTAAATATAGAGAGCAAAATGAGAAAGAGCGTATCAAAGATCGCGACAAAGGCGAGCAGTCAAACTGTTTAATGCATACATACGTTGCTATGCACATATGTGTTGTGATAAATAGTTATGTACATCGTCAAGGAAACAAAAAGTAATCATTGTGCTTGCAGCTGATAAAAATGTAGAATCTTGCGGTATCGGTACAGTGGAATTTGTCGCGATTAAAGTAAATATATAATATTACACAACGTAATGTTTGTGCCGAATCTGCATATGCATTTTATATCAGTCAGCAATGCGGCTGAGTACTTAACAACATTTAGCAATAAAGAAGCAGTAGTACACTCTAGAGAAGGGTATGTGATGTTGCGCGCGATTTTTGAAATTAGCTTGGACAATGGACACAATAGATATGGACATTTAAATTATAACAATTTAAAGAAGCTCAACGAAGAGGATCAAGTGGTAGGAATAGACATCGAAAAGATGCCTGTCGGGTATGTGCGCTGCCATTTCCGCAAAAAAACGTGTAACAATAAGCGTCTTAGAATTAATACATACCAATAAATGTAACATTCGTTGACGATTTTTCGCGAAAAATCCACGTGTATTTCTTGAGCGCAAAAAGCGAAGTATTTGAAAAGATCAAATTATACAAATCGTATGTAGAACGCCAAACGGGAAAACGTATAAAGTCGTTACGCAGTGATAATGGCAAAGAGTATATAAACAATGAATTTTCAAATTTTTTGAACAAGTGCGGAATAAAAAGACAGTTGACGGTCCCGTATACGCCTCAGGAAAACGGAGTTGCTGAGCGTGCCAATCGTTCAATAGTAGAAATGGCCAAAAGTATATTAATACAAGCGAACCTAAGGGATGCAAACCGTCTGTAAGACACCTGAAATTCTTTGGTTTGCACGCCTTCGGAGTTAAGTTTGCAGCAAAAGGCAAAGTTTACATAATGGTTGGCATACCGCTTGTTTGAGTTGTCTACGCGGCGTGTAATAGAACGTAGAGACGTTAAGTTCGTAGAGGGTGAATTTGCGAATTACCAAGATGAACAAATAAATGACAATTATGCTACCGTCATAATCAGGTTTGAGTCAAATGAGGCACCTCCAATATAGGCAATAATGGTTCTGACGACAGTGAAAATGAAGAGGAGAAAGATCATTTTGTTAGCGCTAGTGATCAAGACGAGGAGGATGACATCCAGCCTAGCGTCAGTGATCTAGATGAGGATGATGGCGTTCAGCCAAGACGTGGGCCTGGTCATCCAAAATCATCCGTACAGGTCAAGCTGGTCGACCTAGAAAATGTACCATGTCCTCAACAATCTAAACGTAAAAGATGTTGAGACGACTCATTCTGTGGTAGATGCGCTGAATGGCCAACACGCATCGGACTGGCAGACTTCCATGCACCGTGAGTATTAGGCGTGTTTTGTATGTGAAGCAGCAGAAACAAGTCTTCAGCTAGAATGGTGTTTATGTAAAGAATCGCAGCCGCATTCGAGATGCACGACGATTAAGAAAGGGGCAAAAGAAGCCCTCAAGATCTTTGGGAAACTTTGGAATGCACTCGTGTCGAGCTGTTGGAACTCTTCTGGATCCGGGTGTTGAGATTGGTTGACAAACGTGTCAAATATGACATATTACCAATCGTTAATTGGTTCCCGCATGTACTTAGCAGTATTAAGCCGTCCGGACAATTTGCACGCCATTTGAAAATTTTCACAGAGGAATATAGATGCTCACACGAAGCATGAAACAGCAGCAAAGCATGTGCTGCGCTATCTTTCTGGTACGATAATGCCTCGAGTATCAGAAGTCTGGGGAGCCCCCAAAAGGATTAGCAGACGAACATTGAGAAAATCACAAGCAGGACACAAAGTCATATACTGGGTATGCTTTCTTGCTGGCCGGGAGCGTTTTTCCAAAAGGCAGAAAGTCGCATTGAGCACTACAGAAGCAGAGTATGTTGCTTTGTCAACGGCAGCAAAAGAAGCCTGCTAATCGAAATCGGATGGAAGATGCCTGGACCGATAACTATTTACGGCGACAACACGAGTTCGCATCAGATTGCAAAAAATCCTATCTACCTTAAGCGCACAAAGCATATTGATTTATAGATTCATTTTGTAAGAGAAAAAGTTGAACGTAAGGAAATTAATTTGAAATGTATATCTACAGACAAGAATGTTGACGAAATTTTGACAAAGAGCTTAAGTAAGCAAAAGCATTGTGGCTTTGTAAAATCAATATGGAGCAAATAAATCCGCAACCTTCGATTGCGTTTTAAAACTCAAACAATATACGTATTTAAGTTCTTTGCGCAGCAGTAATGTACTTATTTTACACTGCACTTATCATATACATGTCTGAATGTGAAAGCTGCCTGTTGGTGTGGTCTTTGAGATCGACGCGTTCATACTTACGGACGGACAGAAGCACTTGGCAGAAGGAAGCATCTCCGACTTTATAAAGTATATATATTCTTTATCAGCATCAACAGTCGAGTCGATATAGCCATGGACTAATCCCTAGGCAGTACAAGTTTGTTTTCGATTTTCGATAACTCATCCCGTTTCCGATATACACATAGGATCGATAACAACAAAATCTTGAATTTTGAAAACTTTGAGAAAGCTTTTGAAATATTAATCAAAATAATAACAATCTGTGAAAATTTTATTAAAATTGGTTGAAAAACACCGGAGATATGAAACATTGAAGTTGAGTATGCAGTATGCAGTATGCAGTATGTGCGTACATACAAACACACATACTTGCAAGCACTGACTGTACGCGTAAAGTATAGGGATCAGGGTATCGTCTAGTCGGTATTCCTCGACTAGAGCCTTCTTACTTGTTTACTTAATTACTTTTGCACAAAACCATTATACCCTTTTTACCCATTTTTAATTTGTTTAGAGTATATAAATACCCTAATTTTAAATATTCTGTAACCAAAAGCCAAACAATTCAAATCGGAAACAGAAAAAAAAAAATTAAATGTGCACGAAATCAAATATTTCAACATGAAACAATAAAACAAAATCAATAGAGCTAACAAAATAGCTTAGTATTAAAAAAAAAAAACCATCTACAATGCAGCTCTCACAAATCTTTTTCTTTTGACGAGAGAAAAGAAATCCATTTTTTTTTTATCATTCATTTATTTTGGTTAAATTTTTTACTCAGAAAGTGATTAAGTAATAAGCTCCGCAGCTTCGCGTTCTGCCTAAAAGTATGCCGCCGAAATCACGCGATCACCTGCAATGCTATGACATGAATTAAGATAAATAATCCCACCTCAATTCATACTATGAAAAAAATAAATACAATATAATAGTATATCAGATATAAATTACCCAAAAAAAAAACATCCATGAATAGATAAATTTGAAATCCCTAAAAATAATCTTATGAATATTGTTTTTATACCCGGAACCCATTAAGTATGTAACAGGCAGAAGGAAGCATCTCCGACCCCATATACATTCTTGATCAGCATCACCGCCAAGTCGATACTATAAGAGCTAGAGACTCCAGATTTGGAACTTAAGCCTAATCTCTAGGCATTAAAAGTTTTTATTCCGACTTTCGATAACTTGTCCCGTTGCCGCCGATATACAAATGTGACCGATAACAACAAAATCTTGAATTTGGAAAACTTTGAGATGGCATTTGATTTATTAAAAAAAATAATGAAAATCTGTGAAATTTGTATTAAAATCGGTTAAGAAACGTCGAAGATATGGAAGCTGAGTATGCCGTATGCGCCTAGACACACACTTGCAAGCACTGACTGTAAGCGTTAAGTATAGAGTTCAGGGTATCGTCTTTATGTAGGACTGAACTTTTAAAGCCATGATAAAATAGCTTATCGATTTCGTTAATTATTTTCGTTATAAAATAAATAAAACGTTTGTTGACCAAACATATTTTATTATATGTATTCACGAGTTCTATCCTACATTCGGCCTTCCTGGAAATTATTCGTCCCGAATAATGCGATCCATGTTTTTATATGTTCTGAAATTTGTTGGTCCTTCGAATTAACTAACTTTATAGTTAATATATACCTTCCATGTCTCAATTTATGTTTCACAATATATGGACCAAGAAACTTCCCCTTCAATTTAAGTCCTTTTCCAAATTATGTTTGCTTAATCGCGACCATATCGTTAATGTCTTACTCCTTTTGTTGATTTCTTGATTTATTAAATAAGTCACGGTTTTCTTCTTGTGTTGACAAAATATTTTCCTTTGCTATTTGTCTTAACTTACCTTTTTCTTTTTGTAACTCAACTATGAATTCCTCGTCTATTAATTTTTGAAATTCATTATTATATTTTGTTCTTATTTGTAACCCTGTAAGAATTTTAATCGAAGACACCTTTGTGTTCCTCGGAGGCAGCAGCAGCTTACAAATAATTTAAGCACCTAAATTGAAAACTTAACGTAACTTATAACGCATAACTTGCGCATCACTAATTGTCGTCTTTGCCTTGCACATTCGAATTTATCTAATTGCATAGATAAGAACTTCGTCTGGCTGCTTGGCATGGCTTATCTAATTCTCTCATATACTCTTATATAAACTCGTCCGCTACGGTTGCGCGGTAGCACAAAATTGTCGCGCTCAGTAACAATAAAAGTTGAACTAAAAATAAAAACGCATATGCTACCAATTTAATTGTGCGAAACTCTAAAACCCGAATAAACAAATGAAAGAAAATAATGCAAAGTTATTGTGTTTGCATTTAGTAAAATAATTCACAAACCTTTTTGTAATTTCGAACATAGGTGAACACAAAATAGTGCCTCCTCTAACGTGATTTCTGTTTTACATTCTTTCATGGTGTGTGTTGTTATTTAAGAGTTATTATTATTAACTATTGTGATAATAATAATTCTATGCGTCTTCTGCATAATTCGATGCAAAGACCACAAACGCGCTCAATCGCTAACATTTACGCTCTCGCACACACGCACACACATTCGAACAGTTTCGCTCTCGGCTTAACTACAAGCGCTTACACTTTTTCGTCTCCGCCTGCCCGCCCGCAGTCTTGCATTCGCGCAAGCTTGTCAATAGTGCAGCTGGCTGCTTGTCTGCAAACTAGAACTTTCGGCAACGCATCGGTCAGCGACTTATACCTGCCGTTAATCTCTTGTGCATTTCGTTTATCCGTTGTTTCGCCAAAATACATACATACGTGCATATTCGACAGTGCTGATAGCGTGAGTTTATCGTGACTAACTTAAAAAAAGTCTGTGAGTGAATATAATCAAAACGTTGCTCCGCCCTCAGACTATGACTTTTACAAAGCAAAGGCGGAATCAGTAACTCGGCAACTCAACGCTCTAAACGCGTTTTTGACTGCTGAACAGCTCATTCACTTCGATGACTCTGAACTGCAGGCTCGACTGGATTTGATCAGAAAAATGCGGTATAGTTTTAATGCTGCGCAATCGAGCCTTGAGAAGCTCAATCTTTTGGAGCTGGCCACGGCTGGTTGCGAAGTGACATCAAAGCTTTCTCGCGAGCTAAACAAGCGTTGGAAGCGATTCGCGCTAATTATAACAAAGCCATGGAATTATTAGTTAATCGATTCGATAATAAATTGTTGCACTTTCAGGCACACCTGCGGTCCATATTCAGGCTCACAGGTGTTGAAAGGGGTTCGGCGAGCAGTCTGCGTCAATTAAGCGACAGCATCAATTCGCATCTGCGCACGTTGCACACAGTGGCATCTGCGCAGGAAATAACGGATGGATTGCTGATTCACCTCACCACATCCAAATTGGATCAAGCAACGCAGGAGAAATGGGAGGAAGCATTGCCCCTGAAAGGTCTGCCGAAATGGAGCAACATGGCCACATTTTTGGAGACGAGATGCCGTATGTTGGAAAACGTGGAATTCGCCATGGAAACGCACACACCTGGCAAGCAGGTGGGCAAGCCCAACATACAAGCTCGCAAGACACTCATCATTACCAAAACTCAATCTTGTGTCCTCTGCGAATCTGCTGAGCATTACCTATCAAGATGCCCACGATACATCAATTTAGCTCCCACCATGCGCTACAAAGAAGTTAAAAGGCTGCACCTCTGCCTCAACTGACTTCGCAAAAGGCATGGTCTGCAGCAATGCAAGTCTGGTCACTGCAAACATTGCCAGCATAAGCACCATTCATTGTTGCATATGGACACAAACTCACCCACGTGACAGTTGCCCGACACAACGCATCCTCAAACCGCATCACTCGTCTACACATCCACATCGGCACCTATACCTTTGAAACAGAGCGAGACTGCTCGCAACTGCTATTCTATAAGTCAGAAATCGATCTGGCACCTTTGTTCCCTGCCGAGCTCTGCTGGATTCAGCATTGCAGCTCAATCTCGTCACAACTCGTCTCGCTAACCAGCTTCAATTGGATCTACGCCATTTGAACATAGCAGTTTCAGGCATAGGCGAATCATCGCTATCGCTCAGCAAATTAGCCGATATTTTCGCACAATCAGCTAATGGCTCTTATGAAGGATCATTTTCTGCAGTCATAACGCAGAAAATAACGGATTACCAACCAAGCTTCGACATTAATACCACCGGCTGGAAAATACCCAACAGCTTAGTTATGCTTTCTTGCTTTATTAAATGCGTTACGGTTTTCTTCTTGTATTGACAAAGTATTTTTCTTTTCCATTTCCCTTACCTCATGTTTTAATTTTTGAAATTAATTTTTATATTTTGTTCTTATTTGTAAGCCTGTTTGAATTTTAAACGGAGGTACCCTTGTGCTTCTCGGTGGAGTAATTATGTTTATTCTTTCAACTTGTCTGTTTCCGCGCGGTAATCCTGTAGCTACTAGTAAATGCTCTACACCTTTTGCCTTGCAGTATTCTTTGAAAATGTTGGCAGTGAAGGCAGTACCTCGATCACTAAAAACTCACTTTGGATTACCAAATACTTCGTTTGCTCCTGTGCTTTTTGTATGGTACAACCAAACAAATTTGGAAAAGCCGTCACCTACAACTAAAATGTGGTTTTACTGGCCATTGGTGCTATGTGGTCAATATTATATGTTTTTAAAGGAATATCTGACTTATCGATAGGATTCAGTAATCCTTCCTTTTTGCCACACTTTGAATCACCTATAATGCATTCTACGCAAAATTTAATGACTAAATCAACTTTTCTTGCCAAGTCTGGAATAAAGTAATCACGTCTTACTAATTCTATGGTTCGCTTAGCACTAAAATGTCCTTGACGATGGACAGTAATTATAATTTCATCCTCCATATTTGATGGTATGACTATTAATTTATTAATTGGATTCTTAATATATTCATATAGATGTTGCATTGCAATCTGTTACGATTTTGATCTTGTTACCCAGCAAGTAAATACGACACTTATTTAGCGCATTTAGTTGTCGTTATGCAAAGCTGTGACTTGCTTTCCATTAATAAAGAGTGTTTTAAAAATAAGATGTAAAATGGTTGATACTGCTGATTTCTTGATTTGTTTATTGAATGTTTTCGTCTCGCACTGATTTGCCGTGTGACCTACTTTATTGCATTTAAGACATTAAAATCCTTCCTTGCAATCTTTTGCAAAGTGACCGTTTCCACCACATTTGAAACAATTCCTCAAACTTTGGCCTTGGTTCAAGCACATAATTCGAACAAATCTTTCAAAAATCTTAATTTTTTGTTTAATCTCAGCAAGATTTTTCGCATGATATAAGCAACTTTTATTATGCTTTGAATCTTGAATTCTTTATTAAACTTTATTCATCTAAGATACACTGATTGGCAATGCTCTTCAATGCATAGAAATATTCAGTTATGGATTCATCACGTTTGTTTTTCCTGGCCGTTAATATTGATGAATTTCTTTTACTGAACGCTTCTCAATGAAACCAAAAGAGAGACCTTGATATCCCATAGTAGGAATGTCGAAGCTGTCGTCTAATTATTTATCGATTCTATCTAGCAAGCTTCTGATTCTTCTCGCCGTTTTTCCTTCTTGTCATTTTTCTTCTCGTTGTCTTTCTTCCTTACGCCGTTATAGTCACGTGTGCTGCTTTCACCGTTATTCTTCAACGTACAAAGTGTTTGCCAGGAACTGAATACTTTCGTAGAATGTCAGCTATTCTGCCACCTTTACATCTATGCAGTCAGACGACTGCGATTAACTGCAGCCTTCTGCATAAACGCAATTAAATAGTGTTAACTGCGCGTAATTTTAACGCGTTTTTAAGGCGCAAAGGTTTTTTGTTTTTATTTCACCGAATTTCACCATTGACTTTTTATTTCTGATCTTAATATTCTTATCTTTGTCGAGCTCCTAAAATTAAAGAACTGAACTTTTAAAGCCACGACAGAATAACTTCTCGGTTTCGTTTATTAAAATATAATAAAATAAATAAAACTTTTGTTGACCGAATATATTATATATTTTTTTCCATTCCCTTTGGCTGGAATTTCCTCTTGTACGCTTTTTTCAGCACTATAGCCTTAGCGCCGAATACCTTTAGATGCTTAACGCTTGGCTTCCTTCCAGACCAAGCCTCGTGTGATGTCATCTTTACCAATGACGAAGTCTGTGCTCAATTCCGCAAAAAGGAAGCTGTTTTTATAGCCTCAGCCCAGAACGCTTCATCCATACTAGCATGTACCAACATACTGCGAGCCATCTTGTTGGCACGCTCTGTTAGCTGCCTCTTTATTCCACAACTTTTTAAGAAATTCTCAAACTTTTCGCTTAAATACTCGCGTCCATTATCACTTCTAAGCGCTTTTATTGTTTTGTCATCAATGAATGTTGCAAAATATCTTGCCCCTCCGTTTGATGCCTTGCTCATCCGTGTATTATTTGAAGTACACCTTTGGCACGACTTCCCGATATCCTTTGCAATTTCTGTAGAAAAACATTACTCTTTGCGCATGTTAAACACTCATGTTTGTTTATATCGCAATCAGTATTTAATCCAAGCACCATTTTGAGCGTCGGTACTTTTTGTAGACTGTCAAAATTAAAATGACCAAATCGATTGTGCCGTTTCATTATTACCGAATTGTTAACATTAACAGCACAAATAAATCATTTTGCTTTTTCTCTTAAATTTAAATCCCTTTTTAATTGTTTTTACAATTGATATAAAGTTGCACAGCAGGTCTTTTACATACAGAACATCGACTAGAACTACTGATCTCACGTAATTGGTTCCAGACATTCGATGATGCACAACATAATGCTTGCTAACACCGAAATCGGCTTTTGTGTGTGGTTTATCACTTCCTGATTTCACCACATACTTAACATACACGTAGCTGTTCAACTTAAAAATTTTAACAATACCTTATTTATTTTTGTATATATAAACTGATTTTTGCTAATATTTTTGTTCATCAGCAAAAAAAATTTCAAGATTTTAATTAAATTCATTTTACTTATTTAGTATTTTTTTCATGGTTTGAATTGAGGCGGAATTATTTATCCTAATTCATGTCATAGCATTGCAGGTGATTACGCGGTTTCAGTGGCAAACTGTTAGGCAGAGGGTTATTTTTGCTTAATAAAGCCCAACACATGCTTGATTTTGCATATTCATTTATATATATAAATTAATGTCTTTATGCATTTCGAAATGCAATTGTACAAAAATATATTAAGATGATCTTTATTTTTTTAGATTCAATCTTGATTATTTATTTTACACGTGGTTTTGTTACAGAAGCTTAGTATCAAGTGTCAGATTAAATTCTAGAACGGAAGTGAGTGTGTGACGCTTAAACTAAATAAAGTTCCTTTCTTATATCGATGTCCGATATAGCATCGATAATTTTTAACTATCATTACGATTATGTTAACTGCTCCCCCTTCAAGCCTAAGGTCGTCCTCGGTCGATCCTGTCTCAGCAATCACCTCCCTAAGCCTCTGAATCGCCTTCGTATTGCATCCATTCCAGCGTTGAAGGTACGAGAGACTGAGTGGTTCAAGAAACGCTGGGCAGATTGCACAAATAAGTCGCTTGTACTAAATCCTAGTGTAAATTGGGAAGCCGGCGTGAGTACTGCTAATGTAAGAAGCGAAGTTGCTGGTCTTGGCGTAAACAGTGGTCTGCCGGTGCCTCAGTTGTAGTGCTTAGAAATGGCAAATTCCTGAAAGGCCGCCGATGGAGCTGTAGTAGTAGTTGGTGGTGCAGTAAAGTTCCTGGATTAGAGCTTGAGAAGTGATTTCTGGGGTCCGTAGCTTTGAAGTAAAGTGGGAGCCCACAGTGGGTGGTGGAAATAATGGAGGGGAATAAGCAATTACATAAGGTGCCCTATGAAGTGTTGGTGGACTCTTCCGAACTGATTTCAAGTCTGCGTAATTTAGAATATTTAAGTCAACAACATTAAGTTTTAAATGCGTAATGGCGAACATTAAATTTTGCAACTCCATTATCAACAATTCATTCCTGGAAAGCAGCGTCTCATAAAAATGTGAGCTTGTGATCCTTTGGCTGCTTTGAGAATTTAATTGACGGTGGTTGGCTTATATTTATCTGCCTATGGTTCGTGTTAATAAGCTGCATTTCAATAAATCTAGTCTCTTAAAACGAAAGTCATCTAAATCATAGCGATGAAACTGAGAAAAAATTAAAAATGAAAAACCAATAATTAGGTTATTTTATGTTGTCCTTGTGGACCACCCTTTCTTTAATGAGGACCGTGGTCCCCAGGTCCGCTTCCACAGCTTTTTCTTCGCATAAAGGCGTGAGCTTGTTTCCAAGCCTTCGGTTGGATTTTACTAGGACATTTTCACCCACCTCAAAGATCCTGTTTTGCTGAGAAGCATTTTATCTGGCTCTGAGCGCGATCTGGCCGTTTTCGACTCTATTATGGATCTCTTCCTGTGGCTCATCTGGGTGCACTTGCACTACGTCAACTGGTCTTTTGTTGATGACCGAGTGTATTGATTTGTTGTATTCAACTGTGGCTAACATATTTAGCTCTGCGCATGTTTTGCAATTTTGAGCAATTTCGTTAGCCAGTTTTGTCATTTTTGGAAAGTAATAATCAGAGAGAACCGGCTTCACATTTTCTTGGGCCGATTTATGGGCTCTATTGTGCTCGGCTGTCAGAATTTCCCTTCTTTCTTCTATATGTCCACCACACGATTCTTGCAATGCCAAAATTTGGTGTATGGAAACTTCCTAACTACCTCGTCCTGTATCATTGCTAGTGTGTGCAGATCGCAATGGATCGCGTTTACGCCCTTTGGTATAATTACCCCTGCAAGTTCGTTCAGTAACGATTCTTTGTAGGTGAAATTGTTTGAGTGGCGCTTTTTGTTCCCAAACAAAATGAAACTGTGTTTTGATGGGGAGCGCGCCTCATCTAGGATTATCTGGTTCTGATAACAATTCTAAAGCGTTAAGCTGTTGCCTGGATAAGGCATCTGCAACTAGATTCTCTTTGCCCGGTTTATAAAAGATTCGCGCATTAGTCTCGTCTATGCGCGCTTTCCACCTCTTAATCTTGGCGTTAGGATTGGATTCCGACACCGCAAAGGTTAAGGGCTGGTGGTCAGTAAAGATATTAATATCTTTAACCCCATATAGATAATGCCACAGCTTAGCGAGGGCCCATACAATGGCCAATATTTCACGCTCGTTAGTCGCGTAATTAACTTCGCTGTCCTTCAATATCCTTGATATCATTGTAATCGGACGTCCCTCTTGGGCTAAAACTGCGCCTATACCGTAGCCTAAAGCATCTGTCGTTAGATCAAATGGCTTCTTATACCATTCTTGAGTAGATTCTGAATTTCTTTGTTAACAAAATCAGCTTTCCCCATAGGATATGGAGAGAGTTTAGCATAAATAGATTCTTCACCTGTCGTCCTGATGGTAGCCACCATCGAGGTATTGTAAGGCAAGGCTTCATTAGGGTCTGCAAATGCCTTTTTACTGTCCCTTAGTACTTTTAGAAATGCGTCCTTTATTGAAGGGGGTGCATCTGAACAATCTGCTTCAGTGAAATTTACGTCAGTACAGGTGTGAAAGGAAATCTGTTCAGCTTCCGTGCCCCATTTAAGTTGACCAGAAGCTAAGCATAACGATGCCCCCACCCGTTTAAATAGGTCGAGACCGATTATTCCATCGACCATCGATAGGTAAGATAGGAGGAAGAAGGTTGATTTTACGTTGAATAAAGAAACAAAAAACTTTTCTGAGTAATTGCAGTTTTGCCATGAATGGAGTGAATTGAGAAAGGAGTGTCTCCCAATGACGCCTCTAACACAGCGGCAGAAATAAACGACAATGACATAGATAATTATGACTCAGATGTATTGAATTTTTTAGGGGTAGATCGTAATCGTAGATTGTAATCGGACGTCCCTCTTGGGCTAAAACTTCGCCTATTCCGTAGGCTGAAGCATCTGTCGTTAGATCAAATGGCTTCTTATAATCGGGGTACTGGAGCATAACGTCTTCAGATGGCAAGAAGATGCCGGCAGTTGTTTTTGAGATAACTGTACCGAAATTTTCCGTGATTTGTATCTACTGACAGTTCCGTTTTTCTGCTTCAATGTTTCTGAAATAGGTCTTGCTATCGCAGCGAAATCTTTGATAAAACATCTATAGTAACCTGCGAGACCCAAGAACAAGACACTGCAGATTTTGAACATAAGCTTGCCTAAGCTACCTAGGCAGTAAAAGTTTGTTCATTGCATTTTCGATAACTTTCTCTGTTTCCGATACACACATGTGATCGATGAATTTGAAAAGCTTTGAGACAAGCTTTGACAATCTGTGAAACTTTTATTAAAATCGGTTTAGAAACACTGGAGATATGGTACATTGAAATTAAGTAAAGTATGCTATGCCCGTAAAATATAGGGTTTAGGGTATCGTTTAGTCGGGATTTCTTGTTTAGAGCCTTCTTATTTGTTTTTGTAATGCCTTTGCTTCAGACATAAACGAAACGTCAGCAGGATATTTAGAAGTGTTATGGTCAGTTGACCTAAATGATAAATGTATAAATGATTGTTGTTGATTGATATAGCACTACTCGTGTAAGCATATGTAAAAATGTGCGTCATTTGAAGTAATTGACACGATACTCGAATAGCTTATCTGGTTGTTCAAGTTGAAATCCTAAAGGTCGTATTGAGTTTCATGTTGTTGTAATTTATTCGATTTTCGTCGATGGCAGTTAGTAATTGGAATATCGGATTTATGTCAGCACGTAGTTACATTATATATATATATATATATGTGTGAGCTATTTTAATTGTGATTTACCTAAGAATAAATGAAATATTAGGCATAGGGTATTTGTCGGGTATCGTCCGTTCGTTAAGCTTACGAAAGTCAATAACTAAACGCATGTTTCGATTACCCTCCCCGTCAGTGCCTTTCTTATCTACAACCCATATGGGGTTATTGTGAGGGGAGACTGACTTTTGAATTATACCATTCTGGATTAGATTCTGAAATCAGCTGCCCCCATAGAATATGAATGGAGCTTAAAAAAAAAAAAAAAAGTTCTTCACCTGTCGTTATGATGGCAAGGCTTCATTAGGGTCTGCAAATGCCCTTTTACTGTCCCTTAGTACTTTTAATACTTTGAATAAAGAAACAAAACATTTCTGAGTAATTGCAGTTTTGCCATGAATGGAGTGAATTGAGAAAGGAGTGTCTACCGAGCGGACGCCTCTCAATTCCTTATGTGGTCGGATGAAATCTTTTGATACACCCGTGTCAATAAGGAATTTCATATCGAGCCCCAAACTCTCTTCGTCTGATGAAGGGATCTACCCCTAAAAAATTCAATACATCTAAGTCGTAATTATCTATGTCGTTGTCGTTTATTTCTGCCGCTGTGTTAGAGGCAGCATTGGGATACGACTCTGTTTCTTGTTTCGCGTCCTGCGTTACATGGTTCACCCTTTGTTGTTTTTTATGAAAGCCTGTGAGGTCAGATTTGGCTGTTCTCTTGTTTAAGTAAGCTAGGGGTTGGTTGGACTGATGGATCCTTGACAGGGAAGGATCGACCTCCATGGCTCTCTTGAATATTTGGCTTGCGGTCTTGGCTTTTCGAAAAAGATAAGCTGCAAACGTATATCTTTCATGGTTCGATTCTATTTCCTGTGCGAGCGCCAGAGCCGAAGGTAAGTCTTTGGCCTTTGCTGCAACGAGCACGTCTGTAAGACCACGCTTAAGCCCTGATACAAACACCCTCAACGCATCACTGCGGAATTTTTCGCTCAGGCCCTTCGCTAACGATGGCTCATAGGACATAGTGACTTTGTTGATCAGTAACGTTAGTTTTTTCTCGACCTCCTCGTAGTATTGAAATAGATGATGGTCACCTTGTCTTAGCGTGCTTAGCTCTTGCTCGATAACATGTATCGGTCGTTTATCGCTACAAGTGAAATCGAGGCGACTTATTATCGCGTCTAAGTTTAATACTGTGCCGAATAAGGACAGTATAGCATCAGCTGAACCTTTAATCTTACTCCTTATAATATGGACTGCCTGGTAGTGGCGTGAACTACAATTTTATGGTTTGAATATGTGATAGGCGGTTAGGGCCGCTTGCCTCCAAGAAACATAAAATTCTTGTACCCTTAAAAAAATCGGATAGGCATTTGACAGCATCAAGTGGCTCATCACAACGGACATCGTGTCTTATTTCTACCCGATCAGACAATTCATTGATTCTGTTGGCCAATGCTTGTTCTCTCTGTTGGAACACAGCAGCTTGCTAGGCTAAGGCACTGCTGACTATGTTTTTAATTTGGTCAGCGTCCATATAACTAGATGCCAGGGGAGCTATGGGTGCGTTTCTTGGAACTTGAATGCGAATACAATCTTCGTAGTCAGTCTCTGAATCACTGCTATGTTGCTGAGGGGTTCTATAGTTGAGGAACGGCGAAGTCATGGGTCCTCAACCACACGCACGCAAAAATAATATATAACAGCTAAACAGCTTTCTCCACAATAAAAAATTTGTTTGTGCTTTAATCCTTTAAAGAAATGCGCTTTGTTGGTTTTTTTTTTTTTTTTTTTTTTTTAGTTTTAGGTTTCAAGTTTAATTCTCGAAGAAGTGACTCACACGTGCCGGAGAGACATTGTTATTCATTTATTTAAGTGTTGCAAAAAGCAATAGGAAACCAGCAAAAAATAGAAAAGGTGCCCTATGAAGTGTTGGTGGACTCTTCAAGCCGAACTGATTTCAAGTCTGCGTAATTTAGAATATTTAAGTCAACAACATTAAGTTTTAAATGCGTAATGGCGAACATTAAATTTTGCAACTCCATTATCAACAATGCATTCCTGGATAGCAGCGTCTCATATAAATGTGAGCTTTTGAGACTTTGGCTGCTTTGAGAATTTAATTGACGGTGGTTGGCTTATATTTATTTGCCTATGGTTCGTGCTAATAAGCTGCATTTCAATAAATCTAGTCTCTTAAAACGAAAGTCATCTAAATGAAACTGAGAAAAAATTAACAAGTAAGAAGGCTCTAGTCGAGAAATCCCGACTAGACGATACCCTGATCCCAATACTTTACGCGTATAGTCAGTGCTTGCAAGTATGTGTGCGTGTATGTACGACCATACTGCATACTCAACTTCAACTTCCATATCTCCGGTGTTTCTCAACCGATTTTAATAAAAGTTTCACAGATTGTTATTATTTTGATTAATAATTCAAATGCCATCTAAAGTTTTTTTCAAATTCAAGATTTTATTGTTATCGATCCCATGTGTATGTCGGAAACGGGATGAGTTATTGAAAATCGAAAACAAACTTGTACTGCCTAGGGATAAGGCAAGCTTAAATTCTAAATCTGGAGTCTCTAGCTCTTATAGCCTCTGAGATCGACGCGTTCATACATACAGACGGACAGACGGACATGGCTATATCGACTCGACTGTTGATGCTGATAAAGAATATATGTACTTTATGGGGTCGGAGATGCTTCCTTTTGCCTAATACATACTTTTGCACAAAACCATTATACCCTTTTTTATATTTTTAATGGGATCAGGGTATAAAAATGAAAAACCAATAATTAGGTTATTTTATGTTGTCCTTGTGGACCACCCTTCCTTTAATGACGACCGTGGTCCCCAGGTCCGTTTCCACAGCTCTTTCTTCGCATAAAGGCGTGAGCTTGTTTCCAAGCCTTCGGTTGGATTTTACTAGGACATTTTCACCCACCTCAAAGATCCTGTTTTGCCGAGAAGCATTTTCTCTGGCTCTGAGCGCGATCTGGCCGTTTTCGACTCTGTTCTGGATCTCTTCCTGTGGCTCATCTGGGTGCACTTGTACTACGTCAAATGGTCTTTTGTTGATGACCGAGTGTATTGATTTGTTGTATTCAACTGTGGCTAACACAATAACCTCTACAGTGTCACTTATGCCCTTGTCTATCTTTAAGCACCTGGCCAGTTCTAGCAACGTGCTATGAAACGTGCTCTACTTGCCCATTAGAGATACTGTGCATGGGTGGCGCATTTGAAATACTAACGCCAAAATGGTTAGTTAACATGGCCGAGATCGTGTGCGAGTTCAATGATGGTTCATTGTCACAATAGATCAACCTGGCTTTTGGGAAAAAGTTCATGAGTTGAAGCAAGGTTGACTTCAGATCCTCAATGGTTCTCGAAGCAATGGATTGCACGACAGCTAACTTGGAGAACTTGTCAATGCAAGTGAGGAAAAATTTCTTGTCCGTACAGAAAATATCGACGTGTAACATTTCCAATCTCTTGCTTTTTTGGGTGTCTATCATATATAGCCCTTGCGCATGTTTTGCAATTTTGAGCAATTTCGTTAGCCAGCTTAGTTAGTAATTATCAGAGAGAACCTGCTTCACGTTCTCTTGGCCCGATCTATGGGCTCTATTGTGCTCGGCTGTCAGAATTTCCCTTCTTTCTTCTATATGTCCACCACACGATTCTTGCAATGCCAAAATTTGGTGTATGGAAACTTCCTAACTACCTCGTCCTGTATCATTGCTAGTGTGTGCAGATCGCAATGGATCGCGTTTACGCCCTTTGGTATAATTACCCCTGCAAGTTCGTTCAGTAACGATTCTTTGTAGGTGAAATTGTTTGAGTGGCGCTTTTTGTTCCCAAACAAAATGAAACTGTGTTTCGAAGGGGAGCGCGCCTCATCTTGGATTATCTGGTTCTGACAACAATTCAACGGTTTATCCGTTATTTCAATGGTGTAAGTGAGAGAAAGTTCACTATGGACCGTTGCTGCACAAGACCCGTTATCTTGATCTTCTAAGGCGTTAAGCTGTTGTCTGGACAAGGCATCTGCAGCTAGATTCTCTTTGCACGGCTTATAAGAGATTCGCGCATTAGTCTCGTCTATGCGCGCTTTTCACCTCTTAATCTTAGAGTTAGGATTGGATTCCGACACCGCAAAGGTTAAGGGCTGGTGGTCAGTAAAGATTTTTATATCTTTAACCATTACTGGAGCATAACGTCTTCAGATGCCAAGATATTACGCAACTTTTGAAAAGCCTGCAGTTATTTTTGAGATAACTGTACCGGAATTATCCGTGATTTGTACCTACTGACAGTTCCGTTTTCCCCCTTCAATATTTCTGAAATAGGTCTTGCTATCGCAGCGAAACCTTTGATAAAATATTTATAGTAACCTGCGAGACCCAAGAACGACCATCGCTACTGGTAACTATAAACCCAAGGAAGTTCACGCTCTTCTTAAAGAAATGGGATTTTTCTACAGATATCCTCATGTTTGCTTCATATAAACTTTTAAGGACCCAGTCCAGTCCACATGCTTGATGTGGGACTCCTCGTCTTCTGAAAAGACAATCACATCATCGACGTAGACATAGCAAAATTTTCGTATCTTTTCTCGCAGTATGTCGTCGACGCGGCTAGCATTTTTCAGACCAAATGGGAGTCTTCTAAATTCATACTTCCCTCCATTTACCGAAAAGGAAGTTTTCTCATGGTCGCGATCTGCGAGTATGATTTGATGAAAGCCAGACTTGAGGTCTAGCGTTAAAAAGTACTTGGGTTTACCTTAGGATAAAAGAAATATTGGGCATAGGATATTTGTCGGGTATCGTCCGTTCGTTAAGCTTACGAAAGTCAATAACTAAACGCATGTTTCGATTACCCTCCCCGTCAGTGCCTTTCTTATCTACAACCCATATGGGGTTATTGTAAGGGGAGACTGACTTTTGAATTATACCATTCTTGAGTAAATTCTGAATTTCTTTGTTAACGAAATCAGCTGTCCCCATAGGATATGGATAGAGTTTAGCATAAATAGATTTTTCACCTGTCGTCCTGATGGTAGCCACCATCGAGCTATTCTAAGGCAAGGCTTCATTAGGGTCTGCAAATGCCTTTTTACTGTCCCTTAGTACTTTAAGAAATGCTTACTGAAGGGGATGCATCGGAACAATCTACGTCAGTGAAATTTACGTCAGTACAGGTGTGAAAGGAAGTAACGATGCCCCCACCCGTTTTAATAAGTCGAGACCGATTATTCCATCGAACATCGATAGGTTCGATAGGAGACAAAAGGTTGATCTTACGTTGAAAAAAGAAACAAAACATTTCTGAGTAATTGCAGTTTTGCCATGAATGGAGTGAATTGAGAAAGGAGTGTCTACCGAGCGGACGCCTCTCAATTCCTTATGTGGTCGGATGAAATTTTTTGATGCACCCGTGTCAATAAGGAATTTCATATCGAGCCCCGCTACTTTTCGTCTGATGAAGGGCAGCAGGGATCTACCCCTAAAAAATTCAATACATCTGAGTCATAATTATCTATGTCATTGTTGTTTATTTCTGCCGCTGTGTTAGAAGCAGCATTTGGATACGACTCTGTTCCTTGTTTCGCGTCCTGCGTTACATGGTTCACCCATTGTTGTTTTTTATGAAAGCCTGTGAGGTCAGATGTGCCTGTTCTCTTGTTTAAGTAAGCTAGGGGTTGGTTGGACTGATGGATCCTCCATGGGCTCTTGCATTTTACGGTACCTCTGCTGCCTATTACTGCGTTGGGCGAACTGTCCCTGCTTACGCTTTTTGCTAAAATATGGTTTTTTCCACCAAATGGTTGAGCGTCTGCTTGCTGAGAAATTATCTCCCTCTGATGAACATTTGGCTTGCTGTTGTGGTACTACCATTATATGGTTTGAATTTGTGATAGGCGGTTACGGCCGCTTGCCTCCAAGAAACATAAAATTCTTCTCATCACAACGGACATCGTGTCTTATTTCTACAGCAGCATACGCTTGTATTTCCGGGGTGACAATATGCGTTGCCGCCACCCGATCAGACAATTCATTGATTCTGTTGGCCAATGCTTGTTCTCTCTGTTGAAACACAGCAGCTTGCTCGGCTAAGGCACTGTTTCTAATTTTGTCAGCGTCCATATTACTAGATGCAAGGGGGAGCTATGGGTGCGTTTCTTGGAACTTGAATACGAATACAATCTTCGTAGTCAGTCTCTGAATCACTGATATGTTGCTGAGGGGTTCTATACAACCACACGCACGCAAAAATAATATATAACAGCTAAACAGCATTCTCCACAATAAAAAATTAGTTTGTGCTTTAATCCTTTAAAGAAATGCGCTTTGTTGGTTTTTTTTTTTTTTTGTTTTTTAGTTTTAGGTGTCAACTCTCAAAGAAGTCATTCACACGTGCCGGAGAGACATTGTTATTAATTTATTTAAGTGTTGCAAGAAGCAATACGAAACCAGAAAAATATTTTATATTATATTTTTTGTTTTTGTTTTTTAAGCCGACTTGAAAAAAGTTTAACGTGAAATGCCCACTTACATGTTTGTCTTTGATTTGTAACTGCTGGTCCCCCCAAACGTCTATCTCCAGCGTCGTTTCTGCTTCGCAGTAGACTTCCTCGTCCAATTAGTTTTATATTCGGTGAATAGTAGTTTTTTATATTATTTTTTAAAGCGCTGTTGCGCACCTCAACCAATCGTACCGAAAAGTGAGGCCGATTCACTTTTGCTGCCTGTGTGAACGGAGGCCAGCAACTGCAGATTTTTGAATCACTTATGCTTCAGTTTATGATTGAAGTGATACTGGCTTTAAACTTGTCATATACCACTAGTTGAGCGCCGATTAATGTCATTATGCATTTAGAAATGCAATTGTACAAAAATATATTAAGATGATCTTTATTTTTATACCCTGATCCCATTAAAAATGGGAAAAAGGGTATAATGGTTTTGTGCAAAAGTATGTAAAAGGCAGAAGGAAGCATCTCAGACCCCTTAAAGTACATATATTCTCGATTAACATCAACAGCCGAGGCGATATAGCCATGTCCGTCTGTCCGTCCGTCCGTCTGTCTGTCCGTCCGTCGATAACAACAAAAAAACTTTGAGATGGTTTTTGAAATAATGAACAAAATTATGACAATCTGTGAAATTTTTATTAAAATCGGCTAAGAAATACGTAATGCGTAAATACAAACACACATACTGGCAAGTCTTTTTACCACGTGGTTTTGTTACAGCAGCTTAGTATCAACTGTCAGATTAAATTCTAAAACGGAAGTGAGTGTGTGACGCTTAAACTAAAGAAGGTTCCTCTCTTATATCGATATACGATATAGCATCGATATTTTTTAACTATCATTACGATTATGTTAACTTTGCAAAAGTCAGCTCACAAGGAATGGTTAAAAGATATCGATGTTATATCACATATCAATAAAAGAATAGTCCCTCCTTTAGTTTAAGCGTCACACACTTAATTTTTTAGAAGTCAATCTGACACTTGATACAAAGCTGCTGTAACAAAACCACGTGTAAAATAAAGAATCAAGATTGAATCTATAAAAATAAAGATCATCTTAATATATTTTTGTACAATTGCTCTCAGCAACCGACCGGACAACCCATCAACCGGACAAAATATTTATCGTATCAGCGTCAAAAAGAAGCTATACGCACCTATACCAGGTTTTTCTGAGCAACAAAAGCATCATCCCGTTGCAACTGTTGATACTCCCTTTCAAACACCACCATATCCAGCGTCACAGGCACAGGCAGGACCGGTTGGTGGTCTCTTCTCGTTCACCAGACTGCCCATATCGGAACTAGTGCAATCTGCCACAGGCAGAACCAACGAATCAACACCAGCTCCTATCAACTACAACGCACCCAATCCAGCGGCGAATCCAGATGGCTTCTTTGACAGTACCACTGGACCAACAAACAATTATACGCTAGCATCAGGAGCTCCACCCGTTGCGACAAACTATTTTTTAAATTTTTTCGTTTTGAAGCACCATCAACAATCGGATGTTTATTTAATCCGTCCGTAGTGACTTCAGCTCTAGAGTCTAGTCCTACCCCCGCAATCGGGGGTCCCGCTGTAGGACCACCTCCAGCTGCTGCTGCGGCTCCGCTTAGCGCCTCCCTTTTTACGCGGCACAAACAAGTGTTTTGGGCGAGTCCAGCTGAGTCCACTTTTTTTATATCCACCAGCACAAACAGCATCGAGCATTGTAGCCACACACCTGGATCAACCGATTCTGTTATTTGTGCCAGTACTAACAGTTCTACAAGCACCCGACGGTGAGGATAATAAAGGCGTAGCTCTTTACCCATCGGAAGCAACAGAATGAACGACAGCAGATCTGATAGCCAAATCTAACAGTTTAACGAATTCTTCACAGGATATTTTTAGCACCAGTTGCATATTTGCACCACTTGCAACAACTGAAGTACATAAGTAAGCTTCAGTGCCATTGTCGATACCTATGCCGGCTTCCCAATCCACACTAGGATGTAGAACAAGCGACTAACTGCGCAGTCCTCACCGCTGCTTAACTTAGTAGTCCGTACCTTCATTGCTGGAATGAATGCAATATGAAGGCTATTCAGAGGTTAAGGAAGGTGATTTCTGAGGTGGGCATGGCCGAGGACGACCTTTGGCTTGAAGGGGGAGTAGTTAACTAATGTTAACATTATTTAGTTCTGCACTTGGCCGAATGATGTTTTTGTCTGGGCAGGCACAGCAGTGTTGCAAAAGTCAGCTCACAAGGATAAAAGATATCGATGTTATATCACATATCAATAAAAGAATAGTCCCTTCTTTAGTTTAAGCGTCACACACTTAATTCCTTAGAAGGAGTCAATCTGATACTTGATACTAAGCTGCTATCTAGATTGAATCAATATTTAATTTCAAAAATAAAGATCATCTTAATATATTTTTGTACAACTGCATTTCTAAATGCATAAAGACATTAATTTGCGCTCAACTAGTGGTATATGACAAGTTTAAAGTCTGTACCCACGTGGTATCACTTCAATCATAAACTGAAGCATAAGTGATTCAAAAATCTGCAGTTGCTGGCATCCGTTCACACAGGCAGCAAAAGTGAATCGACCTCACCCTTTGGTACAATTGGCTAAGGTGCGCAACAGCGCTTTAAAAAAAAATTCATTAAAAAAAAAAAAAATAAAATACTTATCCACCGAAGCGGCACGAGTTCTTAAAAAATCTGCAGTTGCTAGACTTCATTCACACAGGCAGCAAAAGTAGCAGTGAATCGGCCTCACCTTTCGGTACAATTGGTTGAGCTGCGCAACAGCGCTTTAAAAAATAATATAAACAAGTAAGATGGCTCTAGTCGAGAAATCCCGACTAGACGATACCCTGATCCCTATACTTTACGCGTACAGTCAGTTCTTGCAAGTATGTATGCGTGTGTGTACGACCATACTGCATACTGCATACTGCATACTCAACTTCAAGGTTCCATATCTCCGGTGTTTCTTAACCGATTTTAATAAAAATTTCAGAGATTGTTATTATTTTGATTAATAATTCAAATGCCATCTAAAGTTTTTTTCAAATTCAAGATTTTATTGTTATCGATCCCATGTGTATATCGGAAACGGGATGAGTTATTGAAAATCGAAAACAAACTTGTACTGCCTAGGGATTAGGCAAGCTTAAATTCTAAATCTGGAGTCTCTAGCTCTTTTAGTCTCTGAGATCGATGCGTTCATACATACAGACGGACATGGCTATATCGACTCGACTGTTGATGCTGACAAAGAATATATATACTTTATGGGGTCGGAGATGCTTCCTTCTGCCTGTTACATACTTTTGCACAACTTCATGATACCCTTTTTTCCCATTTTTAATGGGATCATGGTATAAAAACTACTATTCACCGAATATAAAACTAATTGGACAAGGAAGTCTACTGCGAAGCAGAAACGACGCTGGAGATCAACGTTTGGGGGGAACAGCAGTTACAAATCAAAGAAAAACATGTAAACTTTTTTCAAGTCGGCTTAAAAAACAAAAACAAAAAAATTAAATATAATATTTTTTGCTGGTTTCATATTGCTTCTTGCAACACTTAAATAAATTAATAACAATATCTCTCCGGCACGTGTGAATGACTTCTTTAAGAATTATAGTTGATACGTAAAAAAAAAAAACCAACGAAGCGCATTTCTTTAAAGGATTAAAGCACAAACAAATTTTTTATTGTGTAAAAGGCTGATTAGCAGTTAGATATTATTTTTGCGTGCGTGTAGTTGAGGACCCATGACTTCGCCGTTCCTCAAATATAGTGATTCATAGACTGCATCTAGTAATATGGACGCTGACCAAGTTAGAAACATAGTCAGCAGCGCCTTAGCCTAGCAAGCTGCTGTGTTCCAACAGAGAGAACAAGCATTAGCCAACAGAATCAATGAATTGTCTGATCGGGTAGAAATAAGACACGATGTCCGTTGTGATGAGCCACTTGATGCTGTCAAATGCCTATCCGATTTTTTTAAGGGTACAAGAATTTTATGTTTCTTGGAGGCAAGCGGCCCTAACCGCCTATCACATATTCAAACCATATAATGGTAGTTCACGCCACTACCAGGCAGTCCATATTATAAGGAGTAAGATTAAAGGTTCCGCTGATGCTATGCTGTCCTTACTCGGCACAGTATTAAACTTAGACGCGATAATAAGTCGCCTCGATTTCACTTATAGCGATAAACGACCGATACATGTTATCGAGCAAGAGTTAAGCACGCTAAGACAAGGTGACCATCATCTATTTCAATACTACGAGGAGGTCGAGAAAAAACTAACGTTACTGATCAACAAAGTCACTATGTCCTATGAGCCATCGTTAGCGAAGGGCCTGTCCGAAAAATTCCGCAGTGATGCGTTGAGGGTTTTTGTATCAGGGCTTAAGCGTGGTCTAACAGACGTTCTCTTTGCAGCAAAGCCCAAGGACTTGCATTCGGCGCTGGCGCTCGCACAGAAAATAGAATCGAACCATGAAAGATATACGTTTGCAGCTAATTTTGCAAAAAGCCAAGACCGCAAGCCAAATATTCATCAGAGGGAGATAACTTCTCAGCAAGCAGACGCTCAGCCATTTGGTGGAAAAAACCCATGTTTTAGCAAACAGCGTAAGCAGGGACAGTTCACCCAACGCAGTAATAGGCAGCAGGGGTACCGTAATATTCAAGAGCCCATGGAGGTCGATCCTTCCCTGTCAAGGATCCATCAGTCCAACCAACCCCTAGCTTACTTAAACAAGAGAACAGAACTTTTATAAAAAACAACAAAGGGTAAACCATGTAAGTCCTGCGTTACAAGTCCTGCGAAACAAGGAACAGCGGCAGAAATAAACGACAATGACATAGATAATTATGACTCAGATGTATTGAATTATTGAGGGGTAGATCCCTGCTGCCCTTCATCAGACGAAGAGTAGCCAGGCTCGATATGAAATTCCTTATTGACACGGGTGCATCAAAAAATTTCATCCGACCACATAAGGAATTGAGAGGCGTCCGCTCGGTAGACACTTCTCTCTCAATTCACTCCATTCATGGCAAAACTGCAATTACTCAGAAACGTTTTGTTTCTTTATTCAACGTAAAATCAACCTTCTTCCTCCTATCGAACCTATCGATGTTCGATGGAATAATCGGTCTCGACCAATTAAAATGGGTGGGGGCATCGTTAGGCTTAGCTTCTGGTCAACTTAAATGGGGCACGGAAGCTGAACAGATTTCCTTTCACACCTGTACTGACGTAAATTTCACTGACGTAGATTGTTCAGATGCACCCCCTTCAGTAAGGGACGCATTTCTAAAAGTACTAAGGGACAGTAAAAAGGCATTTGCAGACCCTAATGAAGCCTTGCCTTACAATACCTTGATGGTGGCTACCATAAGGACGACAGGTGAAGAACCTATTTATGCTGAACTCTATCCATATCCTATGGGGCAGCTGATTTCGTTAACAAAGAAATTCAGAATCTACTCAAGAATGGTATAAGAAGCCATTTGATCTAACGACAGATGCTTTAGCCTACGGTATAGGCGCAGTTTTAGCCCAAGAGGGACGTCCGATTATAATGATATCAAGGATATTGAAGGACAATTAAGTGAATTATTGGCCATTGTATGGGCCCTCGCTAAACTGCGGCATTATCTATATGGGGTTAAAGATATAAATATCTTTACTGACCACCAGCCCTTAACCTTTGCGGTGTCGGAATCCAATCCTAACGCCAAGATTAAGAGATGAAAAGCGCGCATAGACGAGACTAATGCGCGAATCTTTTATAAGGCGGGCAAAGAGAATCTAGTTGCTTTAGAAGATCAAGATAACGGGTCTTGTGCAGCAACGGTCCATAGTGAACTTTCTCTCACTTACACCATTGAATCAACGGATAAACCGTTGAATTGTTATCAGAACCAGATAATCCTAGATGAGGCGCGCTCCCCATCGAAACACAGTTTCATTTTGTTTGGGAACAAAAAGCGCCACTCAATCAATTTCACCTACAAAGAATCGTTACTGAACGAACTTGCAGGGGTAATTATACCAAAGGGCGTAAACGCCATCCATTGCGATCTGCACACACTAGCAATGATACAGGACAAGGTAGTTAGGAAGTTTCCATACACCAAATTTTGGCATTGCAAGAATCGTGTGGTGGACATATAGAAGAAAGAAGGGAAATTCTGACAGCCGAGCACAATAGAGCCCATAAATCGGCCCAAGAGAACGTGAAGCAGGTTCTCTCTGATAATTACTTTCCAAAAATGACAAAACTGGCTAACGAAATTGCTCAAAATTGCGCAATCCAATCCCCTCGCACACAGGGGAAATGTTACACGTCGATATTTTCTCTACGGACAAGAAATTTTTCCTCACTTGCATTGACAAGTTCTCCAAGTTTGCTGTCGTGCAATTCATTGCTTCGAGAACCATTGAGGATCTGAAGCCAGCCTTGCTTCAACTCATGAACTTTTTCCCAAAAGCCAGGGTGATCTATTGTGACAATGAACCATCATTGAACTCGCACACGGTCTCGGCCATATTAACTAACCATTTTGGCGTTAGTATTTCAAATGCGCCACCCATGCACAGTGTCTCTAATTGGCAAGTAGAGCGTTTTCATAGCACGTTGCTAGAACTAGCCAGGTGCTTAAATATAGACAAGGGCATAAGTGACACTCTAGAGGTTATTTTGTTAGCCACAGTTGATAACAACAAATCAATACACTCTTTCATCAACAGAAGACCAGTTGACGTAGTGCAAGTGCACCCAGATGAGCCACAGGAAGAGATCCAGAACAGAGTCGAAAACGGCCAGATCGCGCTCAGAGCCAGAGAAAATGCTTCTCGGCAAAACAGGATCTTTGAGGTGGGTGAAAATGTCCTAGTAAAATCCAACCAAAGGCTTGGAAACAAGCTCACGCCTTTATGCGTATAAAGAGCTGTGGAAGCGGACCTGGGGACCACGGTCCTCATTAAAGGAAGGGTGGTCCACAAGGACAACATAAAATAACCTAATTATTGGTTTTTCATTTTTAATTTTTTCTCAGTTTCATCGCTATGATTTAGATGACTTTCGTTTTAAGAGACTAGATTTATTGAAATGCAGCTTATTAACACGAACCATAGGCAGATAAATATAAGCCAACCACCGTCAATTAAATTCTCAAAGCAGCCAAAGGATCACAAGCTCACATTTATATGAGACGCTGCTTTCCAGGAATGAATTGTTGATAATGTTCGCCATTACGCATTTAAAATTTAATGTTGTTGACTTAAATATTCTAAATTACGCAGACTTGAAATCAGTTCGGTTTGAAGAGTCCACCAACACTTCATAGGGCACCTTATGTAATTGCTTATTCCTCTCCATTATTTCCACCACCCACTGTGGGCTCCCACTTTACTTCAAAGCTACGGACCCCAGAAATCACTTCTCAAGCTCTAATCCAGGAACTTTACTGCACCACCAACTACTACTACAGCTCCATCGGCGGCCTTTCAGGAATTTGCCATTTCTAAGCACTACAACTGAGGCACCACAGGCAGACCACTGTTTACGACAGGTCCAGCAACTTCGCTTCTTACATTAGCAGTACTCACGCCGGCTTCCCAATTTACATTAGGATTTAGTACAAGCGACTTATTTGTGCAATCTGCCCAGCGTTTCTTAAACCTCTCGTACCTTCATCGCTGGAATGGATGCAATACGAAGGCGATTCAGAGGCTTAGGGAGGTGATTGCTGAGACAGGATCGACCGAGGACGACCTTAGGCTTGAAGGGGGAGCAGTTAACATAATCGTAATGATAGTTAAAAATTATCGATGCTATATCGTACATCGATATAAGAAAGGAACTTTCTTTAGTTTAAGCGTCACACACTCACTTCCGTTCTAGAATTTAATCTGACACTTGATACTAAGCTTCTGTAACAAAACCACGTGTAAAATAAAAAATCAAGATTGAATCTAAAAAAATAAAGATCATCTTAATATATTTTTGTACAATTGCATTTCGAAATGCATAAAGACATTAATTTATATATATAAATGAATACGCAAAATCAAGCATGTGTTGGACTTTATTAAGCAAAAATAAACCTCTGCCTAACTAACTAACTAAAAAATAATATAAATATGAAAATAAAATGAATTTAATTAAAATCTTGAAATTTGTTTTGCTGACAAACAAAAATATCAGCAAAAAATCAGTTTATATATACAAAAACAAATAAGGTTTTGTTAAAAATTTAAGTTGAACAGCAACGTGTATGTTAAGTATGTGGTGAAATTAGGAAGTGATAAACCACACACAAAAGCCGACTTCGACGCAAAAGATGAGAAGGCGTTAGCAAGCATTATGTTGTGCATCATCGAATGTCTGGAACCAATTACGTGAGGTTCATGTACCAAGAGGACCGGCACGACGTGTTACATTGCTTAAGAAATTATTAGGCACCAAAATAAAAGAAAGGGAGATCATTGTTGGACATCACAATAACTTCTTTGCCGTGGTGGCAAAACTCAACGAGATCAGCGTGAATGTGCTCGATGAGTTTTTGTGCATACTTCTATTCGAGAACTTTGTAGTGGCAGTCGAGACACGCGACTTATTGCCGACGTTTCGACGCACTAAAAGTAAACGTAAATGTACGGAAGACGGAAAACAAAAAATGTGACAACGAAAAGAAAAAGAGATCATTTGCAGTGTTCGATCCGAGCAAAGAGCGTATCTGTCTTGCAGGAGATAATAAAACAGAAGCAAGCGGTCGCTGCACCGTGCGATTATACTGGCAAAATAGATCAGTAGTTCTAGTCGATGTTCTGTATGTAAAATACCTGCTGTGCAACTTTATATCAATTGTAAAAACAATTAAAAAGGGATTTAAATTTAAGAGAAAAAGCAAAATGATTTATTTGTGCTGTTAATGTTAACAATTCGGTAATAATGAAACGGCACAATCGATTTGGTCATTTTAATTTTGACAGTCTACAAAAAGTACCGACGCTCAAAATGGTGCTTGGATTAAATACTGATTGCGATATAAACAAACATGAGTGTTTAACATGCGCAAAGAGTAATGTTTTTCTACAGAAATTCCAAAAGATATCGGGAAGTCGTGCCAAAGGTGTACTTCAAATAATACACGGATGAGCAAGGCATCAAACGGAGGGGCAAGATATTTTGCAACATTCATTGATGACAAAACAATTAAAGCGCTTAGAATTTATAATGAACGCGAGTATTTAAGCGAAAAGTTTGAGAATTTCTTAAAAAGTTGTGGAATAAAGAGGCAGCTAACAGAGCGTGCCAACAAGATGGCTCGCAGAGCGCAACCGTGAGAAAACTTCCTTTTTGGTAAATGGAGGGAAGTATGAATTTAGAAGACTCCCATTTGGTCTGAAAAATGCTAGCCGCGTCGACGACATACTGCGAAAAAAGATAGGAAAATTTTGCTATGTCTACGTCGATGATGTGATTGTCTTTTCAGAAGACGAGGAGTCCCACATCAAGCATGTGGACTGGACTGGGTCCTTAAAAGTTTATATGAAGCAAACATGAGGATATCTGTAGAAAAATCCCATTTCTTTAAGAAGAGCGTGAACTTCCTTGGGTTTATAGTTACCAGTACCGGTGCAACAACTGACCCAGAAAAAGTAAGGGCCATAAAGGATTTTCCGGAACCCAAAACAGTATTCAAAGTAAGGTCGTTCTTGGGTCGCGCAGGTTACCATAGATGTTTCATCAAAGATTTCGCTGCGATAGCAAGACCTATTTCAGTAATATTGAAGGGGGAAACGGAACTGTCAGTAGGTACAAAACACGGATACAGTTATCTCAAAAACAACTGCAGGTTTTTCAAAAGTTGCGTAACATCTTGGCATCTGAAGACGTTATGCTCCAGTACCCCGATTATAAGAAGCCATTTGATCTAACGACAGATGCTTCAGCCTACGGAATAGGCGCAGTTTTAGCCCACAGTTTTAGCTTACAATGATATCAAGGATATTGAAGGACAGCGAAGTTAATTACGCGACTAACGAGCGTGAAATATTGGCCATTGTATGGGCCCTCGCTAAGCTGTGGCATTATCTATATGGGGTTAAAGATATAAATATCTTTACTGACCACCAGCCCTTAAGCTTTGCGGTTTCGGATACAATCCTAACGCTACGATTAAAATGTGGAAAGCGCGCATAGACGAGACTAATGCGCGAATCTTTTATAAGGCGGGCAAAGAGAATCTAGTTGCTTTAGAAGATCAAGATAACGGGTCTTGTGCAGCAACGGTCCATAGTGAACTTTCTCTCACTTACACCATTGAATCAACGGATAAACCGTTGAATTGTTATCAGAACCAGATAATCCTAGATGAGGCGCGCTCCCCATCGAAACACAGTTTCATTTTGTTTGGGAACAAAAAGCGCCACTCAATCAATTTCACCTACAAAGAATCGTTACTGAACGAACTTACAGGGGTAATTATACCAAAGGGCGTAAACGCCATCCATTGCGATCTGCACACACTAGCAATGATACAGGACGAGGTAGTTAGGAAGTTTCCATACACCAAATTCTGGCATTGCAAGAATCGTGTGGTGGACATATAGAAGAAAGAAGGGAAATTCTGACAGCCGAGCCCAATAGAGCCCATAAATCGGCCCAAGAGAACGTGAAGCAGGTTCTCTCTGATAATTACTTTCCAAAAATGACAAAACTGGCTAACGAAATTGCTCAAAATTGCGCAATCCAATCCCCTCGCAAACAGGGGAAATGTTACACGTCGATATTTTCTCTACGGACAAGAAATTTTTCCTCACTTGCATTGACAAGTTCTCCAAGTTTCTGTCGTGCAATTCATTGCTTCGAGAACCATTGAGGATCTGAAGCCAGCCTTGCTTCAACTCATGAACTTTTTCCCAAAAGCCAGGGTGATCTATTGTGACAATGAACCATCATTGAACTCGCACACGGTCTCGGCCATATTAACTAACCATTTTGGCGTTAGTATTTCAAATGCGCCACCCATGCACAGTGTCTCTAATGGGCAAGTAGAGCGTTTTCATAGCACGTTGCTAGAACTAGCCAGGTGCTTAAAGACAGACAAGGGCATAAGTGACATTCTAGAGGTTATTTTGTTAGCCACAGTTGAATACAACAAATCAATCCACTCGGTCATCAACAAAAGACCAGTTGACAAAGTACAAGTGCACCCAGATGAGGCAACAGGAAGAGATCCAGATTAGAGTCGAAAATGCCCAGATCGCGCTGAGAGCCAGTTGGCCAATGCTTTTTCTCTCTATTGGAACGCAGCAGCTTGCTCGGCTAAGGCGCTGCTGACTATGTTTCTAATTTGGTCAGCGTCCATGTTACTAGATGCGAGGGGAGTTGTGGGTGCGTTTCTTGGAACTTGGATGCGAATACGATCTTCGTAGTCAGTCTATGAATCACTGCTGCGTTGCTGAGGGGTTCTATAGTTGAGGAACGGCGAAGTCATGGGTCCTCAACCACACGCACGCAAAAATAATATCTAACAGCTAAACAACTGCAGGCTTTTCAAAAGTTGCGTAATATCTTGGCATCTGAAGACGTTATGCTCAGTACCCCGATTATAAGAAGCCATTTGATCTAACGACAGTTAGAATAGGCGCAGTTTTAGCCCAAGAGGGACGTCCGATTACAATCTACGATTACGATCTACACCTAAAAAATTCAATACATCTGAGTAATAATTATCTATGTCATTGTCGATTATTTCTGCCGCTGTGTTAGAGGCGTCATTGGGATACGACTCTGTTCCTTGTTTCGCGTCCTGCGTTACATGGTTCACCCTTTGTTGTTTTTTATGAAAGCCTGTGAGGTCAGATGTGGCTGTTCTCTTGTTTAAGTAACCTGGGGTTGGTTGGACTGATGGATCCTTGACAGGGAAGGATCGACCTCCATGAGCTCTTGCATTTTACGGTACGCCTGCTTTCTATTACTGCGTTGGCTGAACTGTCCCTGCGTACGCTGTTTGCTAAAATATGGGTTTTTTCCACCAAATGGTTGAGCGTCTGCTTGCTGGGAAGTTATCTCCCTCTGATGAACATTTGGCTTGCGGTCTTGGTTTTTCGCAAAATTAGCTGCAAACGTATATCTTTCATGGTTCGAATCTATTTCCTGTGCGAGCGCCAGAGCCGAAGGTAAGTCCTTGCATAGCATCAGCGGAACCTTTAATCTTACGCCTTATAATATGATGAACTGCTTGGTAGTGGCGTGAACTACCATTATATGGTTTGAATATGTGATAGGCGGCTAGGGCCGCTTGCGTCCAAAAACATAAAATTCTGGTACCCCCAAAAAATCGGATAGGCATTTAACAGCATCAAGTGGCTCATCACAACGGACATCGTGTCTTATTTCTACAGGGGTGACAACATGCGTTGCCGCCACCCGATCAGACAATTCATTGATTCTGTTGGCCAATGCTTGTTCTCTCTGTTGAAACACAGCAGCTTGCTCGGCTAAGGCACTGTTTCTAATTTTGTCAGCGTCCATATTACTAGATGCAAGGGGGAGCTATGGGTGCGTTTCTTGGAACTTGAATACGAATACAATCTTCGTAGTCAGTCTCTGAATCACTGCTATGTTGCTGAGGGGTTCTATAATTGAGGAACGGAGAAGTCATGGGTCCTCAACCACACGCACGCAAAAATAATATATAACAGCTAAACAGCATTCTCCACAAAATAAAAAATTTGTTTGTGCTTTAATCCTTTAAAGAAATGAGCTTTGTTGGTTTTTTTATTTTTTTTTTTATTTTTAGGTGTCAACTCTCAAAGAAGTCATTCACACGTGCCGGAGAGACATTGTTATTAATTTATTTAAGTGTTGCAAGAAGCAATACGAAACCAGCAAAAAATATTATATTATATTTTTTGTTTTTGTTTTTTAAGACGACTTGAAAAAAGTTTAACGTGAAATGCCCACTTACATGTTTGTCTTTGATTTGTAACTGCTGGTCCCCCCAAACGTCTATCTCCAGCGTCGTTTCTGCTTCGCAGTAGACTTCCTCGTCCAATTAGTTTTATATTCGGTGAATAGTAGTTTTTTATATTATTTTTTAAATTTACCTCAACCAATCGTACCGAAAAGTGAGGCCGATTCACTTTTGCTGCCTGTGTGAACGGAGGCCAGCAACTGCAGATTTTTAAATCACTTATGCTTCACTTCATGATTGAAGTGATACTGGCTTTAAACTTGCATATACCACTAGTTGAGCGCCGATTAATGTCTTTATGCATTTAGAAATGCAATTGTACAAAAATATGTTAAGCTGATCTTTATTTTTATACCCTGATCCCATTAAAAATGGGAAAAAGGTATCATGGTGTTGTGCAAAAGTATGTAACAGGCAGAAGGAAGCATCTCCGACCCCTTAAAGTACATATATTCTCGATTAGCATCAACAGCCGAGGCGATATAGCCATGTCCGTCTGTCCGTCCCTCGTCCGTCCGTATGTATGAGCCGTCCGATCTCAGAGACTATAAGAGCTAGAGACTCCAGATTTCGAACTTAAGCTCGCCTAATCCCTAGGCAGTACAAGTTTGTTTTCGATTTTCGATAACTCATCCCGTTTTTGATATACACATGTGATTGATAACAACAAAAAGTTTTGAAAACTTTGAGATGGTTTTTGAAATAATAAACAAAATAATGACAATCAGTGAAATTTTTATTAAAATCGGTTTAGAAACACCGGAGACATAGGACATTGAAATTGTGTATGCAGTATGCAGTATGTGCGTAAAGACAAACACACATACTGGCAAACACTGATTGTACGCGTAAAGTATAGGGATCAGGGTACCGTATAATCGGGATTTCTCGACTAGAGCCTTTTTATTTTTTTTAGATTCAATCTTGATTATTTATTTTACACGTAGTTTTGTTACAGCAGCTTAGTATGTGTGTTTGTGGCGCTTAAACTAAAGAAGGTTCCTCTCTTATATCGATATACGATATAGCATCGATATTTTTTAACTATCATTACGATTATGTTAACTTATATATATATATATATATATATATAATATATATATTCTTGAGCATCAGCACATCAATAGCTGAGTCGGTATAGCAAGGTCCGTCTGTCCGTCCGTCCTTCCGTATGTATAAACGCGTCGATCTCAAAGACCACACCAACAGGCAGCTTGCACATTCAGGCATGTGTATGATGAGTGCAACATAATACGCGTGAAAAATAAGTACATAACTGCTGCTCAAGGAAATTAAATAATTTGTGGACAGGTGTATAAACACATTGAAAAGGTCTGTGTTTTTCAATTTGATATAACATAAGTTGTGTTTTGTTATGAATCAAATTATGGCCTGCTTTATATGACTCTTTAGTGTCTGTTGTTTTAAGGCAAATGGGTTTGAATGTATAAGTTAACTAATGTTTACATTATTTATTTCTGCACTTGACCGAATGATGTTTTTGTGAAAAGTCAGCTCACAAGGAATGGTTAAAAGATATCGATGTTATATCACATATCAATAAAAGAATAGTCCCTCCTTTAGTTTAAGCGTCACACACTTAATTTCTTAGGAGTCAATCTGACACTTGATACTAAGCTGCTGTAACAAAACCACGTGTAAAATAAAGAATCAAGATTGAATCTATAAAAATAAAGATCATCTTAATATATTTTTGTACAATTGCTCTCAGCAACCGACCGGACAACCCATCAACCGGACAAAATATTTATCGTATCAGCGTCAAAAAGAAGCTATACGCACCTATACCAGGTTTTTCTGAGCAACAACAGCATCATCCCGTTGCAGCTGTTGATACTCTTTTTCAAACACCACCATATCCAGCGTCACAGGCAGCATCACAGCCATTAACCACATTTGAGCCACCTGCAACACCACCTGTTCAAGAGGACTGGTTGGTGGTCTCTTCTCGATCACCAGACTGCCCACCGGTGTACTACAGAAAATATCGGAACTAGTGCAATCTGCCACAGGCAGAACCAACGAATCAACACCAGCTCCTATCAACTACAACGCACCCAATCCAGCGGCGAATCCAGCTGGCTTCTTTGACAGTACCACTGGACCAACAAACAATTATACGCTAGCATCAGGAGCTCCACCCGTTGCAACAAACTATTTTTAAAATTTTTTGGTTTGAAGCACCATCAACAATCGGAGAGTCTAGTCCTACCCCCGCAATCGGGGGTCCCGCTGTAGGACCACCTCCAGCTGCTGCTGCGGCTCCGTTTAGCGCTTCCCTTTTTACGCGGCACAAACAAGTGTTTTGGGCGAGTCCAGCTGAGTCCACTTTTTTTATATCCACCAGCACAAACAGCATCGAGCATTGTAGCCACACACCTGGATCAACCGATTCTGTTATTTGTGCCAGTACTAACAGTTCTACAAGCACCCGACGGTGAGGATAATAAAGGCGTAGCTCTTTACCCATCGGAAGCAACAGAATGAACGACAGCAGATCTGATAGCCAAATCTAACAGTTTAACGAATTCTTCACAGGATATTTTTAGCACCAGTTGCATATTTGCACCACTTGCAACAACTGAAGTACATAAGTAAGCTTCAGTGCCATTGTCGATACCTACGCCGGCTTCCCAATCCACACTAGGATGTAGAACAAGCGACTAACTGCGCAGTCCTCGCCGCTGCTTAACTTAGTAGTCCGTACCTTCATTGCTGGAATGAATGCAATATGAAGGCTATTCAGAGGTTAAGGAAGGTGATTTCTGAGGTGGGCTCGGCCGAGGACGACCTTTGGCTTGAAGGGGGAGTAGTTAACTAATGTTAACATTATTTAGTTCTGCACTTGGCCGAATGATGTTTTTGTCTGGGCAGGCACAGCAGTGTTGCAAAAGTCAGCTCACAAGGATAAAAGATATCGATGTTATATCACATATCAATAAAAGAATAGTCCCTTCTTTAGTTTCAGAGTCAATCTGACACTTGATACTAAGCTGCTATCTAGATTGAATCAAGATTGAATCTATAAAAATAAAGATCATCTTAATATACTTTTGGACAATTGCATTTCTAAATGCATAAAAACATTAGTTTCTGGCCTCCGTTCACACAGGCAGCAAAAGTGAATCGACCTCACCCTTTGGTACAATTGGCTAAGGTGCGCAATAGCGCTTTAAAAAAAATTAATTAAAAAAAAAGAAAATAAAATACTTATCCACCGAAGCGGCACGAGTTCTTAAAAAATCTGCAGTTGCTAGACTTCATTCACACAGGCAGCAAAAGTAGCAGTGATTCGGCCTCACCTTTCGGTACAATTGGTTGAGCTGCGCAACAGCGCTTTAAAAAATAATAAAAACAAGTAAGCTGGCTCTAGTCGAGAAATCCCGACTAGACGATACCCTGATCCCTATACTTTACGCGTACAGTCAGTTCTTGCAAGTATGTATGCGTGTGTGTACGACCATACTGCATACTGCATACTGCATACTCAACTTCAAGGTTCCATATCTCCGGTGTTTCTTAACCGATTTTAATAAAAATTTCAGAGATTGTTATTATTTTGATTAATAATTCAAATGCCATCTAAAGTTTTTTTCAAATTCAAGATTTTATTGTTATCGATCCCATGTGTATATCGGAAACGGGATGAGTTATTGAAAATCGAAAACAAACTTGTGCTGCCTAGGGATTAGGCAAGCTTAAATTCTAAATCTGGAGTCTCTAGCTCTTTTAGTCTCTGAGATCGATGCGTTCATACATACAGACGGACATGGCTATATCGACTCGACTGTTGATGCTGACAAAGAATATATATACTTTATGGGGTCGGAGATGCTTCCTTCTGCCTGTTACATACTTTTGCACAACTTCATTATACCCTTTTTCCCCATTTTTAATGGGATCAGGGTATAAAAACTACTATTCACCGAATATAAAACTAATTGGACAAGGAAGTCTACTGCGAAGCAGAAACGACGCTGGAGATCAACGTTTGGGGGGAACAGCAGTTACAAATCAAAGAAAAACATGTAAACTTTTTTCAAGTCGGCTTAAAAAACAAAAACAAAAAAATTAAATATAATATTTTTTGCTGGTTTCATATTGCTTTTTGCAACACTTAAATAAATAAATAACAATGTCTCTCCGGCACGTGTGAATGACTTCTTTAAGAATTATAGTTGATACGTAAAAAAAAAAAACCAACAAAGCGCATTTCTTTAAAGGATTAAAGCACAAACAAATTTTTTATTGTGTAAAAGGCTGATTAGCAGTTAGATATTATTTTTGCGTGCATGTGGTTGAGGACCCATGACTTCGCCGTTCCACAAATATAGTGATTCATAGACTGACAACGAAGATTGTATTCGCATTCAAGTTCCAAGAAACGCACCCATAGCTCCCCTCGCATCTAGTAATATGGACGCTGACCAAATTAGAAACATAGTCAGCAGCGCCTTAGCCTAGCAAGCTGCTGTGTTCCAACAGAGAGAACAAGCATTAGCCAACAGAATCAATGAATTGTCTGATCGGGTAGAAATAAGACACGATGTCCGTTGTGATGAGCCACTTGATGCTGTCAAATGCCTATCCGATTTTTTGGGGGTACAAGAATTTTATGTTTCTTGGAGGCAAGCGGCCCTAACCGCCTATCACATATTCAAACCATATAATGGTAGTTCACGCCACTACCAGGCAGTTCATCATATTATAAGGAGTAAGATTAAAGGTTCCGCTGATGCTATGGTGTCCTTACTCGGCACAGTATTAAACTTAGACAAAGTCACTATGTCCTATGAGCCATCGTTAGCGAAGGGCCTGTCCGAAAAATTCCGCAGTGATGCGTTGAGGGTTTTTGTATCAGGGCTTAATCGTGGTCTAACAGACGTTCTCTTTGCAGCAAAGCCCAAGGACTTGCATTCGGCGCTGGCGCTCGCACAGAAAATAGAATCGAACCATGAAAGATATACGTTTGCAGCTAATTTTGCAAAAAGCCAAGACCGCAAGCCAAATATTCATCAGAGGTAGATAACTTCCCAGCAAGCAGACGCTCAACCATTTGGTGACAAAAACCCATGTTTTAGCAAACAGCGTAAGCAGGGACAGTTCACCCAACGCAGTAATAGGCAGCAGGGGTACCGAAATATGCAAGAGCACTTGGAGGTCGATCCTTCCCTGTCTAGGATCCATCAGTCCAACCAACCCCTAGCTTACTTAAACAAGAGAAAAGCAACATCTGACCTCACAGGTTCATAAAAAACAACAAAGGGTGAACCATGTAACGCAGGACGCGAAACAAGGAACAGAGTCGTATCCCAATGCTGCCTCTACGACAATGACATAGATAATTATGACTCAGATGTATTGAATTTTTTAGGGGTAGATCCCTGCTGCCCTTCATCAGACGAAGAGTAGCGGGGCTCGATATGAAATTCCTTATTGACACGAGTGCATCAAAATATTTCATCCGACCACAAAAGGAATTGAGAACCGTCCGCTCGGTAGACACTCCTTTCTCAATTCACTCCATTAATGGCAAAACTGCAATTACTCAGAAATGTTTTGTTTCTTTATTCAACGTAAAATCAACCTTCTTCCTCCTATCGAACCTATCGATGGTCGATGGAATAATCGGTCTCGACCTATTAAAACGGGTGGGGGCATCGTTATGCTTAGCTTCTGGTCAACTTAAATGGGGCACGGAAGCTGAACAGATTTCCTTTCACACCTGTACTGACGTAAATTTCACTGACGTAGATTGTTCAGATGCACCCCCTTCAGTAAGGGACGCATTTCTAAAAGTACTAAGGGACAGTAAAAAGGCATTTGCAGACCCTAATGAAGCCTTGCCTTACAACACCTCGATGGTGGCTACCATCAGGACGACAGGTGAAGAATCTATTTATGCTAAACTCTATCCATATCCTATGGGGACAGCTGATTTCGTTAACAAAGAAATTCAGAATCTACTCAAGAATGGTATAAGAAGCCATTTGATCTAACGACAGATGCTTTAGCCTACGGTATAGGCGCAGTTTTAGCCCAAGAGGGACGTCCGATTATAATGATATCAAGGATATTGAAGGACAGCGAAATTAATTACGCGACTAATTAAGTGAATTATTGGCCATTGTATGGGCCCTCGCTAAACTGCGGCATTTTCTATATGGGGTTAAAGATATAAATATCTTTACTGACCACCAGCCCTTAACCTTTGCGGTGTCGGAATCCAATCCTAACGCCAAGATTAAGAGGCGGAAAGCGCGCATAGACGAGACTAATGCGCGAATATTTTATAAGCCGGGCAAAGAGAATCTAGTTGCAGATGCCTTGTCCAGGCAACAGCTTAACACTTTAGTAGATCAAGATAACGGGTCTTGTGCAGCAACGGTCCATAGTGAACTTTCTCTCACTTACACCATTGAATCAACGGATAAACCGTTGAATTGTTATCAGAACCAGATAATCCTAGATGAGGCGCGCTCCCCATCGAAACACAGTTTCATTTTGTTTGGGAACAAAAAGCGCCACTCAAACAATTTCACCTACAAAGAATCGTTACTGAACGAACTTGCAGGGGTAATTATACCAAAGGGCGTAAACGCCATCCATTGCGATCTGCACACACTAGCAATGATACAGGACAAGGTAGTTAGGAAGTTTCCATACACCAAATTTTGGCATTGCAAGAATCGTGTGGTGGACATATTCAGGGTAGAAGAAAGAAGGGGAATTCTGACAGCCGAGCACAATAGAGCCCATAAATCGGCCCAAGAGAACGTGAAGCAGGTTCTCTCTGATAATTACTTTCCAAAAATGACAAAACTGGCTAACGAAATTGCTCAAAATTGCGCAATCCAATCCCCTCGCACACAGGGGAAATGTTACACGTCGATATTTTCTCTACGGACAAGAAATTTTTCCTCACTTGCATTGACAAGTTCTCCATGTTTGCTGTCGTGCAATCCATTGCTTCGAGAACCATTAAGGATCTGAAGCCAGCCTTGCTTCAACTCATGAACTTTTTCCCAAAAGCCAGTGAGATCTATTGTGACAATGAACCATCATTGAACTCGCACACGGTCTCGGCCATGTTAACTAACCATTTTGGCGTTAGTATTTCAAATGCGCCACCCATGCACAGTGTCTCTAATTGGCAAGTAGAGCGTTTTCATAGCACGTTGATAGAACTAGCCAGGTGCTTAAAGATAGACAAGGGCATAAGTGACACTCTAGAGGTTATTTTGTTAGCCACAGTTGATAACAACAAATCAATACACTCTTTCATCAACAGAAGACCAGTTGACGTAGTGCAAGTGCACCCAGATGAGCCACAGGAAGAGATCCAGAACAGAGTCGAAAACGGCCAGATCGCGCTCAGAGCCAGAGAAAATGCTTCTCGGCAAAACAGGATCTTTGAAGTGGGTGAAAATGTCCTAGTAAAATCCAACCGAAGGCTTGGAAACAAGCTCACGCCTTTATGCGAATAAAGAGCTGTGGAAGCGGACCTGGGGACCACGGTCCTCATTAAAGAAAGGGTGGTCCACAAGGACAACATAAAATAACCTAATTATTGGTTTTTCATTTTTAATTTTTTCTCAGTTTCATCGCTATGATTTAGATGACTTTCGTTTTAAGAGACTAGATTTATTGAAATGCAGCTTATTAACACGAACCATAGTCAAATAAATATAAGCCAACCACCGTCAATTAAATTCTCAACGCAGCCACAAGCTCACATTTATATGAGACGCTGCTATCCAGAAATGAATTGTTGATAATGGAGTTGCACAATTTAATGTTCGCCATTACGCATTTAAAACTTAATGTTGTTGACTTAAATATTTTAAATTACGCAGACTTGAAATCAGTTCGGCTTGAAGAGTCCACCAACACTTCATAGGGCACCTTATGTAATTGCTTAGTCCCCTCCATTATTTCCACCAACCACTGTGGGCTCCCACTTTACTTCAATACTACGGACCCCAGAACTAATCACTTAAGCTCTAATCCAGGAACTTTACTGCACCACCAACTACTACTACAGCTCCATCGGCGGCCTTTCAGGAAGTAGCCATTTCTAAGCACTACAACTGAGGCACCGCAGGCAGACCACTGTTTACGACAGGTCCAGCAACTTCGCTTCTTACATTAGCAGTACTCACGCCGGCTTCCCAATTTACATTAGGATTTAGTACAAGCGACTTATTTGTGCAATCTGCCCAGCGTTTCTTAAACCTCTCGTACCTTCATCGCTGGAATGGATGCAACACGAAGGCGATTCAGAGGCTTAGGGAGGTGATTGCTGAGACAGGATCGGCCGAGGACGACCTTAGGCTTGAAGGGGGAGCAGTTAACATAATCGTAATGATAGTTAAAAATTATCAATGCTATATCGTACATCGATATAAGAAAGGAACTTTCTTTAGTTTAAGCGTCACACACTCACTTCCGTTCTAGAATTTAATCTGACACTTGATACTAAGCTTCTGTAACAAAACCACGTGTAAAATAAAAAATCAAGATTGAATCTAAAAAAATAAAGATCATCTTAATATATTTTTGTACAATTGCATTTCTAAATGCATAAAGACATTAATTTATATATATAAATGAATACGCAAAATCAAGCATGTGTTGGACTTTATTAAGCAAAAATAAACCTCTGCCTAACTAACTAACTAAAAAATAATATAAATATGAAAATAAAATGAATTTAATTAAAATCTTGAAATTTGTTTTGCTGACAAACAAAAATATCAGCAAAAAATCAGTTTATATATACAAAAACAAATAAGGTTTTGTTAAAAATTTAAGTTGAACAGCAACGTGTATGTTAAGTATGTGGTGAAATTAGGAAGTGATAAACCACACACAAAAGCCGACTTCGACGCAAAAGATGAGAAGGCGTTAGCAAGCATTATGTTGTGCATCATCGAATGTCTGGAACCAATTACGTGAGGTTCATGTACCAAGAGGACCGGCACGACGTGTTACATTGCTTAAGCAATTATTAGGCACCAAAATAAAAGAAAGGGAGATCATTGTTGGACATCACAATAACTTCTTTGCCGTGGTGGCAAAACTCAACGAGATCAGCGTGAATGTGCTCGATGAGTTTTTGTGCATACTTCTATTCGAGAACTTTGTAGTGGCAGTCGAGACACGCGACTTATTGCCGACGTTTCGACGCACTAAAAGTAAACGTAAATGTACGGAAGACGGAAAACAAAAAATGTGACAACGAAAAGAAAAAGAGATCATTTGCAGTGTTCGATCCGAGCAAAGAGCGTATCTGTCTTGCAGGAGATAATAAAACAGAAGCAAGCGGTCGCTGCACCGTGCGATTATACTGGCAAAATAGATCAGTAGTTCTAGTCGATGTTCTGTATGTAAAATACCTGCTGTGCAACTTTATATCAATTGTAAAAACAATTAAAAAGGGATTTAAATTTAAGAGAAAAAGCAAAATGATTTATTTGTGCTGTTAATGTTAACAATTCGGTAATAATGAAACGGCACAATCGATTTGGTCATTTTAATTTTGACAGTCTACAAAAAGTACCGACGCTCAAAATGGTGCTTGGATTAAATACTGATTGCGATATAAACAAACATGAGTGTTTAACATGCGCAAAGAGTAATGTTTTTCTACAGAAATTCCAAAAGATATCGGGAAGTCGTGCCAAAGGTGTACTTCAAATAATACACGGATGAGCAAGGCATCAAACGGAGGGGCAAGATATTTTGCAACATTCATTGATGACAAAACAATTAAAGCGCTTAGAATTTATAATGGACGCGAGTATTTAAGCGAAAAGTTTGAGAATTTCTTAAAAAGTTGTGGAATAAAGAGGCAGCTAACAGAGCGTGCCAACAAGATGGCTCGCAGTATGTTGGTACATGCTAGTATGGATGAAGCGTTCTGGGCTGAGGCTATAAAAACAGCTTCCTTTTTGCGGAATTGAGCACAGACTTCGTCATTGGTAAAGATGACATCACACGAGGCTTGGTCTGGAAGGAAGCCAAGCGTTAAGCATCTAAAGGTATTCGGCGCTAAGGCTATAGTGCTGAAAAAAGCGTACAAGAGGAAATTCCAGCCAAAGGGAATGGAAAAAAATATATAATATATTCGGTCAACAAAAGTTTTATTTATTTTATTATATTTTAATAAACGAAACCGAGAAGTTATTCTGTCGTGGCTTTAAAAGTTCAGTTCTTTAATTTCAGGAGCTCGACAAAGATAAGAACATTAAGATCAGAAATAAAAAGTGAATGGTGAAATTCGGTGAAAAAAAAACAAAAAACTTTGCGCCTTAAAAACGCGTTAAAATTACGCGCAGTTAACACTATTTAATTGCGTTTATGCAGAAGGCTGCAGTTAATCGCAGTCGTCTGACTGCATAGATGTAAAGGTGGCAGAATAGCTGACATTCTACGAAAGTATTCAGTTCCTGGCAAACACTTTGTACGTTGAAGAATAACGGTGAAAGCAGCACACGTGACTATAACGGCGTAAGGAAGAAAGACAACGAGAAGAAAAATGACAAGAAGGAAAAACGGCGAGAAGAATCAGAAGCTTGCTAGATAGAATCGATAAATAATTAGACGACAGCTTCGACATTCCTACTAAGGGATATCAAGGTCTCTCTTTTGGTTTCATTGAGAAGCGTTCAGCAAAAGAAATTCATCAATATTAACGGCCAGGAAAAAGAAACGAGATGAATCCATAACTGAATATTTCTATGCAATGAAGAGCATTGCCAATCAGTGTATCTTAGACGAATAAAGTTTAAATAAAGAATTCCAGATTCAAAGCATAATAAAAGTTGCTTATATCATGCGACAATGGCTATGCCCAATATTTATTTTATCCTGGGGCACTTAGGTACATCCAAGTACTTTTCAACGCTAGACCTCAAGTCATCAAATATATCATCAAATCATACTCGCAGAGCGCGACCGTGAGAAAACTTCCTTTTCGGTAAATGGAGGGAAGTATGCATTTAGAAGACTCTTATTTGGTCTGAAAAATGCTAGCCGCGTCGACGACATACTGCGAGAAAAGATAGGAAAATTTTGCTATGTCTACGTCGATGATGTGATTGTCTTTTCAGAAGACGAGGAGTCCCACATCAAGCATGTGGACTGGACTGGGTCCTTAAAAGTTTATATGAAGCAAACATGAGGATATCTGTAGAAAAATCCCATTTCTTTAAGAAGAGCGTGAACTTCCTTGGGTTTATAGTTACCAGTACCGGTGCAACAACTGACCCAGAAAAAGTAAGGGCCATAAAGGATTTTCCGGAACCCAAAACAGTATTCGAAGTAAGGTCGTTCTTGGGTCTCGCAGGTTACTAAAGATGTTTCATCAAAGATTTCGCTGCGATAGCAAGACCTATTTCAGAAATATTGAAAGGGGAAAACGGAACTGTCAGTAGGTACAAAACACGGATAATTCCGGTAAAGTTATCTCAAAAACAACTGCAGGCTTTTCAAAAGTTGCGTAATATCTTGGCATTTGAAGACGTTATGCTCCAGTACCCCGATTATAAGAAGCCATTTGATCTAACGACAGATGCTTCAGCCTACGGAATATGCGCAATCTTAGCCCACAGTTTTAGCTTACAATGATATCAAGGATATTGAAGGACAGCGAAGTTAATTACGCGACTAACGAGCGTGAAATATTGGCCATTGTATGGGCCCTCGCTAAACTGTGGCATTATCTATATGGGGTTAGAGATATAAATATCTTTACTGACCACCAGCCCTCAAGCTTTGCGGTTTCGGATACAATCCTAACGCTACGATTAAAATGTGGAAAGCGCGCATAGACGAGACTAATGCGCGAATCTTTTATAAGGCGGGCAAAGAGAATCTAGTTGCTTTAGAAGATCAAGATAACGGGTCTTGTGCAGCAACGGTCCATAGTGAACTTTCTCTCACTTACACCATTGAATCAACGGATAAACCGTTGAATTGTTATCAGAACCAGATAATCCTAGATGAGGCGCGGTCCCCATCGAAACACAGTTTCATTTTGGTTGGGAACAAAAAGCGCCACTCAATCAATTTCACCTACAAAGAATCGTTATTGAACGAACTTGCAGGGGTAATTATACCAAAGGGCGTAAACGCCATCCATTGCGATCTGAAATTTCCATACACCAAATTTTGGCATTGCAAGAATCGTGTGGTGGACATATAGAAGAAAGAAGGGAAATTCTGACAGCCGAGCACAATAGAGGATCTGAAGCCAGCCTTGCTTCAACTCATGAGCTTTTTCCCAAAAGCCAGGGTGATCTATTGTGACAATGAACCATCATTGAACTCGCACACGGTCTCGGCCATGTTAACTAACCATTTTGGCGTTAGTATTTCAAATGCGCCACCCATGCACAGTGTCTCTAATGGGCAAGTAGAGCGTTTTCATAGAACGTGGCTTGAACTAGCCAGGCGCTTAAAGATAGACAAGGGCATAAGTGACACTCTAGAGGTTATTTTGTTAGCCACAGTTGATTACAACAAATCAATCCACTCGGTCATCAACAAAAGACCAGTTGGCCAATGCTTTTTCTCTCTATTGGAACGCAGCAGCTTGCTCGGCTAAGGCGCTGCTGACTATGTTTCTAATTTGGTCAGCGTCCATGTTACTAGATGCGAGGGAAGCTGTGAATGCGTTTCTTGGAACTTGGATGCGAATACGATCTTCGTAGTCAGTCTATGAATCACTGCTGCGTTGCTGAGAGGTTCTATAGTTGAGGAACGGCGAAGTCATGGGTCCTCAACCACACGCACGCAAAAATAATATCTAACAGCTAAACAACTGCAGGCTTTTCAAAAGTTGCGTAATATCTTGGCATCTGAAGACGTTATGCTCCAGTACCCCGATTATAAGAAGCCACTTGATCTAACGACAGATGCTTCAGCCTACGGAATAGGCGAAGTTTTAGCCCAAGAGGGACGTCCGATTACAATCTACGATTACGATCTACCCCTAAAAAATTCAATACATCTGAGTCATAATTATCTAACTCATTGTCGTTTATTTCTGCCGCTGCGTTAGAGGTAGCATTGGGATACGACTCTGTTCCTTGTTTCGCGTACTGCGTTACATGGTTCAACCTTTGTTGTTTTTTATGAAAGCCTGTGAGGTCAGATGTGGCTGTTCTCTTGTGTAAGTAAGCTATGGGTTGGTTGGACTGATGGATCCTTGACAGGGAAGGATCGACGTCTATGGGCTCTTGCACATTACGGTACCCCTGCTGCCTATTACTGCGTTGGCTGAACTGTCCCTGCTTACGCTGTTTGCTAAAATATGGGTTTTTTCCACCAAATGGTTGAGCGACTGCTTGCTGAGAAGTTATCTCCCTCTGATGAACATTTGGCTTGCGGTCTTGGTTTTTCGCAAAATTAACTGCAAACGTATATCTTTCATGGTTCGATTCTATTTCCTGTGCGAGCGCCAGAGCCGAAGGTAAGTCCTTGGGCTTTGCTGCAAAGAGCACGTCTTCATGCCCTTCGCTAACGATGGCTCATAGGACATAGTGACTTTGTTGGTCAGTAACGTTAATTTATAATAATTTAATAATAAAATCGGATATGCATTTGACAGCATCAAGTGGCTCATCACAACGGACATCGTGTCTTATTTCTACAGCAGCATACGCTTGTATTTCCGGGGTGACAATACGCGTTGCCGCCACCCGATCAGACAGTTCGTTGATTCTGTTGGCCAATGATGTTGGAACACAGCAGCTTGCTTGGCTAAGTCGCTGCTGACTATGTTTCTAATTTGGTCAGCGTCCATATTACTAGATACGAGGGGAGCTGTGGGTGCGTTTCTTGGAACTTGAATGCGAATACGATCTTCGTAGTCAGTCTCTGAATCACTGTTATGTTACTGGGGGGTTCTATAATTGAGGAACGGCGAAGTCATGGGTCCTCAACCACACGCACGCAAAAATAATATATAACAGCTAAACAGCATTCTCCACAAAATAAAAAATTTGTTTGTGCTTTAATCCTTTAAAGAAATGAGCTTTGTTATTTTTTTTTTTTTTTTTTAGTTTTATATTTTATTTTTTGTTTTTGTTGTTTTTTGCCGATTTGAAAAAAGTTTAACGTGAAATTCCCACTTACATGTTTTTCTTTGATTTGTAACTGCTGGTCCCCCCAAACGTCTATCTCCAGCGTCGTTTCTGCTTCGCAGTAGACTTCCTCGTCCAATTAGTTTTACATTCGGTGGATAGTAGTTTTTTATATTATTCTTAAAAGCGCTGTTGCGCAGCTCAACCAATCGTTCCGAAAGGTAAGGCCGGTTCACTTTTGCTGCCTGTGAGAACGGAGGCCAGCAACTGCAGATTTTTGAATCACATGTTTCACTTTATGATTGAAGTGATACTGACTTTAAACTTGTCATATAATTAATGTCTTTATGCGTTTAGAAATGCAATTGTACAAAAATATATTAAGATGATCTTTATTTTTATACCCTGATCCCATTAAAAATGGGAAAAGGGGTATAATGGTTTTGTGCAAAAGTATGTAACAGGCAGAAGGAAGCATCTCCGACCCCATAAAGTATATATATTCTCGATTAACATCAACAGCCGAGTCGATATAGCCATGTCCGTCTGTCCGTCCGTCCGTCCGTATGTATGAGCCAACCGATCTCAGAGACTATTAGAGCTAGAGACTCCAGATTTGAAACTTAAGCTTGCCTAATCCCTAGACAGTACAAGTTTGTTTTCGATTTTCGATAACTCATCCCGTTTTTGATATACACATGTGATTGATAACAACAAACAGTTTTGAAAACTTTGAGATGGTTTTTGAAATAATGAACAAAATAATGACAATCAGAGTATGCAGTATGTGCGTAAAGACAAACACACATACTGGCAAACACTGACTGTACGCGTAAAGTATAGGGATCAGGGTATCGTCTAGTCGGGATTTCCGACTAGAGCCTTTTTATTTTTTATAGATTCAATCTTGATTATTTATTTTACACGTGGTTTTGTTACAGCAGCTTAGTATGTGTGTTTGTGACGCTTAACCAAAAAAAAAGCGCCCGCAGAACTGCCCAGAATAGTAGCTAGCTCACTGCAACCGACCGGACAACCCATCAACCGGACAAAATATTTATCGCATCAGCGTCAAAAAGAAGCTATACGCACCTATACCAGGTTTTTCTGAGCAACAACAGCATCATCCCGTTGCAGCTGTTGATACTCCCTTTCAAACACCACCATATCCAGCGTCACAGGCAGCATCACAGCCATTAACCACATTTGAGCCACCTGCAAGAGGACCGGTTGGTGGTCTCTTCTCGTTCACCAGACTGCCCACCGGTGTACTACAGAAGATATCGGAACTAGTGCAATCTGCCACAGGCAGAACCAACGAATCAACACCAGCTCCTATCAACTACAACGCATCCAATCCAGCGGCGAATCCAGCTGGCTTCTTTGACAGTACCACTGGACCAACAAACAATTATACGCTAGCATCAGGAGCTCCACCCGTTGCGACAAACTATTTTTTAAATTTTTTCGTTTTGAAGCACCATCAACAATCGGAGGTTTATTTAATCCGTCCGTAGTGACTTCAGCTCTAGAGTCTAGTCCTACCCCCGCAATCGGGGGTCCCGCTGTAGGACCACCTCCAGCTGCTGCTGCGGCTCCGTTTAGCGCCTCCCTTTTTACGCGGCACAAACAAATTTTTTGGGCGAGTCCAGCTGAGTCCACTTTTTTTATATCCACCAGCACAAACAGCATCGAGCATTGTAACCACACACCTGGATCAACCGATTCTATTATTTGTGCCAGTACTAACAGTTCTACAAGCACCCGACGGTGAGGATAATAAAGGCGTAGCTCTTTACCCATCGGAAGCAACAGAATCAACGACAGCAGATCTGATAGCCAAATCTAACAGTTTAACGAATTCTTCACAGGATATTTTTAGCACCAGTTGCATATTTGCACCACTTGCAACAACTGAAGTACATAAGTAAGCTTCAGTGCCATTGTCGATACCTATGCCGGCTTCCCAATCCACACTAGGATGTAGAACAAGCGACTAACTGCGCAGTCCTCGCCGCTGCTTAACTTAGTAGTCCGTACCTTCATTGCTGAAATGAATGCAATATGAAGGGTATTCAGAGGTTAAGGAAGGTGATTTCTGAGGTGGGCTCGGCCGAGGACGACCTTTGGCTTGAAGGGGGAGTAGTTAACTAATGTTAACATTATTTAGTTCTGCACTTGGCCGAATGATGTTTTTGTCTCGGCAGGCACAGCAGTGTTGCAAAAGTCAGCTCACAAGGATAAAAAATATCGATGTTATATCACATATCAATAAAAGAATAGTCCCTTCTTTAGTTTAAGCTTCACACACTTACTTCCTTAGAAGGGTCAATCTGACACTTGATACTAAGCTGCTATCTAGATTGAATCAAGATTGAATCTATAAAAATAAAGATCATCTTAATATACTTTTGTACAATTGCATTTTTAAATGCATAAAGACATTAACTGGCGCTCAACTAGTGGTATATGACAAGTTTAAAGTCAGTACCGACGTGGTATCACTTCAATCATAAAGTGAAGCATAAGTGATTCAAAAATCTGCAGTTGCTGGCATCCGTTCACACTGGCAGCAAAAGTGAATCGACCTCACCCTTTGGTACAATTAATTGAGGTGCGCAACAGCGCTGTAAAAAAAAATTAATTAAAAAAAAAGAAAAAAAACTACTTTTATCCACCGAAGCGGCACTAGTTCTTAAAAAATCTGCAGTTGCTAGACTTCGTTCACACAGCAAAAGTAGCAATAAATCGGCCTCACCATTCGTTAAAATTGGTTGAGCTGCGCAACAGCGCTTTAAAAAATAATATAAAAAACTACTATTCACCGAATATAAAACTAATTGGACAAGGAAGTCTACTGCGAAGCAGAAACAACGCTGGAGATCAACGTTTGGGGGGGAACAGCAGTTACAAATCAAAGAAAAACGTAAACTTTTTTCAAGTCGGCTTAAAAAACAAAAACAAAAAAATAAAATATAATATTTTTTGCTGGTTTCATATTGCTTCTTGCAACACTTAAAAAAAATTAATAACAATTGTTTGTGTATGTATGAAGGGAAGTATTCAGTACATAAACTGACTACTAAAAGGCGTCGCAACTAGCACTTGTAACTAGGTGGACTACGGAGAGGGAGGTCCTTCGATGCGCACAGTACGTGCGATGGTAGAAATGAGTGAATAGTATTGAATGCGGTGATGCTAAGACACTAAAACACTAACTTTATTACGAAAAAGTCGCAATATTTAAAGGCAACAAGTAAGAATGCTCTAGTCGAGAAATCCCGACTAGACGATACCCTGATCCCTTTACTTTACGCGTACAGTCAGTGCTTGCAAGTATGTGTGCGTGTGTGTACGACCATACTGCATACTGCATACTCAACTTCAAGGTTCCATATCTCCGGTGTTTCTCAACCTGATTTTAATAAATAATAATAATAATTTCACAGATTGTTATTATTTTGATTAATAATTAAAATGCCATTTAAAGTTTTTTCAAATTAAAGATTTTATTGTTATCGATCCCATGTGTATATCGGAAACGGGATGAGTTATCGAAAATCGAAAACAAACTTGTACTGCCTAGGGATTATGCGAGCTTAAGTTCCAAATCTGGAGTCTCTAGCTCTTATAGTCTCTGAGATCGACGCGTTCATACATACAGACGGACAGACGGACAGACGGACATGGCTATATCGACTCGACTGTTGATGCTGATAAAGAATATATATACTTTATGGGGTCGGAGATGCTTCCTTCTGCCTGTTACATACTTTTGCACAACTTCATTATACCCTTTTTTCCCATTTTTAACGGGATCAGGGTATAAAAATAGCTTAGTCTACATGTTCATATTGTCAGTTAAATTGGGTTATTGAGTTCTCAGCAATTGCTTGCTTATGCAGAATTGCATATTTTGCAACTACCGGGTTGGCTGACCGCTGCGCTAATAACGCACATTGTGCAGTCAGCGACATTCTGTGTAGTCAGCGATATTTTGTCGCTAAGAGTTTTATGACCTATGGTATCGAATACAAGTTTAATTGTGTCAACAAATATGTGTTAATGTGTATGGTTTTGACATAGTTTTAATTGTGTTGACAATTGTGTGTCATTTCTTATATAATTTATCATTTCTTATATATTTATGCTTTATGATTTAAATGCGTGTTGACTTGTATGCACCTAAACATTCTCCCGGCCGTTGAATCGGTGATCAACCATCATCTACATCCAGTGTGAATCGTCTTGGGGATGCTGATGGCACGGCTGTGTTGGCAGCCGCATTCCTTGTAGCTATTGGTTGCAAAGTCCAGAAGCGTTTCTTCCGTAGTGCATAGGCAAATAGCACTAAGACGGATACCACAAAAGCAGTATAAGCGGCGATATGATGAAGTTGTACTAAACTTATTTGGTCGGGTAGTTCTTGCTTGTTGAGTGCGTTCAATTTAAGCTGCAAGTCGTCCAGAACCTTATCTTCATGTACCTTGTTCTCTGACATATTGAGTTTTGGTAGAGGTCTTTGAGTTGTGTCTGGTTGAAGGTGCTGATGCGTATTTCTGAGTTGCGTGCAGTACAGCCTGACGACAGCGACAGTAGTCCGGTGTCTTTTAGTTGTATAGTAGATGGGGTTCCATTGCATACGGCTTGTAGTTCCATTACAGAGTGCGTTGCAAAGATCCAATTATTAGGATGGTGCGTTTTTGTCCATACAATTTTAGTTGCTCTGTGAGCTACTTGACACATGGTTGGTGTTTTGTTGTTAAAGAGTTGAAATTCACACCGATTGTCGGCATTAAACATAGCTTGGTGGTCAAAGGTGTAGATATCTGTTGTGAGTCCCATGAATTTATCCCTATGGTTGTTAACAGCTATAATAAGTGTTTTAAGCTCAAAGTCGGTGACTGTGCCTTCTGCTCGCATAATTCAATAATGAACAAAATAATGACAATCAGTGAAATTTTTATTAAAATCGGTTTAGAAACACCGGAGACATAGGACATTGAAATTGTGTATGCAGTATGTGCGTAAAGACAAACACACATACTGGCAAACACTGATTGTACGCGTAAAGTATAGGGATCAGGGTACCGTATAATCGGGATTTCTCGACTAGAGCCTTTTTATTTTTTTTAGATTCAATCTTGATTATTTATTTTACACGTGGTTTTGTTACAGCAGCTTAGTATGTGTGTTTGTGGCGCTTAAACTAAAGAAGGTTCCTCTCTTATATCGATATACGATGTAGCATCGATATTTTTTAACTATCATTACGATTATGTTAACTTATATATATATATATATATATATATATAATATATATATTCTTGAGCATCAGCACATCAATAGCTGAGTCGATATAGCAAGGTCCGTCTGTCCGTCCGTCCTTCCGTATGTATGAACGCGTCGATCTCAAAGACCACACCAACAGGCAGCTTGCACATTCAGGCATGTGTATGATGAGTGCAACATAATACGCGTGAAAAATAAGTACATAACTGCTGCTCAAGGAAATTAAATAATTTGTGGACAGGTATATAAACACATTGAAAAGGTCTGTGTTTTTCAATTTGATATAACATAAGTTGTGTTTTGTTATGAATCAAATTATGGCCTGCTTTATATGACTCTTTAGTGTCTGTTGTTTTAAGGCAAATGGGTTTGAATGTATAAGTTAACTAATGTTTACATTATTTATTTCTGCACTTGACCGAATGATGTTTTTGTGAAAAGTCAGCTCACAAGGAATGGTTAAAAGATATCGATGTTATATCACATATCAATAAAGGAATAGTCCCTCCTTTAGTTTAAGCGTCACACACTTAATTTCTTAGGAGTCAATCTGACACTTGATACTAAGCTGCTGTAACAAAACCACGTGTAAAATAAAGAATCAAGATTGAATCTATAAAAATAAAGATCATCTTAATATATTTTTGTTCAATTGCATTTCTAAATGCATAAAGACATTAATTGGCGCCCCACGTTGGGCGCCAAAAAAAAGCGCCCGCAGAACTGCCCAGAATAGTAGCTAGCTCTCTGCAACCGACCGGACAACCCATCAACCGGACAAAATATTTATCGCATCAGCGTCAAAAAGAAGCTATACGCACCTATACCAAGTTTTTCTGAGCAACAACAGCATCATCCCGTTGCAGCTGTTGATACTCCCTTTCAAACACCACCATATCCAGCGTCACAGGCAGCATCACAGCCATTAACCACATTTGAGCCACCTGCAACACCACCTGTTCAAGAGGACTGGTTGGTGGTCTCTTCTCGTTCACCAGACTGCCCACCGGTGTACTACAGAACATATCGGAACTAGTGCAATCTGCCACAGGCAGAACCAACGAATCAACACCAGCTCCTATCAACTACAACGCATCCAATCCAGCGGCGAATCCAGATGGCTTCTTTGACAGTACCACTGGACCAACAAACAATTATACGCTAGCATCAGGAGCTCCACCCGTTGCGACAAACTATTTTTTAAATTTTTTCGTTTTGAAGCACCATCAACAATCGGAGGTTTATTTAATCCGTCCGTAGTGACTTCAGCTCTAGAGTCTAGTCCTACCCCCGCAATCGGGGGTCCCGCTGTAGGACCACCTCCAGCTGCTGCTGCGGCTCCGTTTAGCGCCTCCCTTTTTACGCGGCACAAACAAGTTTTTTGGGCGAGTCCAGCTGAGTCCACTTTTTTTATATCCACCAGCACAAACAGCATCGAGCATTGTAACCACACACCTGGATCAACCGATTCTATTATTTGTGCCAGTACTAACAGTTCTACAAGCACCCGACGGTGAGGATAATAAAGGCGTAGCTCTTTACCCATCGGAAGCAACAGAATCAACGACAGCAGATCTGATAGCCAAATCTAACAGTTTAACGAATTCTTCACAGGATATTTTTAGCACCAGTTGCATATTTGCACCACTTGCAACAACTGAAGTACATAAGTAAGCTTCAGTGCCATTGTCGATACCTATGCCGGCTTCCCAATCCACACTAGGATGTAGAACAAGCGACTAACTGCGCAGTCCTCGCCGCTGCTTAACTTAGTAGTCCGTACCTTCATTGCTGGAATGAATGCAATATGAAGGGTATTCAGAGGTTAAGGAAGGTGATTTCTGAGGTGGGCTCGGCCGAGGACGACCTTTGGCTTGAAGGGGAAGTAGTTAACTAATGTTAACATTATTTAGTTCTGCACTTGGCCGAATGATGTTTTTGTCTGTTTGTTTGAATAAAAAATATCGATGTTATATCACATATCAATAAAAGAATAGTCAATTCTTTAGTTTAAGCGTCACACACTTACTTCCTTAGAAGGAGTCAACCTGACACTTGATACTAAGCTGCTATCTAGATTGAATCAAGATTGAATCTATAAAAATAAAGATCATCTTAATATACTTTTGTACAATTGCATTTCTAAATGCATAAAGAAATTAATTGGCGCTCAACTAGTGGTATATGACAAGTTTAAAGTCAGTACCGACGTGGTATCACTTCAATCATAAAGTGAAGCATAAGTGATTCAAAAATCTGCAGAAACGACGCTGGAGATCAACGTTTGGGGGGGAACAGCAGTTACAAATCAAAGAAAAACATGTAAACTTTTTTCAAGTCGGCTTAAAAAACAAAAACAAAAAAATAAAATATAATATTTTTTGCTGGTTTCATATTGCTTCTTGCAACACTTAAATAAATTAATAACAATTGTTTGTGTATGTATGAAGGGAAGTATTCAGTACATAAACTGACTACTAAAAGGCGTCGCAACTAGCACTTGTAACTAGGTGGACTACGGAGAAGGAGGTCCTTCGATGCGCACAGTAAACGCGATGGACAGACGGACAGACGGACATGGCTATATCGACTCGACTGTTGATGCTGATAAAGAATATATATACTTTATGGGGTCGGAGATGCTTCCTTCTGCCTGTTACATACTTTTGCACAACTTCATTATACCCTTTTTTCCCATTTTTATTGGGATCAGGGTATAAAAATAGCTTAGTCTACATGTTCATATTGTCAGTTAAATTGGGTTATTGAGTTCTCAGCAATTGCTTGCTTATGCAGAATTGCATATTTTGCAACTACCGGGTTGGCTGACCGCTGCGCTAATAACGCATATTGTGCATTCAGCGATATTCTGTATAGTCAGCGATATTTTGTCGCTAAGAGTTTTATGACCTATGGTATCGAATACAAGTTTAATTGTGTCAACAAATATGTGTTAATGTGTATGGTTTTGACATAGTTTTAATTGTGTTGACAATTGTGTGTCATTTCTTATATAATTTATCATTTCTTATATATTTATGCTTTATGATTTAAATGCGTGTTGACTTGTATGCACCTAAACATTCTCCCGGCCGTTGAATCGGTGATCAACCATCATCTACATCCAGTGTGAATCGTCTTGGGGATGCTGATAGCACGGCTGTGTTGGCAGCCGCATTCCTTGTAGCTATTGGTTGCAAAGTCCAAAAGCGTTTCTTCCGTAGTGCATAGGCAAATAGCACTAAGACGGATACCACCAAAGCACAAAGATCATCTGTTGTGAGTCCCATGAACTTATTCCTATGGTTGTTACCAGCTATAATAGGTGTTTTAAGCTCAAATAGTCGCCAGCTTGTTGAGTCCCACATCGGAATTGGCACAATGTTGAACAGTTCTAATATTGATGTTGACACTAGTGGTAGTATTATTCTAAATATTACATGAGAGTCGGTGACTGTGCCTTCTGCTCGCATAATTCTGTATAAGTAAATAATGTTGGATGATGTCACTGGTGCCATTTGATCTGGCGGCAAATGATCCCGCATTTGGTCCAATTGTTCCTTCAATTGATCGGGAGAGATCAATATTGGGCTTATTGTACGGTGGCGAATTCCAGTTAGCACATCGACTATTTCTGCTTGCATGCGTTGAAGGGTGGCTGCTAACAGTGTTAATTGGGTTGTTAATGCCAGGTAGGTCTCCGTGAGACGCGCACCAGTGTATTTTCCCCTGGTTTGGCTAATGATAGCAACTTGCTGTTCAAGTAGTTTAAGCCGCTTGTCCGATGCAGATCTTGTCTTCTTGACAATGTTAATGGTTGAGTCAAGCACTGAAGTTTGATTTTTCAGTAAGGACAGTAAATATTCTTCGTTCGTTTTTACCTTCTCTATCACCTTGGTCATTTTATTAGCGTAGTTTGAGTCTAGTACTCCAAATAGACTATTCACAATGTTACCCACTGCATCGAATGGGGACCGGCGTTTGCGTTTATGTGGCATAAGTGGATTTGTCATTTGTAATTCGTCATACAGATGACGAAAGTGCTGTGATATGGAATCACATATGTGATTGTTATTTAATTCTGGGCATATGTATTTGAATTCGTTTTTTCCTGAATCAAATGTTTTCATATCGCGCCAGTATGGTTCCAATTCATAATATATTACAATGGTCCACTCGGATACTGCTCTCTTTGTTGTTCCGATGTTTTCTTAATAGATTCCAGGTTTTGAGTCAAACCGCGTCACAGATACTGAGTCAGTCAGTACCAAGGGTAACATAAAGAGCAGGATTAAAAAGGACGAGGTTATGGTTGGCGACATTAACCGTTTTCGTTGAACGGGAGGCGCATCAGTTTCATCTGTGTCCTCGGTTTCCTTGATGGGGCGTTTTTTGGCCATATCTTCTGGGAACAACGGCGCAAGCCTGGTTATAGGGCGTTTGTAGATGCCTGAGGCAGTTTTAACGTCAACCACACGAACGTGCTTATCCTGGCCTGGATATGTGCGTACGATGCGTCCCATTGACCAACTCATCACAGGTATGTTGTCTTCCTTGACTAGATCAAGCAAACCTTCCTTGATATTGGGATTGGCGGCCTTCCACTTATGTCTGTCTTGCAATCCTTGCAAATATTCTTCCGTCCATTGTCTCCAAAATCCTTGCTTGAGCCTGGATACTAGTTCCCACCGTTTTAGTAACGAACTTTCGTTGCGGTCTGTGTTGACATCGGGGGGAGCAGTCAGCGTTTTACCAATCAGAAAATGTGCTGGGGTGAGGGCTGTGTTATCCGTAGGGCTTAGGAAGCGCCGCAGGGCTCCTAGAAAGGCATTTGTGGTCAGATCGCTAACCAGCTCGAGATGGATCGCTTTAGTGGAGAACCAGCAGAATATGGCTATGTATGCTTTATCTGGTCTTTTTCCGCGAACTTTATGATGAATCCAGATTGGTCTGCAATAGTCCACGCCTGTAGTGAGGAACGGGCGTGTTGGTGTCACTCGATCGGCTGGCAAATTGCCCATAATTTGGTTCATTAACTTGGGTTTTGCCTTGTTGCACTTCACACAATTGTGAACGATGTTTCTCGACATAGTTTTGTCGTTCAGTATCCAATATTCTTGTCTAGCAATTGCTCGTAAGGCTTGAGCACCGCAGTGCATGTTGTCTTCATGCAGTTCTCGCAATATCATCTTTACTATTGGATCGTTATAAGGCAGCAAAATCTGGTGCCTTGCATTATACGGGAGTGGGGCTTGCTCCAATCTACCTCCAACTCGCATGAGTGTCCATCTGAGCCTTGTCTTCGTCAAGTTTAATGTCGCTTACAAAGTCGTCCTTGGGAATTCCTTTAAGAATTTGCTCTTTGTTTGAGCACCATTTGTGTAATTTGAATCCGTTAGGGAGCAGTATTTTAACCAACTCCTTTCGAATTTGTATTGCTTCTTGTATTGAGTCTGCTCCTGTGAGGCAATCATCTACGTAGAAGTCATCCCTTAAGGCAGATGATCCTAGATGATTAGAAACTTAGCTGCTAAAAACAGAGCCGCTGCTGTTCCATATGTAACCGGTTTTAATCGATAGTATTTCAACTCATCATTTGGATTATTCCTCCAAACTATCATTTGATTAAATTGATGTTCAGGGTTTATCCATATTTGGCGATACATCTTTTCGATGTCTGCCGTAAATACGTATTTATGTGTTCTGAATCTTAGTAGAATTGACATGAGATCACTTTGCACTGTGGGTCCTACTTGCAGTATGTCATTTAATGATTTTCCCGTTGACGTTTTACAGGATGCATCAAAAACCACTCTTAGCTTTGTGGTTCTGCTGTCAGGTTTCAGCACACAATGATGAGGGATGAAATAATGTTTTGATGGAAGGAGTTTTCGAGGAACAGCCTTCATGTGACCTAATTTTTCATATTCATTCATGAAGTCCACATATCTTTTCCAGATTTCTGTATCTGTCCTTTCCAGTGCGAGGAATCTTTTTTCAGCAGTCTCCAACGAGGGCCCCAGGGCTGAAGAATGTTCAGCAAACGGCAATTCCACGATGAATCTCCCATCTGCAGCAGTCTGCAAGTTCTCAATGAAATGGCTCTCGCACTCTTTTTCGGTTGGTGTACGACGCCTTTCTGCTGTTTCCAGGTTGTCTAGGGTACAGAATCGTTCCATTAGGGTATTCGTTTCTTCTCCTGTAGCTACTGCACAAATAGCTGCTGACATCCTTGGTTCCTTTATTTTTCCAGCCACCACCCATCCCAATCTGGTCTTTTGCATGATTGGACCAGAGGGTATTCTTTGTTTTTGCACCGATGAGCATGTCGATTTTGTCCGGTTTGTTGAATTGGGGATCTGCCAACGGAAGGGTTGCTGGCATGTTCCAATCTTTTTCATTTATGCTTTGGGCTGGCTGATCCGTAATAATGTGTGGTAGAATAAATGCTTTCATACGCATTGTAAAGTCGTTGTGTAATGACTTCACCAATAGGTTTACACGAGCTCTACTTATCTTTGGTTGTCCACCGATGCCTTCAATTCGTAGTGTGGAGTCGTGACGTTTTAAAGATAATGAAAAGGCGAGACGTTCTGATATTAAGTTAATCTGTGATCCAGAATCCAGCAAAGCCTTGAAGGTAGCTTCTTGTCCATTATTTCCTTGGACTATTACTTTTGCTGTTGCAAGTATATTTATATTTTTGCTACTTGCTGATGCTACAATTGGATTTTGCTTCTCCATTGAAGAATTGATTTGATTGCTTCTAAGAACTTCAGAACTGTTGTTCGTATGTCCTCATAGAAGGCGAAGTATCCATGATTTTGTGATAGCCCGCCAGATTTTCTTATGACTTCATCATTTTGCTGGACAATGTTCCATTTCTCATTCAGAGAATCAGCTTTGATTTTGTGGTAGCCGGAATTAGACTTTCTATCAGCGGGGTCCTTTTTGTAGTTAGATATCAGCCTTTGAATCTGATTGCTGACATCTTGCTGGACATCAAGTAACCCATCGGTGGTTACTTTTTCTGATGCCATTTTAACAGATTTTTTGTCGCTTGTTGGACTTGTACAGATATGTATTTGTATATCTGTTTTAAGTCGCTTGATGGACTTTGTAAGAATGCTGTGGTCGTTTATCTAACGAGAGCCACTGGATCCTGAAGTGTCGCCTAGTTGACAACTTCAGTAATTCACACTAACACACTAAATATTGTGATTGTGTTAGGTGGTTGTAGTTTGTTATACTAACACAAGTATTGCGAAATGTGTAAGCTGGTTTAAAGTCTCCTTTTGACTGTCGCCTTGTTGACAACTTCAATTAACAATTTGGTCCTTTTGTCGCCTACTTGGCAACTTCAGTAAGGGATTCGGATGAGTTAGTTATCCTTTGTCGCCTAGTTGACAACTTCAGATATCCTCTCGTCGGGGTCACCAAAATTTTTGTGTATGTTTGAAGGGAAGTGTTCAGTACATAAACTGACTACTAAGTGGCGTCGCAACTAGCACTTGTAACTAGGTGGACTACGGAGAGGGAGGTCCTTCGATGCGCACAGTAAGTGCGATGGTAGAAATGAGTGAATAGTATTGAATGCGGTGATGCTAAGACACTAAAACACTAACTTTATTAACGAAAAAGTCACAATATTTATAGACAAAAATAGCTTAGTCTACATGTTCATGTTGTCAGTTAAATTGGGTTATTGAGTTCTCAGCAATTGCTTGCTTATGCAGAATTGCATATTTTGCAACTACCGGGTTGGCTGACCACTGCGGTAATAACGCATATTGTGCAGTCAGCGATATTCTGTGTAGTCAGCGATATTTTGTCGCTAAGAGTTTTTTGACCTATGGTATCGAAAACAAGTTTAATTGTGTCAATTAATATGTGTTAATGTGTATGGTTTTGAAATAGTTTTAATTGGTTTATGCTTTATGATTTAAATGCGTGTTGACTTGTATGCACCTAAACAATCTCTAATAGTTTTTCCGCACGATAACTAGCCTCTGCAAATGGTTGCGAACAAATTTTTATTTTCAAACATGGTACACACGCAATGTTTGCTGTGGGCTGTATATTTTCCATACCCTGCACAATTGTACCTGACGATAGTTTGTATAAACTTTGTAAATTGATGTGGCCAAACCTATTGTGCCATTTCAACACATTATCGACACACGATATATAAACTGATTCAATCAAATTTCGGAACAAGTACAATCCGTTTTCTTTATTTGCAAATATCACCATTTCGTTTTCCGCTTTTATTTTAATATTGGCTCCTTTGTTATTAAAGTTTATTTGAAGACCATTCTCAGCACCTTTGCTAACTGAAAAAAAGTTCGTTTGTAAGTTCGGTACATATAAAAGTCTTTTAATTTAAATACCGATTATTTAGTTTTAACACGCACGATCCCGATTCCAATCGCTTTTATTGTTTCATTGCCCGCGACTAGTACGCTTTGTTGAGTTTCTGTATACTCTATAAAAACCGTACGATTGTTACACATATAAGATGTGGCGCCACTGTCGACACACCATATATCGCGACGCACATTTTTACCAGTCGCGAAAAGACTACTATTTGGTGACACACACACATACGAGCGTTCGTTTTGAGTTTTCTTTTCTTGTCTCGGCGTCTGTTCATCACTTTTCTGATTATTACTGTATTTGCTTTGGCGACATGCTGCTGCAAAGTGACCGCGCTTCCCGCACGCAAAGCATCTACCGCTATTACTGTTTTGTTTTTGTTCTTTTTTGCGAGTCTCTTTTTGTTTTACCATGTATGCTTGCTGTGCACTGTTTTCGTCTTTGGTTTGATTTCTACGTAGGTAGGCTGAAATTTTCGTAAGACTTTGGTTAACTTGATAACAATATTATTACCACGATTTCGTCACTGAGCGAAACTCTAACTTCTTTTAGTTTATCAATTACACTTTTAAACTCATTCACACACGTAACAATGTTCTCACTGTCTATGAATTTCAAATTTAAAAATTTTTTATATAAAGACACTTTTCTTGCTGGTCCCCTTGGCTCATGTATTTCTTTTAGTCTTTGCCAAGCCTCTGCAGATGTATTGCAGTTTTTTATGTAGTTGAACTGTGTTGATTTTACTGACAATGTAATTATTGCCTTTTGATCAGCCTTTTCCCAGTTGCTGCATCAGCATGAACAAGCTCACTACGCATTTGGACACACCAAATGTCATAGATTTTCTCATCCAGCTTGTCTATTGAGTATAAGTTATTCGCCATTTTCTCCGCGTAAATTTTGACACACAAAAATTATTTATCGGACACACCAATCAACTTTCGTTTATTATCAACGCGACTCAAGTTCTCGGCGTCTTACTTAATCTCTGGGCCCATAACCTCTTGTGGTTAATTCTGTGAATTAAAGACTGCAGATTGAATACTTAGAAATATACATGTGTTCTTTATTCAATGGCGTTCACTTACGTACTACCTTCGTGGCGCGATTATCGTCATACAATGCGCTCACGACACATCGACAATATATCGGTTGTTATTAGGGCTACCAGACTTACTAGTAGTTACATTTCGTGTTTCTTAGCATAACAAAAACTCCTTATATGTCTCTTGTTCGACCGATTCTCGAATAAGGATCTTGTATATGGTATCCCAAAAACAGGATTCATTAGAATAGAATAGAATTTGTACTCTTTGCCCTTCGGGGTCTTAACTGGGATAAAAGTATTAATTTACCTGCTTACCACAGTAGACTTTTACTAATAAATCTTCCCTCTCTTACTCTAGCTATAACCTTTGTTCACAAACTAATAAATGGTGAAATAGATTCCCCCATACTAATCAACCAAATTTACTTTGCTGTACCCATTAAAAATAGTTGAAATTTTTACCTATAGCCCTGCATGCTTGCTATTCTAACCATGCTAACCATAATACTTTTCAAATTTTATCCACCTAATACATAATACCTGCACGCTCTATAAAAAAAACAAGTAAGAAGGCTCTAGACGAGAAATCAATTTCACAGATTGTCATTATTTTGTTCATTGATTCAAATGCCATCTCAAAGTTTTCAAAATTCAAGATTTTGTTGTTATCGATCACATGTGTATATCGGAAACGGGATGAGTTATCGAAAATCGAAAACAAACTTGTACTGCCTAGGGATTAAGCGAGCTTAAGTTTCAAATCTGGAGTCTCTAGCTCGTATAGTCTCTGAGATCGGTTGGCTAATACATACGGACCGACAGACGGACGGACGGACAGACGGACATGGCTATATCGACTCGGCTGTTGATGCTGATCAAGAATATATATACTTTATGGGGTCGGAGATGCTTCCTTCTGCCCGTTACATACTTTTGCACAAAAACATTATTATCAGGGTATAAAAATTGTGTTATTTTTATTTGTCATTTGTCTACATGTTCGCGATCATCGTAACCGCACGCTACGCGGTGCGTCCCTCGGTCGGATGGGCGGGAGGTGGGTCGCTTTGTGCTTGGGTCCGCGCGTTAACAAGCCGGTGCTTGGTATCTTTGCTAGGAAAATTGGTATAACTTCTAAGTTTCTTAACCGATTTTGATGAAATTTTCACAGGTGATCAATTTTATGTCAGTTTATTATGTGCATGTGCTGGATATTAAAAGTTCAAGGTTTTATTGTTATCGATCCCATGTATATATTGGAAACGGGATTAGTTATCGAAAATCGGAAACAATGTACTGCCGAGGGATTAAGCGAGCTTAAGTTCCAAATCTGGAGTCTCTAGCTCTTATAGTCTCTGAGATCGACGCGCTCATACATACAGACGGACGGACGGACAGACGGACAGATCTATATCGACTCGACTGTTGATGCTGATAAAGAATATATATACTTTATAAGGTCGGAGATGCTTCCTTCTGCCTGTTACGTACTTTTTCACAAAACCATTATACCGTTTTTTCCCATTTTTAATGTGATCAGGGTATAAAAATCCAAAAGCCAACGGCAAAATGCTGCAAAACAGTCACAGTTAAGTTCAAAGTTCTTAAGACATTTGATTACCAAGAGGTGCATGAGTGCAATTTGAAAATATTTATAAAATACAGCAGAAAACAAATAATTTAAGCACAACAGTTAAATCAAAATCTAACGTAGCTCATAACAAAGTTCATAACTTGCTCATCACTAATTCTCGTATTTGCATTGCTCATTCGATTATATCTAATTGCATAGCTTAATCTTATTCTCTCTCGTGTTTTACCACTCGGCGGTTACGGTTGCGCGTTAGCAACAAATTGCCTCGCGCATTATTTAGTTGAAAATTAAATTATCGCAGCATATTAAAAACAATTGCTTAACGTATTAATATTGAACAAATGGAAGAAACCAGTGTAAAGTTATCCTTTTTTACATTGAGTAAAATAATCACAACTTTCTGTAATCATTCGAACATAGGTTACACAAAAAGTGCCTCTTCTAAATAGTTTGGTTACACTGGTTCACTTTGAGGTACGGGTAAAAGTGAAAACTTGCGTGTTTGAAAGGTAACCGCTGTTAGCGTATCTGACGAGACAATCTGGATATTAAAATTATCTAGATGGAGTGCACAAATTTAAGTGGAGTATCCTCAACAGAGTCAGTGATCAAAATATAAGGTCGTAGTGTGTGTGAAAAATATAGAAAAGGAGCCGCTTGTAGAGATGAAATAGATGAACCATAGATAAGTGAAATAGTTTAAGTAAAAACTAATGAAAGCGTTCAAGGTAAAATTAATAAACATTTATAACAAGTAAGAAAGTTCTAGTCGAGAAATACCAACATTCAGTGGTATTTTATTTTTTATTTTCATTTTTTCTTTTTATAGAGATTTTTATTTCTAGCCCAAGCAGTATTTTTGTGTAATATAATTTATTAAACTTAAATTACAACAATAAAAAATATATATATATATTCGCTATGGTAGTTGTTTTATTAAAAAGAGGCTAAGTCCGATACGACCAATTATTTTCGGGAGCTATATGCATGTAGGATATAATATTATTATATTGGACGTTAAAATACTAACGGAAAGTTAGTATTAAGTATTAATTGGAAAAGATCATTATATATTGAACATAAGCCACTAAAACGGTTAGGTTAAGCATAGTTAGAATAACAAGGCTAAAGAGCTATATATTAAAAGTTTGTACAATTTATAATGGTAGTATGGGGAAAACTATTTCCCATTTATTAGTTTGTGTACAAAGATTATTGATAGCATCGTTCTACGATTAGTAAGGGGGGAAGATTTATTAGTAAAAGTCTACAGTGGTAAGCGAGTAAATTAATACTATTAACCCCGTTAAGACCCCGAAGGGCAAAGAGTAAAATTTGTTTTTGCACCGATTTGATTCTATCCTGATAAATCTTGTATTTGGGATACCATATACAAGATCCATGTTCGAGAATTGGTCGGACAAAAGACGTACACAGAGTTTTTGTTAAGTAGGGTTCGTCGAGTTCCTTCGACCAGCGCCTAATAAACCCGAAGGCACCTGATGCTTGGTTTGTTATTGAAGATATAATCTTTTCAAATTAAAACTTTGAGTCCATTAGGATACCCAAATCCTCAACCAAATCAATCCGATCAATAGTCGATTATCCAGAATAAATTTATTAAAAAAGGGCATTCGTCTATAAAAGGACATAGCCTTACATTTACTGCAATTGAGATGCAGTAAATTTATTCTGCACCAAGTTTGAAGGTTGTCTAAATCAGAAGAGTTGTAGCTGGCATGCATAATTCTACATCATCAGCATACATCACCACCTGAGAGTAATTTATTACAGATGGAACGTTGCTTATAAATAGTATAATAATTACGGTCCAAGGTGACTTCCTTGTGGAACACCAGAAATGTTCTGAGCCATTAAAATAGGCAAAGTTAAGAGGTAATTGATTTCTCAAAAGTTTTAGGAATAATAGACTTTTGGAGATAGTTTTGAGCATTAGATTCGTTTCCTTTTTATGCAAAGGAATAATATATGACTCTTTCAACATTTTTGAGAAACGGACAAATTAAACAATTTATGCAATTAGAGCTATTAAACTGATAGGAGTAAGGCATGACCAATGGTTTAACACAAGAACAGGAGGTCGTTTGAAAAAATTCAGCAAATAGATCGGCAATGGCTTGATCTGAGTTGGCTTTCATTTCATCAAAGAATATTTTTGATCGAAGTGTCGATGTCTTGCGAAAAAAGAAAAAGCATTTAGAATCCTGTTGAAACTGTAATCTAAGCCTAGTCAGGTAATTCCTGTAACATTGGACTGAAAAACTGGAACGAGCAATCAAGTATGCAGAACAAGGCTGTTTGATCTGTTTCGCATTCCATTAGGGACACACAAATCTAATATTGAATTTAAAGTATTATCAACAAGTAAGAAGGCTCTATTCGAGAAATCCCGACTAGACGATACCCTGATCCCTATACTTTACGCGTACAGTCAGTGCTTGCAAGTATGTGTGCGTGTGTGTACGACCATACTGCAACTTCAAGGTTCCATATCTCCGGTGTTTCTTAACCGATTTTAATAAAAATTTCACAGATTGTTTTTATTTTGATTAATAATTCAAATGCCATCTTTTTCAAATTCAAGATTTTATTGTTATCGATCCCATGTGTATATCGGAAACGGGATGAGTTATCGAAAATCGAAAACAAACTTGTACTGCTTAGGGATTAGGCGAGCTTAACTTCCAATTTGAGAATCGATCCAAATTTAATCTTAATAATTATTCAAACTTAAATTTGAATTCAAAACTTAAAGGCGATTTGACCGCCAAAGGTAAAAGCCTAGCAACTCCAACCGTCAGCTGATCCACCTGCAAGTCTGCACGGCTGCGCACATGCACTGACAGCTTCACGCGTTTCCACTAATACGATTGTGAATCGGCTCTGAAATTCAATCTGAAAGCATCCAGCTTCGATTTGCTAATAGGTTAAACTAAAATTAATATTCTGCACCGGGTGCCCAAGCCAAGCTTGCCGCAACGAATATTGTGGTGATTATCAGGAGGAATTACCTTTTTAATTCAACATTTTTGCCAAATCAATCTTTTTTGCAAGGGAAACTTGCGGTGGCGAGGCCTACGTGCGTTCAGCCGAGACCCAAAGCCACCATCAGCACTTTCCACGGCACACCCCACAATAAGTTTTTTTTTTTTTTTTGATAAGTCCTTAATTATAAGCCCGCCGGAGGATGGATAAGGCCTGAAAGAGGCCAAGGCCTACCTACGTAGACGGTAGAAGAGGCTGGAGGCGTTAAGAAACCGCCTACCCCCCAACAACTTCTCTACAGGATATTTGGTATCAAGAGGAATAAGTTGAATTTTTTGAAGCTATTAAATAGTTACCCTCTATTCTTATAATTCTTATGTAATTTATTTTTAAGCTATGCGCGTTTTGGTTTTTTTTTATACACACCTACTCAGATACACACCTCGTCGTCATCAGACCTGATGACATCGATAAAACAAGAGTGAGTACGGACTAGCCGACAAGCAATGGTCCAAAAAAGGTACAAAATAAGTGAATAACTAAATAAATAAAACAAAAAGTAAAAAAAAAAGATAAAAATATAAAAACCCAAAAATAGAACGAAACGCACATAACAAAAAAAAATACATCTCCCTTAAATAAAATGGTTATCTTTAGTGAGTTACAGTATAAATCTATATAATATAATGTAAATTAGTTTAATGAAAAACAAAAACATGGGCGATGAAGTTTATATCAAGCAATGAAGGCATCACAGAAAATATCTAAAGTAAAGAAAATGTTCAATAATATAAACTGAACTCTTGCACTAACATTTATAGGGTAGAACGACTACGACTACGACTTTCATTATTGTGAAGCTTGTCAAAAGAAAGGAGGATGGATCCAAAACAAAAACCAGATCAAGCATTTTATTAAGAGAATTTGGGATATCATTGATTTGACTTAAATACATCCCTAGTGAGTAAATCAGAAATTCATTCTGTGCCAGGGAAGAAATCCTAGTAACTTCAGCAATGTTGAAATCTCCAAGAACTAAAGAGTTTTTCAATTGGCGCGGGTAGACTTTAACGGCACGTGGCGGCCATTTTGTTTTGGTGACATCTGTAGTAATAGTATAGTATAATCCTTTTTTTTTTTTTTGTGTGCAATTGCCGGAAACACTTTGCGTGCCGTAGGTTGCGTGACCGAATAGCAACCCGCTCATCTGCTTTAACAGCAAGTATACCGGCTACAACCCCTCACCTCCTTAATGGTCGACCCACTCGACTGACCCTGGGCGCTTGCCTGGTACTATTTAACACATTACTTCAGGCAAGGTCCCTTATGTGGCCCTAAAGGCCCTCTTCTTCTTACTCATTTATTTGGGACTCGAGATCACTTTGATCTCGGTCCAGGTCGGCTTTCTTAGCTCTCAAAACTCTCTGTCAACTATGTTATTGGGCGTGATTTCTTCTGTCTCCGTTTCCTGGCTTAGCGTCAGGCGCTGCCAGTTCCATTTGAAGAACGTGTGCTCAGCGTTGTCGCTACATTTGAGGCAGTACAGACAGTCGTGCTGCCTTTCCCATGTGGCGGAAGTAATCATGTGTTAGGTAGTAATCTACCTCACCATGCTTTCTGTTGGTCTACGGCTCCACGTCTTTGATAAGAGGCGCAGTCCACCTCCCCCTACTTTCCCCTTTCCAATAGTTCTGCCATGCGCGAAGTGTGTTGGCTCTCTCTTCCTGGGAGGCAATTTTCCCTTCCACTGCACTTCTCCTCATGAAAACCAACCGCCGCTCCTAAGCTAGGAGGTGTATTGGTGCCACACCAGCGATCACCAACACTGCAGGCTCCGAGACCGTACGGTAAGCCGAAGCCACTCTCAAGGCCCCTCTTAGTTGGACCTGTGCGAGCCTCTTTCGATACATCTCTTTTTCAAGAGAATTGGTCCATATCTCAGCCCCATAGAGCAGCACTGACTGAACTGCGCTCATCAGGAGGCGGCGTCTGCTGGAAGTCGGGCCCCCGACATTGGCCATTAGCCTACTGAGCGCAGTCACCAAGGTACTTGACCGCAGGCTTCGACATCACCGTAGCCTCCCCGACTCTCACCGAGATTATCGTTGGTATCCTTTTCTGTTTTGTTCAGCGCCAGTGATAGCCCATGTTCCGCCATCCAACTACTGACAGTCCTCATCACTTGGTTGAGCTTAAGCAGGTCTCGTGCTGCTACCAGTGCAGCAACGTCATCCGCATACCCAACTAAGCACGTCTCCTCTGGCATCTCAAGTCTTAGAAGACCATCTTAGGTGGCGTTCCAAAGGTCCGGTCCTAGGATGGATCCCTGCACCGCCCTTTCTGTGACCTCCATTCTGCGAACGCCTTCTCTGGTCTCATAGAAGACTCCGCGCTCCGCAAGGTAGGCGTCGATTATTCGGAGTAGATATACCGAAGCTGTGCTTTAGAGCCTTCATCATACTGTCCATCTCGACGAGTTAAACGCATTCTTTACGTCGAGGTCGTTAATATGACCTTGATCAGCTTCTCCATTATCTTTCCAGCTGTATCCAGTATACACGACGCTGGAGACTCCGGATCCCCCTTTCTTTTGATGATGAGCACCC